>CM062288.1:150074813-150552648 GCA_031216915.1 Pictodentalium vernedei
AAAATTAATAAAACTGAATACATTTCAATAAATAAGTAAAACAATAAATGAAGTTGTTTTTTTCCTTTCTTTTAGAATACTTCTGTACTTGTTTTATTTCCATAACAAATAGCCTCCCATGTTTGGACTTAAGACTTTCAAAAATATCAAACGTTTAATGAGGGAGCTCTTATGTCTGGCAGAAGGAGATGTCTCTCAAGACAGGTTCTACTGTAACAGAGAAAAGTCTGTTTCTATTATTTTTACAACTTACCTGACCAATGAATATGTTTCCTGCAGCAACAAGAGATTCAGCAGCTGTAGTTCCCAGTATCATTCTCATGATGAATGCTATTTTGGAAATAACCATCTGCATAACTCCAAGATAATACAGCATAGATACCACAGAACTGAAGAATACTATCACAGATAGTACCTGTAGTAAGAAAATAAACAGTTTAACCCTTTACCCAACGCAGACGATTTCAAAATTTATTATTTCAAATATCATTTTTTAAATTTTTTCAAAAGATTTCAACAAAACCATATCATGTGACCCCTCTTTGGAACGAGCTCGGCGAGCTCATTCCAAAGAGGGGACACATCATATGGTTTTGTTGAAATTTTTCGAAAAATAATATTTTTTCAGCTGATGAATGTGCATATACGTGGGCGGATGCGGGCATTTTTGTTGGGTTAAAACAGTGATCCACACATGAATCCTCTTTTCCACCATGGAAACTGGATCAAAGATAAAAAACTTGTGCAGTGGTATCTCTACCAAGGTGATCCGATATTTTTCCGCACACATTACGCAGCATGACACAATGCCACAGGTCATTTTGCCACAGTGACAAAATGCCTTGACTACAAAATGCTGGGATAACAAAAGGCTGCAATCAGATATAAGGAAATGGGAGGAACAAGGAAAATGGGTGGAGCGTATGATTTTAAAAAAAATAATTTGTTTTATCTTTCTTTACATAATTACAAAACTATTTCAGCAGCCAACACTTATCCAGAAACAACTGCAAAACCACAGGTCAAAGTGTAGCATAAATTTGTAAGTCTCAAGGCCTTTAAGGATTAAGTCACAAAAATGTCTTCAATCTGCCCCCTCGATATTTCTAATATATATACATTTTACTCAAGTATCAGTGGCAATCAACAACAAACGAAAAGAAAAAAGCAGGAAATAACCTATTTTATTCCCTTTGCTTTCATCCTTTTACTACAGTGGAGCCCACTGAATAACCCTGTTAATTGAATATAATTTCCCAAGACAAAATCATTTACCATACCTCCAGTACAGATTTGACCTGTTAATAGAGTAAACTCCTGTTAATTGAATAAAAAATATTGTAAACTGTTGAGAAATTACCCTGACTCTCCCCAGTTTTCCTTTGTATAGACCTATTTGGCTTCAGTACATCCAATACAGACATTTAATCTATTATATCTTGTTTGACAGCTCGTGAAGCTCTGTCAAATAAGATATAATAGAATAAATGCTAAGTTTATCTCTACAATACAGGAAAGAGACACAATCCCTGTTAATTGAATATTCCTGTTAATTCAATAATTTTCACTGGCAAAATGCCTATTCAATTCAAAGGGTTCCACTGTATTACAATCATGTGCCTTATGCTCATTCATTAATTTGGGAGCAGGGTGGAGGTGGTTAGACCTCCCTAAAGGAGGGATGTTGCCCCCTGACCTTGCCATTCGTTTCATCACAGGTTTATAGTCTCTCTAAGAGTCTGGTTAAATCCAAACTGTTACAAAAAGTTAAATCACATTTAGAAAATCTTTTACTATTATGTTACCCAGCTTCAAGGACTCGCATGCCAAAGCATTAACTGGTAGAGTGCTGGAAGCCCTATTTTCAGCTTTACTAAAAGTGACAGGCAATAACTGTCTGTAGCTACATTCTGCCTGAGGAAGCCTTTTTATTGTCCATGCTATGAATCAGGTTTTTTATACAATACCTTGCTCTCTGACATTTAATTGGATAGTGCCTATAAGGCACTATCCAATTAAATGTAATAGAGCTGTATATGATGAGCTTTGATTTGTTGTCAGAAAAAAACTCAGCACTTTACCAGTTAAAACCAAGTTCTGTTATGTCAATGAGCAAGCCTGGAAATAAGCAATCTGTCATTTGTAGAATGAGGTCCCTAAAGGGTGAATTTGCTGATGCTATCCCATACAGTAGGCTAGAATCACACAATTTATCCTCTGGGTACCTCTTTCTGTTCAGGCCTGAGACCTTGATTCAGACTGAAGTTCACAGGGGGTAAATTTAGTAATGCTACCCTGCTTAGGTTAGCATCACCAAATTCACCCCCTGAGGGCCTCATTCTGCAGGTGACAGTATGCTTATTTCCAGGCTTGTCAATGAGACAGTCTTTTCTAACCAAACAAACAAAGACAGCTGTATTTTCCTGACTTCCCACGGGAAGTAGATGAAAGTGTACATGGGGGAGGGGGGAGAAGGCTGATGAGAGTAGCTACACTTACCTTGAAAGCAAAAAAATGCTTAATGTAAGCATCTCCAAATACAAACTTAGATCCATAATCTGTATAACCAAGAAACGTCTGAATCTGCTTTCCCAGAAAGGCAAATATTGTGTATCCAACATCAGTTTTGAGTATAAAGGCAGCTAAGAAAAACTGCATCATGAGTCCACCAACGACTGGACGTAATTTCACCTAAAATGAATAAACAGATGAGTTGACAGAAGTTTAGTTTATAAACAGGCATCCATTTAAAAAAAAACATAACAGGTCTCAATTTCATGCACCAGAGACACAACAGGAAAGTAATTTATTTTCATCAAGATTTTTGTACTTAACCCTATACCCAACATAACAGCCAAAACCAGCCAGCGCTATTCTCAAAAATCTCGTCGAGCTTGTTCCAATGAGGGGTCATAACCTACGTTTTTGAGACAAAAAATGAAAAACATTAGTTATTCAAGAATTTTTTTGTAAGTGTCGTTGCTTTTCATGTTAAGTATTTTCCAACACAATTATTATCCAGTTCTAAGATTGTTTGTTTCTTTGTTTGTTAGGGTTTAGCAACACTTTTTGCAGCCAAGGTCACTTCATGCAGGACAGTTTTACAGGTGGAGGAAGCAGGCATACCCAGAGATTTGAGTTTTAATTTGCATGTGCTGCCCTTTGTAGAGTTATAGTTAGCTCCCTTGATATGCCCGAGAGAGAATCAAGCTGAAACAGAAATGGATGCACATGATATTTTGGCTTTTTATATAATATCCCAAAGTAACACAGTATTTGGAGAATGGATTGTCATTAAAATATAAAGGGGAATTTCCACCTGGGCATAAACTTATTGTCTGTAAATAAAACAGAAGAAATTCAATCAAAGTTTCATCGAAATGGACCTGACAGTCCATTGACTGAAACTTTGCTCGTCCTTTTAATGCATTATAACAGAAATCAACAGTTATTATCTGGGTGGAAGCTCCACTTCCATGGTATTTTAGTAGTAATCGACAACCCATGTACTGTCAGTATTTGTGAGGTTTGTGAAGGACAGAGAGATGGAAAGATAGACAAACACACTGATAATCATACAACCTATTGGGTTAAGACTTAGGAGTTTGACAAACTTGTAACCTAGTTTTGAAGAAATTTCTTGACACTTACCTGGGTAGGATGTGCAGATGCTATCCAACTAATGAACAAAAAGAAGAAGATCCCACATACAGACACCAAGTTTCCAGGGTTTTGAAAAGTAGCATATACAAGAATTGCTATCATCAGTCCAACAGCTAATGTCAGTTGGAATCTGTAAAAACAAGAATATCAACCGTCAGCTCAATCATGCGAGTAATAAAAATATGCTTCTTGAAAGTATTATCAGTTATCCTTGTGTTTTCCAGGGTGTATGGGAATTTACACCGGTTTGGGAACTCATACACCCTGAGGCAAAGCCGAAGGGTATATGAGTTCCCAAACCGGTGGAAATTCCCATACACTCTGGAAAACACAAGGATAACAGACTTATTTCCAAGAATTTTGGTGTACTTAATACTTTAACCTACATTGTGGGAAAAAACGGACAGAAAATTTGTACTTTGCAAGTTTCTTAAATAAAACCAGACAAATATGGATATCATTGGAACTGGCTCAATGAGCCAGTTCCAATGACATCCATATCTGTAATATTTTATTGCACATAATTATTAAATTTCCAGTATTTTTATTTTTCTTCTAACATAACCGAGCAGAAGGTATGAATTAATAATTAAAAATGGGTACTTTTTTAGCCATATACCCTGCTATTGTGCATGCTTGTTTTTACACTGTGGTTAACCACGGTGTAAAAAAATGCTACTGTGGATTGCAAGTTACACCGTACCTCTCAGCCAATCAAAATGAAGTATTTTGTTTCATTTGGAAATAATAAATGTTACAATATGTGGCACAGCACGACCTATTCTCGTATGTTTTATTTGCTGAAAATAATAAATAAAAATAAACTGCAAAGTAACATTCACCATTTGTACATAATTCAACATGAGGGCACTGGTGAAATGCTATCTATTTTCGTCCCTGCTTTTGACTGGCTGACATTGATTTTCTGTTGTTAATTATTGTTTGGCAAGGCCAAATGTTTCACAGTATCTTCCCTTGATGTGCAGACACACATGTACAATGTAATGAATCGTGTGCTTGAAATCCTCCAGTAATCCTCCACTTGCAACACACTGAAAAGACTTACTTCGTGCTAATTATCAACATGAATGCATCCTTTCATTAATATAAACATTGTACAACTTCCTGGGAGCTTTAAATATTTGAGGTAATCACCTTACACGATGATTTTCTTTCCAAAATTTTCCCTGACTTCTGACTGTAATATCACTTGAGTTCAATCCGCCTGACTGTAATATCACTTGAGTTCAATCTGCCTAACAGATTTTAAGAAGAAAGTGATAAACTCAATTCGAAGAACATAATTTTCAGGAGGTTAATATATTACTCACCCACATTATGGTTTGATTGTTGCATAGCCTGCTAACATTTGACAACACATAAGTCATCAACACCTTACCGCACAAAGTACAGCTACCTGTTCTCTGATATTGTGTTGCAGATAGTCTGTCACTGACTGAGATGTAAAAATTGCGTAGTCTGGTAGCTGTTCCAGTTAAGTGTTGTCAGCCTGAACAGGCAGATGATACTTCATTAAAAAACAACTGCAAGACCATTATTCTGGAGAATTTTTGATGCTCAAGACACCCATTTAGGGCTGCCCGGTATTTAGAATTTTCGTACCGAGTACGGTATTTATAAAAATACCGCGGTATGACTAAATACTGGGAGCTATATGGAGGTCGCGGCAAATCAGCAGATGACCAAAGTTTATTAAACGCATCTTCCAACTTCTTAACATACCGGGCGAAGGTAAAATTAATCCAGAAACGAATGTCAGTGAAATATTCATTGCAAATAAAAACATAATTTGAAACAGCCAAAGAGCTCACGTGATACACAGGCTATTGGAAAAGCGTACCTGGGACAATTCATAACCCAAATCAGTGGTCGTTTCATCTCAAAAGTTATGGACTTTTCATTCTTGTAAATAAACATTTTGTTCATAATCCAAGAATGAAAAGTTCATACTTTTGGTAAAACTAGAGTTTGGTTCTGCCAAGCAATGGGGAATTGCTGTTGTGATGGTTGGTTGTCTGGATGGTGTGTTTTGTGGCATTTCTGTTTCTCTTTTCCGTTTTCTTGTCTCTATTTTGATGTATGCAGTTGGGTGGTGTACTTTCAAATGCGATATTAGATGAGATGTATTTCTGTATTTTGAACCAACTATTTTCCCACACAGCCGACAAGTAGCCTGTGATTCGTCTTTAGGTTTACCGTTTGCATCTGGCTGAAAGCCAAAATAGTTCCATATTGCAGATGTGGTATTGGATTTCGATACGTTCCATAGCTATTTTTTAAAGTTTTCAATTGTGAATTTAAGGGACGGAATGGTTTCGCGTGCCGAAGGCACGCAGGGACAGTTTGAGGCAAACCTCTTTTGACCCTCATTGACTGTATAATATTTGTGTTATGTCTGAGCGTGGTAAATGAGGAAAAGAGTAAGGGTGATCAGTGGCGTCTATGTCTCCTGTGTTTTTTCTTGGTGGGAGGAGGATGTGTCGGAGAGATTGATGTTGGTCGCGTTGTTGGATCTGGAGGAAGAGTAGGTTTTTCCTTGGCAATGAATGGCCTGATCCTAGCTGCTGTTTCTTGAGATTTTCTGTAGTCTTTAAGGTTAATTACGAGGATTGTCCTGATTGAGTGAGTTGGAAATTTCCTTTCAACGTAGAAGTTGTAGTTATCCTGGAACTTAGCTCGGGTAGTGTCGTCCTGGATCTCCTCCCCAAGGAATGCCTCCACGGACTCTGGGAAGCTCTCCTCCTGGTCGGACTCCTGGTCCGAAGAAGCAAGAGCTGGAAGGGTAGAAGGTGCGTCGTCTGGGACAACTTCCTGCACCATAGACAGATCTTCCTCCTCCATCTCCTCTTCGGATGAAGAGTCAGATGGGTTAGAGATTGATCTCTCAACTGACGACCCACTTCTGGGAAGGGGGTGCCGTGCTGGACAAGGGTTGTCAGGGGTGACAGGTGTTGCCCCTATGACGCCCTCACTTGCTTCCTTCTCTTCCTTTTCCTTCTTCTTTTTCTCCAGGAACTCCGTCATTCGGTGGGCATCTCGTCGTCTGGTGGAGGGTCCCTTCTTTCTCTTCCTCATCTTCTTGGTGGTGGCTGTATTGCTCCGGCGGTCTTTATCCAGTTTGTCCATGTCACTAGGAGGGTGACCAGTGTGGGGGGGGGGGGGGGGAAATCCCCTCACAAAAGGTGCTACACCTCTCCAAGGTTCAGGTTCTTTGTCAAAATCCACTGTCAGGTGAATCTTACCCTTGAGCACCTGGATACTCCAGGTGGTGGCAAAGGTAGCCTTCACTCTGACAAGTGTTTCTTGTATCACAAGTGGGAGCTCCATTGTTCAGCTGTTAGCACCTCAGAGTCCAAGGTGCGAAATGTAACACATGAATGAATGAGTGCATTTAACGTGCTGGGATGGGGAACTTATACAGTTTCTTGGGAAGCCAGCATTATTGAGTTAGGAATACATAAAATAAACATCCTGGGAATTCATATCCTAGATTAAATATCAATCAACTTTGCTTGTCGTAAATAAAACGTTTCTATTGTGATTGAAAGGAAAAAAACAAACTGAGTTGGCAGGGATTACATTAGAACAGATATTTCAATAAGAGAAGCATTCAATTCATTGTTCTCTCAATTACACCACAAAGGAACAGGATGTCCGATGAAAACACACACAGCGCTCGCCATGTTGTCAATTAATGCCAATTAACAATTTCACACCGACCTGAAAAGCTTAATTCCAAGGTGTAAGCCACCCATTATTGAGAGGATTAACAGGAAATCATGTTCTAGGTAATTTTGTGTTCTTTTCCTATCAGTTAACACAAGAGTTGGTACTATTTTTTATTTTTGCCGCTCACTCAAAATTTTCAATACTGTCAACCTCGGTTTATCGATTATGTTGAAAATTAGCCGGTATCCACTTGATATCATATAAAATACCAAGTTTCGGTATAATACCGATTTACCGTGCAGCCCTACACCCACTCACTACTCATCATTTTCAAAGAATGAACAGCTCACAATAAAATGGGTCCCTAAGGTTGGGAGAGCTAAGGGCTAGCCTGGGCCAATCATGAAGGACAATTTTAGACTCTCCTGTATTTGTCAGAAAAACAGGTCTGGGTATCCCTGATCAACATACTTTACTTAGAATTAGAGCTTTCAGTGAGTAAATTGCTGGAGATTGACCTATCGCTTGCCTTGACAAAAGATGCAAGTAATTTTCTTCTCGTTTGTTTTTCCAGTTCTTACTCAATGCAGTGGCATTGTCTCTTAACTCTAAAAGGCCTATTACCTACTTTTACGACCTCAGAACAGTCGCCCTTAACACAACATTATGAGGAGGCCCTGTTGACAACAGTCAAACTAGGTAGGCAGTGGTTTCTAGTCAAGTCTTGGGTGCCTGTTATGGCAGCCAAGATTTGACTAGAAATCACTGCTAAGCCACTGGACGTACAGAGGCTGTGGGCTGGTAGGAATTCAGGACACGACACTTGTCCAGGCCCTTAAGGGTTAACATGGAGAGTATTTTAAAATTCAATACAATTTAAATTAAGAAATCACTGAACAAAAAGTTTATACATTTTACAGGAGGAAATTTGGTTAAAAGCACCCAAATTATTCTTATTTTAGTCGCAAGAGATTTTCTTTGTCAGGCAGGAATATCAGCCAGTAGAATGTAAGGAGTTAAAACTGAAGTACATGTACTGATTATTTAATTCAAATTATATTTGACAAACTCCAGTGAGGATTGTCAAACATGATGTGAAATGAATTCCTATTTATCAAGAAGGTAAATAACAAATTTTTGGATAAAGGATTGACACAGATTTTTTTTTTTTTTTAAGTATTTTTAGTTGACAATTTAACTATAAATTAATAGAATTCCACAATACCAGTATTTGGGGTGAAAACAGAAATATTTCACCCCACATACTTTTTTAAATAACTTCCAAAATGCAAACAATCATCATTTACTGCAGTGCTAAAAACCATTCCGACTGTAGTGACCTTACCTGAAAAGGCACTTCTGGTATTTCTTGATGAAGCTTTGAAATGGCATCAATATATTCCCTTCAATCTCCTCTTCAAATCGTGTACAGATGAAATGGACAACAACCAGGAAAAGGCAGACAACAGTCAAAACCAGAAGTGGTACTACATTTGTACAACGTTTGGCAGCTGCAACATACACAGCCCATATAAAATAGCCCATGTATAAAGCAAACAAGCCAGCTAGCAGACACTGAAATTGAAAGCATAATGCCGTTAACACCCAATATAGACAAATAAATTTTGGTATATCCTAGTTTTTCACAGAAAAAAAATGCTATACAGAGGAGCCCACTTAATTTGCCATTACATACGTGTCTTGACAATAGTTCACTGCTCAAATCGAGTACTATTTTTATCCTAGAGTGGGGCACGCAGAGGATTATTTTATTTGTTTTCCCCAAACAACCCTTTATATAGTGTTTGCGCTGGGGGAAATAAATGAAGCTGTATAATGGGGCAATGAAGAGTCGTCGCTACCAAATGGTTTGGTCTGTGATTGGAAAATTTTTAATTCGGGGGTCCCAAAACCCCCATGTCATTGTATCTGGGGGATAGTTTGTTTTTTTTTACAGCATTATTTGTGTAGATTTTCACATTACAAGAGCCAGAATTTGTGTAAGAATAAGGACCGATGAGGAGAAATTCAGGTGAAAAATCATTCATTTACACAATAATTTTCAGTGCTGTCAATTTGAGGAGCGCTATTGCACTCGTATTTTTTTGCTCTTCTAAATTGGAAAAAGGAAGCTGTTTTTTTCGCACTTCTGTAATTTTCAAGAACATAGATTTGAGATTCCATTATAGTAGTCACTAATGAGGTTTGAACAGTATGCCTGCAAACTGTTGTGTCATTTTAATTAACGCTGAAAGCGGAAGTAGCCTACATCTGCAGAAGTTCATGCTTTTTCAACACGTGCTTGTTTTGGGTAAATGTTTGATTAATAAGTTTGGTCAGAAAACAAAATGTCGCATAATGATATTTACTACTGAATGAAGTTTTACAACTTGCAATACATAGTGCACATACTGACCAAACATATCGCAATGACGTCACGCATTTAACATTCAATAAGGTTATTGTTTACAGTTTGTCTAGCTTTTCATTGGGGGTTGTTTCATTGGAGGTTGATTAAGTTATGCAGGACTCATGGAACAATAGTGTCACCAGACTACACTTCAGTTATTTTTCTATGACATTTGTGTACGGAAATCTTCAAAAGAAGTCTTGAAATGGCACTTCAACGATCTGTGAATCGATTATTTCTCAGGGATCCGATAGGTCAGGGTGAATTTTAACATCTTGCTTGATGTTTGGAAGTTTCCCTGGTGGGAAAATGTGGCCGGTTGATGGCCGCTGTGCCAGTTTAGCGGAAACCCTACTTTATAATTGATTCAACTCAACCAATTTGTAAACAAACAAAAAATAAAAATAAATAATTCATCATCACTGAGAGGGGAATACAATGCTGGGAGTGGAATACAATTTTCAGTGATTGGGAATACGATTTGTTTTGGGGGAAGAAAAACGAACGAAAATAAAATAAAAATGGTTAATCTATTATATCTTGTTTGACAGAGATCAATAAACACTGTCAAACAAGATATAATAGAATAAATGCTCATTTTATCTCTCTAGAATGTTGGAGTGTCCAAATCCCTGTTAATTAAATATGCTGGTTAATTGAATAATTTCCTCATGCCAAGTGGCTATTTATTTAACACGGTTCCACTGTATTAACCCTTTAACTAACATGAAAAGCAGACGACACTTGCAAACAAAATTCTTGAATAACTATTTTTTTTTATTTTCTTCTCAAAAACACAGGTTATGACCCCTCTTTGGAATGAGCCCGACGAGCTTGTTCCAAAGAGGGGTCAAAACCTATGTTTTTGAGACAAAAAATGAAAATAATAATGACAATTAATTGACGATTTTTGTGACTAACGCTGGCCGGTTTTGGCCATTATGTTGGGTAAAGGGTTAAGAAATGAGACACAGCTAAATTTCAAGAAAATCAAATTCCTATACAAACTCAGTCAATAATCGATTCTTTCACGTACTGTATGCTTCAAAAGCTAAACAGTGACAGACAGTTTGTCTACTGTATTAAACCCAAGGATAAGAATGACATGCAACTATATTTGCAGAAATCAGTCAAAATTCTCATCAGTTTGAGGACAAATTTATGAAATTTAGGTTTCTTCAAAAAATAAAAGAACACGGTTAACAAATATTTTATTCTATTAATTTCCATTAATGATCTTTTAAGACCATTTTCACGCAAATTTAAAAAAAAATAGTTTCAGCAAATTTTTTTTTTAACATTCTGGGCCTGAATTTGCTTACTTGCTTACTTGTGAGTTTCAAATAGAAGTGCAGGGCACATTAAAAAATACTCAGTGGAAAATCATGATACACAAAGAGATACTATACTATTCCAAAAAAGTAGAGGATATTTGATAAAAATGAGATATATGAAGAAATATATTTATATGTTCATCAAAAAGACAGTTGAGGCATTGCACTGTGACATCTGGTGAATGATTTCAGCGATAGTTGGGTGTCTGACAAGCACACATTTCATGCACTGTGCTGTAGATGACATGGATGGTCAGCCAGAGAATTTACCACATTCAGTCAAAGACATCAATACCTTGTAAATCCTCCTCGATTCGCGAGACAAGCACAGATCTGATGTGGTATACTCCTTACCAAACGTCTAATATCGACTTGACTTATGTTATTCCATTCTTCCTGCAGTGCAGCGGCAAGTTTCTGGACATTGATTGGGGGCTGTTGGTGTTGTCGTAGGCACCTGCCAAACATATCCAAGAGCGAGCTTGATTGGTGAAAGGCCTGGACTTAGTGCTGGCCAAGGCAGTATAGTGATGTTCTGCTCCTGCAGAAACTCTGTAGAGACACAGGCCCTGTGTGTTCTTGCATTGTCATCTTGGAAAATGAATCGAAGGCTGTAACGTTGCGCAAATGGCACCACATGAGCTGCTAACATGTTGTCACGGTAGTACTGCCCTGTGACATGCCCTTGGATGATACGTAATTCTGTTCTGCTTGTCATGGTTATGCCTCCCCACACCATAACTGTTCCACCATCAAAACGATCGTGTTGCCTTACGATTACGTCATGGTATCATTCGTTCCACCGCTGCCACACTCCGTTTTGCCTGTTGTGGTAGTCGAGAGTGAACCCTGATTCATCAGAAAACATGACGTTGCTCCATCGATGATTGTCCCAGTGCTGTCGTGCTCCATACCTTGCTGCGATGTGATGTTCAGTCAAAGCGTGGAATTACTTGAGGTTGTCAAGCGTACAAATTCCAGCTGTGTAGGCGATTTCGGATAGTTTGACCACTAACTCGCACATCTGTTGCTCGCTGCAGCTGCTGTCCAATTTCTGAGGCACTTTGATAATAGTTACACAATGGTGTGGTTCGGATGAAACGATCCTTGTTAGCAGTTTTTACCCTTGGATGACCTGACCGACGTCTGTCATCAACATCGCCTGTCTTGACGGTAGTGTGTCCACAACCTGCTAATCACCAATTGAATTGAATAACGTTGAGAATTTGAGCTACTGTTGAGCTTCCAACATACCAAAAGCACGTAAACGTTTGTCATGTGTCAGTCTTCGCATACCTCAAAAGTTACGTTTCAACCAGAAACTATTGATAAATGAGTTTATACCAAGAAAAGAACAATGAGACCTCCGAAAAAGCCTGTCCAGTACAAACGAAAATTTCAAAACATACCCCCACAGACAGTAACGTGGCACCCATCTGAAAAACCTGCACAAAGTTTTTGTGGGCCAGTGACATTCATGATCCACACTAAACTTGGTAACATATTGATGTGTCCAATCACGCGTATCCAATAACATTTTCCAAAAATATCAACATCAGTTTGCATATCCCCTACTTTTTTGGAATAGTGTAGTTACAACTCCGGTATAGTAAATTTTGATAGGCAAAGACACCAGAGAATCTGACATAAAACTCTCTTGTGTGCGTTTGCATCTCTCAACAGAATAGCACAGGTATCTGTAGACATATATATCATGCCTTGAAAGTATTAAGATTCCAACTGCGATGTTTAAGCCTTAAGGGCCTATTTCCAACTTTGATCACTTTTACTGCAACAAAACAGGTGCCGCAACATGCAGTATCAGGGTTAACTGACAAATTATATTCTAAGTACCCTGGAAGTTGTTTTTAGACAAGTCTTGGCTGCCTATATAGGCAGCCAAGGCTTGCCTAAAGACAACTACAAAGCCATAGGATGTAGACTGTCAAAGTGTAGCAAAAATATATAAAAATCCCCAGGCCCTTAAAGGTTAAGCACTGCAGTTGTCAACTTTGTGCTTTCAAGTGATGCCATACAGGCCTTAAAATTTGATCCAATTCTCAAGAATCAGTTTAATTCCCACCAACTCCTGCTGCGAGAGGGAGTGTGGTGGCTCAGTGGTTACAGCATTGGACTTCAAACTGAGAGGTCCATTGCTCGATCCCTGTCAGGGATAACTGCATTGTGTCCTTGAGCAAAGCACTTAATCCTGATTGCCCGTGTGTGGACTGTGTACAAAGGCATACTGCATGTCGATGATGCACTTGTCTTCAACAAATGCTAATCCTGCTTGTGTGGAGTTAGTACGTTGGGGAGACTGACAGTTGCTCACCATTGCTCGGTGGTTCTCACCAAGTACTCTGGCTTCCTCCACCCGTATCACTGTTCGACACAAGGTGACCCTGGCTGTTGAAGGTGTTATTAAACTCCAATAATTAAATACATAACTCCTGCTGCGAGAATCAATTTTCAGTTCATAAATAATTTAGAATTTGTGCAACCAATATGTTCCATATAAAACAACAAAGCTCATAAAGGTTATATTTAATAGAGTATATAACTCTTAACCCTTTAAACAACACAAAATTTATTTTTTGTTAAAATTTTTCCGAAAATATCAACAAAACTTTATCACATGACCCCTCATTGGAACGAGCCTGACAAGCTCGTTCCAATGAGGGAGTCACATGATATGGTTTTGTTGAAATTTTTTGCCAACTGCTTAATTTGTAAATTGCATGGTGGATGCGGTCAGTTCATTTGTTTAAGGACCTAGTTCCAATTTTGCCAAAGTTTGAAGTTAAAAATGTTTGGAGCAATTATAAACAAATGTTAACCCTTTACCCAACGTAACGGCCAAAACCGGCCAGCGCTATTCTCAAAAATCGCAAATTAATTATCATTATATTTTCATTTTCTGTCTCAAAAACATAGGTTATGACCCCTCTTTGGAACGAGCTCGTTCCAATGAGGGGTCCTAACCTATATTTTTGACACAGAAAATGAAAAAAAATAGTTTTTCAAGAATTTTATTTGCAAGTGTCGTCTGCTTTTCATGTTAGGTAAAGGGTTAAAGTTTGAAAATTATTACATGCAGAAGAATACACATTACACAAACCTTTACAGCAAAACTCTTGTTATCGGTGAGAACTTTACTAACATGAACATGGACTAATGTGATCTTTGAGAGAAAACTTCCATCTGTTTGGACATCAGAGTTGTCTGATGAGCCAGATTCATCAGTGTCAAGTGACTTGGGTCCTGAAAAAGAAAAAAATGCTGAATATTTTTTTGTATTTTGAGACGCTCATTGTGTAATCATAGGCCTGGTTATTAAACTTGTGTCAGTACAGTGTTTCAGACAAGGCAATCAATTTTCGAATTTTCATTAAAACTTTTTCCTATTTTGGGTCTTTTAGGGGGCAAAAAGTGATACCTGGCCTATGGTATTGATTTTGAAAAGAATGTCAACAAAACCATATCATATGACCCCCTTATTGGAATGAGCTCATTCTAATGAGGGCTCACAAGATATGACTTTGTTGAAATGTTTTGAAAATTGAAAAAATAATTTTTAAAATAATAAATTTTGATATCCTGTATGTTGGGTAAAGGGTTAAGCACATTCAAAAAATAAGAAACCATCAAGTTGCAGGATCTGCATTTTTGAACGAAGCCCAAATATGAGATTCTAGCACAGGACAAGTTAACAAATGTTTTATTCAACTATTTCAGGACAAGTGGCCAATCTGATAGTACCTAATATACTATTAAAAAAAAGTAGGGGATATTTGATAAAAGTGAAATACAGTAGAATCCTCTTAATTGAATATCCATTTTGCAGTGAAAATTATTCAATTAAGAGGAGTATACAATTAACAGGGATTTGGTCAGTTTCCTGTGTTCTGGAGGTAAACTGAGCATTTATTCTATTATATCTTGTTTGACAGAGCTCATAGAGCTCTGTCAAACAAGATATAATAGAATAAATGCCTGTATTGGATGTAGTGAGGCCCAAAAGGTTGATAAATGAGGGGTATTTGGTGCGTGTCACAGTAATGTTTTCGACATATTACAAAAATTTATATGCAATTAACAGGAGTTTACTCTACAACCCATATGCAATTAACAGATCCAATTTGTACTGAAGGTATGGTAAATGGTTTTGTGTTTGAAAATTATATTCAGTTAACAGGGATATACAATTAAGAGATATCCAATTAAGTGGGCTCCACTGTATATGAAGAAATATATTTATATTTTCATCAAAAAGATAGTTGAGGAATTGCACAGTGGCATCTGGTGAATGATTTCAGCGATAATTGGGTGTCTGACAAGGACACATTCCACGTACTGTGCTGTAGAAGACATGGACAGTCAGTCAGAGAATTTACCTCATTCAATCCAAGACATTCATGATCCACACTAAACTTGGTAATATATTTATGTGTCCAATCAAGCATATCCAATACCATTTTCCAAAAATGTCAACATCAGTTTGGATATCCCCTACTTTTTTTTAATAGTATACATCATATCATTCCAGTGTGTTTCTGTCATTAACCCCAAAATCACCATATAAAACTCCAAGAAACCTGTACCCTCAGGCCAGATGCACCTCTGAGCAATCATAAAGACAACTTTCAATTTCTCCTGGCTGAGATTAATAGTCAAGGCTTGGCTGCCTGCATATTGGAATAACTGCCTGTACAAACAGTCAAGGCATTACTAGAAATCACTACCATGGGCTACAAATTTATGTGAATCAGACTTGATTCTTGCAACTGATTATAACAAAGAACACATTGAGGGTCAACTTTGATTTTCACATTTTCCAACTGTGTATTCTGAAAGTGTCCTGAATGGCCTGCAGAATTCTTATTTTTGCTCCTTCATAATAAAGAAACACAAATTGATTTAGTAGTGGTGGTGTCTAGTAAAGTCTTGGTTGCCTACACAAGCAGCAAAGATTTCACTGTAAACCATTGCCAAGTTCCCAAGACTCCAATCAGCAAGCTCACCGACAGCCTGCATGTGTTTAAACATATGTTCTACATGTACATACAAGACAGTAAACTCACCACAATTAGAATTTGGCATTGCAGGATTAAAATAGTAAATATATAAATAATAGGCCGTTTTTATATCAACTGGCCACTGTGGAGATGGGCAATATACCCCAAAAAACGAACCAATACTGATATCATGGAGATAATGGAAAACCGAACCAAACCGATTGTTGAATACCAAAACTGTCTGAATTTTCAAAATTTTCTACATTCACTATTTATAAGTTCCCTGTTGTGGCTTGATAACAGTTGAAAGGTTCATTTTCATGAAAAAGGTGACTGATTTTCTCTTCAGTTTTGTTAACTCTCAATGAACTGGGTAAGTGACTTGATTTCCCACTAGACTACAACCTGTACATGTCCAATTGCTTTGCATGATTTCTAGTCATGTCTTGGCTGCCTGTTAAGGCAGCCAAGACCTGACTAGAAATCGCTGCCCAGGTATTTTGTCTATAATCTTAGCAGGAGCTCCTAGAGATGGAATGGTCAGGGCACATGCTCTGAGATTGCAAAAGCCTAAAATAGGTCTTTAAACATTAAGGTGCGTTTAGAACAAGTCACAAAATTACTGTAAATATGATTTGCGGACGTAAAAGTCACAAAATTACTGTAAATATGATTTGCGGTCGTAAAAGAATGCCACGGTTGAGCTCATCGGCAATGTCATTTATAGCATTGTGGTAGAATAATACTACTACAACTTATTCTGTTTTCCTGATGTGAATTCCTTTTTGGTACTATCAGAAAATCTCAGTTAAGTAAGAATATCAAACCGATACCGAGGTATACCCCCTTTAAAAATACCAAAACCAAACTCAAAATTCCAATACCGCCCATCTCTACCACACAGACGAGGCTATATTAGTGTACTATCAAATTCTAAATTATTTAAGAACTGAAATTTGAATCTCGCATCAGGAGTTCACAAGAATCAAAACTGATTTGCATGAATTGGGACAAATTTTAAGGCCCAATTACTCTTACAAGCTGTGACATACTAAATATTCTAGACATCTGTTAGGGCTTTAACTGGTTGAGTGCTAGAATCCATGGATCTATCATACATGAGAGTGGGCCATGATGAAACAAGAGCACTGCGTAGAGGGACAATATACGCCTGTTTTGTATTTTTGAAGGCTTAGGGTTGGGGTAAGGATGGGGGTGAGGGTGAAAACTGTTTGGACCAACCCCATATTCGAACTTGACCTGTATTTTGTTGTGATTAAACAACATACCAAGTTTGGAACCAATCGGAAAACAAATAATAAAAGTTATCATCCGGAAACCAAATATTTGATGCATTCTATGTCCAACAAGGTCCATAATTCAGGGAAACTTCAAAGTTCGAACTGACCCCATATTCGAACTTGACCTGTCTTTTGTTTTGATTAAACCACATACCAAGTTTAGGAGTCAATCGAAAAAAAAATACTAAAGTTATCATCTGGAAACCAAATGTTGACGAACGGAAAGACCAACGGATGAACAAATGGATGGACAGACAGACAGACAGACTGATTCCATAATTCAATGTTTTTTCAACAGGCGTATAACAAATCAGTTAGGCCATACTAAAGTTATAATCCGTAAAACACAAAATGCACAAATTCAAGAGGAATGACTCTGGAAAGGTATATGCGATTTTGGCCGAAAGTGAACTTGAGCTGTGATTTGTGGTCATAAACAAAATCTGAGAATTTGAAACAAATTAGTCAAGGCAAACTAAAGTTATCATCCAGAAACCACATAATTCACAAATTTGCAATCATTCAAGGGGAATAACTATGGAACAGTACATGCGATTATGGCCAAAGGTGAACTTGAGCTGTGCTTTGTGATCAAAAACAAAATCTGAGAATTTGAAAAAAATCGGTCAAGGCAAACTAAAGTTATCATCCGGAAACCACAAAATCCACAAATTTGCAATCATTCAAGGGGAATAACTCTGGAAAGATCTATGCGATTGTGGCTAAAAGTGAACCTGAGCTGTATTTTGTGGTCAAAAACAAAAAAACTGAAAATTTGAAATAAATCGGTCAAGGCAAACTAAAGTTATCGTCCGGAAACGAAAAGTTGGGCTAAATTCCCATAAATAAAGGACCATAACTCTACTGCAAATGGGCCGCTAGAAACGGAAATCGAACCCATCCTGTATTTTGTCATACTAATTCCACATGCCAAATTTAACTCAACTCAAACCATTACAACTGAAGTTATCGTCCGGAAACGAAATGTGTCCATGGACAGACAGACAGACAGACGGGTGGAGAGACCATTCACATAATACATACCGTTTTTCAAACGTGTGAATAAAATCAACATCTGAAAAATTTGGTGTCAATCCGTCAAGGCGTTCGGCTTTAAACGAATGGAAACCAATTTTTTTTTAAAAATTGTGCCATAACTCTGCAGAGGATGGACTGAAAATCACCAATATCGAACTTGACCTGAATTTTATTGCTACAAACAACATCTGAAAGTTTGATGTCGATCCGTCAAGGTGTTCAACTTTAAATGAAGGGAAACCAATTTTTTTCGAAAGATTGTGTTTTTGCTAACTTTGGTTGTATAGAATTAGTATGTCGGGAGAATCTACCAGTTTTACACTGCTGCTCATGGTTCTCACTGGCTACCTCCACCCGTAAAACTGTCTGACATGATGCGAACTTGGTTGCTGAAAAAGTGTTGTTAAACCCCAGAAAGAAACAAACAACTAAAATCTATCACGCTTCTTCCAATGATGGGTGTTAAGTTTTGGAAGCAAAAATTTGAAACACAAGATTTTAATGGCAATTTTTAAGTTTAAATGCTGGTTGTATTTGGCAGTTTTGATAGGCAGATGGTTAGGAATAGGTACCTTTCGATAAGTACATATCTATCTCCACTTGACCACTCTTTTCTGTTGACAAACAAGTCTCGGCTCCCATATAACCATTTTTACTGCTACTTAGCTTGTCATAGCTTGGTGGTGGCGTTACATCAGGAGATGTATGATTGGACATTAGATGACGGTTCTCTGGAAATGTCGACATTTCACTTTAGTTAATCCTGCTGGAAAAAAAAAATGTAATTTACTCGAGGAATTATCATAGTGATGATTGAAGTTTTGCATTGGAGGTTTGGAAGATCTGTACCGGTATTTCTAAGACAATAAAAATTAGTTTAAACAATAGTTATTATTAATCAAAGCACTATAGATGCATACAATATGATTTACAATAAAGGAAAGAAACAGAAATAACAAGAGGGGGGGTCATGCCCCGGGGAATATCTTCATGGTGCATACCGCCAAACAATGATAAAGAAGAAATGAACCATATTGTGAAAGCTATTACCATAAACAATCTTCATTCCTAATTTCATTGAGAGCCGCTAACCCCAAACCAGAGATATGAGGCGAACAGATAAAAAATTGGGTATTTTATGTGGTAAACAGTAAAAGTGTTGTCTTTGTTTTACAGCAAGGTAATTGTAAAGGCCAGAGACATCTGTTACTGATGTCTAGTAATGATCGGATCATCCACATAAGAGATGTAGAACAAAGACCTAATGCCACATGTGGGGGGGGGGGGGGGGTGTGATTTGCATGTATTTTCTTTGTTTTACTGCAGGGAAGTTAAGCAATGTCGAGCCCGGTTAGTCCTTGGATGGGTGACCGTCTGAGTGAACGATTCGGACTCCCATGTTGTGTCCTTGGGCACGGCACTTCCCGATTGTCCACATGAGGGCACGATGACGCCGTGTATTAAGGCGTACTGCACGTCAATGGTGTGCATGTCTTCAACCAATCTAACCCTGCCTGTGCTACAGTACAGAGTTAAGATGTTGGGGAGCTGGCAGCTGCTCGTCGTTGCTCGGTGGTTCTCTCCAGCTTTCTCCACCCATAATACTGTCACCGACATGATATGACCTTGGCTGTTAATGTATCGTTAAACCCTAACAAATAAATAAATAATCTTCATTCCAAATTTCTTTGAAATCTGATAACCCAAATCTTATAGAACAAAGATATAATGTCACATGTGGGGAGGTGATTTACATGTATATTCTTTGTTTTACTGCAGGGACATGACTCATTTGAAAGCTTTCCCATAAACAGTCTTCTTTCAAACCTTACGAGGAAACAGCAAATTTTCAGAGTTAAAAAGGGGGATAAGTCTAAAAAGTGAAAAGTAAGAAATATTATTTTACTCATTTGAAAGCCTTTCCCAAAAACAATCTTCATTTCAAATTTCACTGAGATCCAATAAGCCAAACCCGAGATACAAGACGACGTACAGACATAAAATAGCCTATTTTTGTGTATTCAGATGGCCATAACTTACAGAAAAAATATTCCAACAGCAAAACGGCTGATGCTACTTAAAGACATATGTATGAAGTTATAATGTGAACAGACATCCGAGTGTGGATGGACAGACATCCAGACAGACAGGCGCAATCCAGTATACCCCACTGTTTGAAAAATAGTGGGGGTATAATTAAGAAACAGTGAATGCAGCATAACGAAATATTACCAGGGTCCAGAAAATCACAGAAAATGAAGGGATTCAACAGAAAGGTTGATGCTTATGTTGGTTGTCTCCCTATAAAAATTAGATTAGACAGGAGAGACTTTGTGCAGTTGATTGCTTCAAGTAGGTTGAGTCAGTCATTTAGGAAATGTTATTATAGTGTCATGCAAAGCTTTCGAGATTTGATTTGATATTGTACCAATGATATTGATTTGAGTCATGCTGATTTAGAAATTTTCAAATTGTTGCGATGTACTCAAAATCCAACCAAATATCTTCTCTTCTTCACCCCATGTGTTCAATCGGTATGAGGTGCCTTACCCAAAAACACAATGCAGCTATTTACACCTGGGGGTTGGGGGGTTGGGGTGAGGGGGACAGAAAGAATGGCAAATACCCACCTAGGAAATATTGACAAAGGGATTCTAAAATATGTGCAAATATTCCAACTACATCATCAAGACATGTCTCCCTCAGGAACATTTTGAAATCTGCTATCAAATGGAGCGTTCTCGTGACTTCTGGGGTGGAAATCTACTTGATATTTTGGATGACAAAATTAGGTTTTTTTATTTGAATCTGCCCCTGCAATGTGATATGCATGGTCGATTTGTCAGTTTGTGATTGAAATTTGCTGGACTGCAAAACAAATGAATTTCATCTGAGCTGAATATTGAGTAAAATACATTTCAGAGTTATTTCTCAGAAAAAAAAATCTGTTTGTATACCTGTATTTATGTATATTCCCTGGAATCAAAAAATGAATGTTGACCCATTTTCTGTAAATGTAGAACTCAGTCCGGGAAACCCCCACACATATTTATATTATGGAGAAGAGGCGCATGTGTACAGCACAAATTCAACTGTTTTCAAGGGGGGTATCACAATAAACAAACCAATGACAGAAAGTTTAAGTCAGTGTAATGTTGGCTTCGAGTTTCCGTTTTCAGCTACCGGTGTGTGTCTCTCGTTGTACACAGTGACCTACTGCATGTCACTCTCGTCCAAACCTGGAGCCAAAGTCTGTAATATAATTTTGTAGTTTGATACTTCCTGTGGAACAGGATGTACCAGACCAAAAAAATATATTACAGACTTTGGGTCCAAGTTTGGACGAGAGTGACATGCAGTAGGTCACTGTGTACAACGAGAGACGCACACCGGTAGCTGAAAACGGAAACTCGAAGCCAACACCACTGTGGATTATTTCTAATACAGCAACCGTGTGCCGTAGTCAGTGTTGTTTGCTTCAGCAAATCGCTTTGACAATGCCGATTGCCGAAGCCAATTGTGGCAGCGAGGGCTGGTAACTACAGACCTTCCCCACGGGAATCCCGGGAAGTGAAGCAGTGCCTGTTCACTGCGGTAAACAGGCTTTGTTTTACTGGTAAAATGGGACCCAGTCACCAATGCTTGGGAGGTGCAAACCCTCTCTAAAATGGGCAACATGGCTTATTAACGCTCAGCCCTGGTCATGTGTTGATACTCATGTTGTGGTCATGATTAGCCATTGTGCAAAAATATGTGACCTTAAACACCAAGAAATAAATAAATAATACTACAGCCCTCCATTTTTATGACCGACGGTGTATGTGACTCAAGTCCAAGTATCAAATCTAGTCTTTTAACACTCGAGTCCTTTTAATTTTACGTTAATAACTACCGTACATACATTTACATAGCTGCAGATCACTTAACAGTGTTTCTTCGTTATTGTTGGCTGCCTGTACAGGCAAGAAAAAACACTCAAGATAAAGGCATCCTACCAGTAAAGTTCTCACGGATGAATACACTTGGGACAACTTTTTTCAGAGCCATAAAAAGGGGCAGTTTGTGGCTGTATGGAGATTTGAGGGTTAACCCTTTACCCAACGTAATGGCCAAAACCGGCCAGTGCTGTTCACAAAAATCGCCAATTAATTTTCATTTTTTGTCTCAAAAGCATAGGTTATGACCCCTCTTTGAAATGAGCTCGTTGACCTCATTCCAATGAGGGGTCATAACGTATGTTTTTGCAACAAAAAGTGAAAAAAATTTGTTATTTAAGTAAAAATGTTGTTTGCAAGTGTCATCTGCTTTTCATGTTAGGTAAAGGGTTAAAAAAGTACCTGATTACTACTAAGATAGAACTGATATCTCTAACTCCAAATCCTGATGAAAATATACGGACTATAAAAATGTTGTTCCTCCCCCCTCTCTGCTTAACAAGTAGAGTGCTGAATTATTTTGGGTCATCAAAATTTGTTCACATATCTCTTGCCTTGTAACAATTTATGGGAGAGTGCCAATAGGTACTTTTCCATGAACTGTAACAAGGCAAATCCTAACAATCTCAATAAATAACATTCAATAAATATGAAGCTTTTAAGTTGTGGTACCAACACTTCAGAATAAAGCCCAAATAAGGTCTTCCAACACTCTACCAGTTGATAAACATTTTGGAGGATGGAATGGACTTGTTTTTTTATTCTGTGCAGTCATCATTATTTTATATTCTTCACATTATAAATTTTCTCTCATCAGTCTTGTTTAAGAGCAAAGCTGTTACATTTTTTCCCAACAGCATGGTGTTTATGCCATGTCATTCATCAATATTTCAACAGTATTGCATGGAAAAGTCAACAAATTGAGTTTCTGTATTGTTCTGAAACACTGGATTCCATAATTCAGAACCTCAATCAGTACAAAAAAAAAACGAACTGAACTTTAGGTCATTGCACCATACTGTAAATTTGCATGTTGTAACCAGATGTCCAGCATGGCTGAATTATGAGTCTGTGAACATAATTAATCTGGGCATTCCTCTGAGGGAAAATAGCATTACCTAGATATACAACAAATTCTCCAAGGTCAATTGTCAGCAAAAGAAATAAAGAGGCCCCAAGGGGCCTTAATCGCTCACCCAACAAAGTGATTCAAAGAAGTGTTTTGGATCACATTCAGTAAAATTAGTCACGGTTCATCAACACTACAGAGGAATGAAGGCATGAAATTATTCATAACTCTGGTGCCCATCTCAGATGATTATTAACATAGGTCTTCTTGGATGCTTCAAATTCTATCAGCTGTAGACACTGTAAAACTTTTAAGGGTTGTTATGTCACTGCAGTCACAAAATCCCCCCCCCCCCCCCCCCCACCACCAATAGAGAGCCCAAATATTAAACCAGGGACCCAATTGGAACAAACTTGAATCTGATCCCCATAGAGATGTTGTGTAACGAATATGAAAAGATTCTGAATGGTGGGTCTGAAGAAGATTTTATGGAAATTTCCTCATTTGGCACTAAGTTAAACTTTAGGCTCTAACTGACAGCCCAAATATTATATATGCATTTACCAGGTAATAAAAACCATCATCAGCACAATTTTAATTAATGAAGCACCGGGTTGTACCTGTGCTTCATTAATTACATTTGACGATTATTCCTATAATTCGTGATTGGAATCTCATGTCATTGCGTCTGTGGAAATACTGCTCACCCGTGGAAAGTGACCAGTCCATGGCAGCCAGACTGTACAAACTGAGACATCACCATTTACCTAATCTCATCCTGATACACAGCATTTTGGTAGGAGATATTTAGAAAAACTAGTTCTAGAAATTTTTTGTTCATTTCCACCACACTTGAAATTGATTTACATTGAGAATACATAAATTAAAATTTCACCTTTATTGATAACAGACAGGGACCGGTTTTTAAACAGTTTTTTGAAGGAAGTAAATATAATGAAGACAGAAAAATCCATAATAATTTTAAAAACTTAAGTATTAAAAACTCATTATTCCATCAACTGAAAAAGTGTTCAACCCTTTACCTAACATGAAAAGCAGATGACACTTGCAATCTTTACCCAATGTAATGGCCAAAACCGGCCAGCGCTTTTCACAAAAATCGCCAATTAATTTTCATTATTTTTTTCATTTTTTGTCTCAAAAACATAGGTTATGACCCCTCTTTGCAACGAGCTCATCAAAAACATAGGTTATGACCCCTCTTTGAAACGAGTTCATCGAGCTCGTTCTAGGGCTGGGCGATATTTCGATATACCGGTAAATACCGGTATTGAAATCGGTACCGGTTAAATATCGTCTATTTTTTGGCAATACCGGTATATCGTCTGTAACGATATTGGTTTGGGTCACATGATAATAAAATTTCAACATGTGTTTTTTCGTAAAATCGCACAGAAAGTTGCTTTGAAAATACAGGAAGTTTATCTTCCCTCATTTCGTGAACAAATGATAAACAGCGAGAGATGACGAGAGTAACGTTCTATCTCGTTTATCGTCACCGACATCCAAGCATTCATGGAGAAATTATGAAAAAAAAAATTAATACTTGTTTGCTAAATTTGTTTGATTATTTTTAATTAGTGAATAATTAAAGTAGCATACATGACACAAATAGTTTGTTGTTACACGGAAAACACACCCGACTGTCACGCTTAATTCGTTGTCAGCAATCTGACACAAAAATGTTTCAAATCACACATATTCACAATTGCGAAATGTGCAACAATTTTTGTCAAATATGACAGAGGTGTGATGCCATCACTGGGAGAAAACATTGTCGACTGGTGATTGACACCTGCAGACTATCATGAAAGTGAAGGGTGATCACATGTTGGAGGCGTGCTTAATATCAACAGACCGACTGGCCTGACATGTGACAGATGACATTTGACATTGTCATCTGAGGAAGTTCACTGCTGGAAGATAGGAGAAGGGGAGGGGCTACTACTGGTTCTTTGTGAAACCAGGCCCTCGGAATTCCATCAACTGGACACCCATTGTTTTGATAAAAAAAAGTTTTGTTTGCCACTGTTTTCATGAAGCCACACATACGCAATTAACGCAATGTGACAATTGACTGGCTCAGTAATTAAACGCTTATCAGTCAAGAGAGGCTGACCATGTTTTTACAGGAATTAAATTGACAAAGACTAATTTACTTACATCCCAGATTCAGATGAAAGCCAGTAAACCCATGATAATTTTATGGCTTATTTTCGTATTATTATTAAACAATAGGTTCAATAACTTTGTAGACATGCATTATTGTCGTCTTCCATTCAAATCACTCATTTTCCCAGAGCAGTAAGTGATACTTCTATCTTTTGCTCCAAAAATATCTTTTTTATTCATGATATCCCTTGCATTTAATATGTGTTTCACACACTGCTGCTCGATATACCGGTATATCGCGATATTTTTTCTGATATCGTTACCGGTATTCAGATTCCCATATCGCCCAGCCCTAGCTCGTTCCAGAGAGGGGTCATAACCTATGTTTTTGAGATGAAAAATGAAAAAAATAATGAAAATTAATTGTTAATTTTTGTGAACAGCTCTGGCCAGTTTTGGCTGTTACATTGGGTGAAGGGTTAAAACAGTCTCCACACAAACTTTACTACCTATATCAGATTTTATCTTTCAGTAGTAACAAACATCAGAATTAAGTTGGATAAGGCCTAAACAAATTAAAATCTGTTTCCCAGGCCCTCCCACATGGTTCTTTTGCTGCCACATGCTATCTTTTTACAACCAATGCAAACTTAAAAAAATAAAAATTAAATGGTTTATGTCTGATATTTTACCCAAGTTAACAGAATTGATAAATTTGTCCCCTGAGTGCATCAATTGCTTTGCAATTTTACAAAAAATGACCTGAGAAACAGAAGATCTACTTTGTGGGGCCTAACCACAAGACACTTATTTTATACCAGTAATCCCATCTTTCCTAAGGAGTGCTGGATTTATATGATCAAAAGAAAAATGTAACAGAAATCTCTCAGTGTTTAATGGTTATCCTACAACTTATTTCAGCAGAAACCACATTCTTACAGATGGAATCTCCAATTTATATTTTTGTTTGCTTATTGGTTTGCAAGGTCACTTTCATGGAATACAAACCTGGAAATAACCCTGTGAATGGACGTTAAGGTTACGTGTGGGTTACATCAATTGTAAAACAGACGAATTATTATTTATTAAGGTCAAATATTTCTGCACAATGGCTATTATCATGACTGCAACATGGAGATAAAGTCAAGTTAAGCCAAATGTTTATACCGATATTGCCCATTTCAGAGGATTTCCACCCCAAGCATTGATAACTGGGTCCTATTTTACCAGTAAAACTGAGCTTGTTTACCACAGTAAACAAGCACGGCTTCACTTCCTGGGGTTCCCACGGGGAAATTGGGAAAAATATGCAAACAAACTACAGGAGTTATTCTATGACCTCGCCCAAGGACACAACGCGGTAATCCCACCTGCGGCAACTGCGTTGTGTCCTTGGGCGAGACACTGCACCCCCGATTGCCTACATGGGGGCACAATGACGCTGTGTACTGAGGCATACTGCACGTCGATGGTGCGCATGTCTTCAACCAATCTAACCCTGCCTGTGCTGCGGTGCAGAGTTCAGAGTTACGATGTTGGAGAGCTGACAGCTGCTCGTCGTTGCTCGGTGGTTCTCTCCGGGTACTCCGGCTTCCTCCACCTGTAAAACTGTCACGGTCACGGTTAGCCATTGTGCATAAGTATGTGACCTTAAACACCAATAAATAAATAAATAAATAAATATTGGAAGATTATTTTGGAGTATAAAATTTGCATCAAATAAAAACTTGTAATTGATCCATTTATAAAATAAAACACAACATGACATTTTGTCAAGATATCAAATTCAAATTCAATCTTTGATAGTACCAGGAGCTGAGGTTGTAACACTGGGAGCCTGGAACTTTGGGGTGGGGAGCACCATGGTTCGGACTCCTATGGCAACAGTTAAAAAAAAAAGGGGGGGGGGGGGGGGAGGGTAGGGGGGTGTATCATGAATGGAGATCTATTAGGCTATGTTGTACATTTAAAACTGTTACGCCAACTATATGCTATCTTGTGCTATTTGATACTGATTTTCCATCCCATGTTTTGATATTTTCAAACCCTTGGCGGACGATGTGGGTAAAATTGCAAGCGGACAATTTGGTGCGATGGTGGACGATGTGGTTAAAATTGCAAGCGGACGATTCGGCTGCTGGACGAAATGTCCGTATCCCCTCTCTGCCTAATTGCTTGAAACTGTAATGTACTCAACTCAACTGGTGGAACTACATGTACAGTAAGTGGATACTGGATGGTAATTTATTGTTAAATTGCTGCTGGAACATTAATTTAATCCCAAAGAGTCACGACATATTAATTCAATAAACTTGGATTTTATGTGCCCGTCCTTGTCAGGAGGGGGACTGCGCCGCAAAGCACGTTTGTTATATACTCGGATTTCCTGAGTGAAATGTATTTGTGTAAATTATCTCAAGAGTTTCAAGATTAAGAAAATAAATTCTTGCCTTAACCCTTTACCCAACGCAGGCAATATCAAAATTTATTATTTTAAATATTTTTTGAAATTTTTCAAAATATTTCAACAAAACCATATTATGTGACACCTCGTTGGAACGAGCTCGTCGAGCTCGTTCCAACGAGGGGTCACATGATATGGTTTTGTTGAAATTTTTTGAAAAATAATATTTTTTCGACTGCTGAATTTGCATATTATGCAGGCGGATGCGGCCGATTCGTTGGGTAAAGGGTTAAGTCTGTTGTAAAATTATATGCGTGTGGTAGTAAAACATTGTCTCCAACAGTGTTAATGACTTTATTCAACTCAAGTAAAAACCACATGCGTGAGAAGTCAATTTTGTCAACTATTTTCACGGTATTCTGGGAATACAGCACTCGAAGTTCGAATGTGATAACAATTACTTGTGTAGCTGTTCTGAAAAAGGGGTATCGCGACTCTAAAGTTTCAAAATAAAGGTAACTTTATGTTGTTTCTCTCATTATTCTGAGATGTGAAGACCAGATAAGAGATTTTCAACATTTAATTTGGAAACCGGGACAACCGTTTTTTTGTAATTATTTCGGTCTCGGTTTTGATAACAAAACCGAAACCGAACCAAATTTTTGGTTAACCTCACAGCTCTACTATGAACATGTCAAATCAGTACTCAAGGTATGGTGAATGGTTTGATGTTTGGAACTTATGATATTCAGTTAACTGTTGAATGGGCTAGATTATTTTTGGTGGTCTGAATTTGTTATTCAAAATTTGCAGGCACTCGCCAGTAATGCGTAATAAAACAAATTTATAAAAACAAAACATTATTTGCATTTCACTGAATATGAAACATGAGCAAGGAAAATGTTGGATTTTGCTCTAATACCCTCACTTTTTTAACCCTTTACCCAACGCAGACGATATCAAAATTTATTATTTTAAATATAATTTTTTCAAATTTTTCAAAACATTTCAACAAAACCATATCATGCGACCCCTCGTTGGAACGAGCTCGTTCCAATGAGGGGTCGCATGATATGGTTTTGTTGAAATTTTTTGAAAAATAATATTTTTTCAACTTCTGAATTTGCATATTACACGGGCGGATGCGGACAATTCGTTGGGTAAAGGGTTAAAGCCCCATTAGTGGCTTCTAGCACTCACCTAGTTAAGAAGATTATTCAATCTATTATAAAAGTAGGCAGTATGTGATTCTGGTGATTATGACCAGCCAGAAATTTAAGCTTTGATTATCTTCCTTGATATATAATGCAACTAGAAATTTTCCATCGGGTGAGCGTGGCTTCCCAACCTGGGATGGGGTGGAACTGCTAGTTAAGAAATATCCAATTAATTAAGTGGGTTACACTTTACTGGTAAAATCAAACTTATTTATTTATTTAATTGGTGTTTAAGGTCATATATTTCTGCACAATGGCTTATCATGACTGCAACATGAATATAAAGTGAATTTCAGCCAATCGTTTATACCCATGTTGCCAATTTTAAGAGGAATTCTGCCCCAGTCCTGGCACTGGTTACAAGGTCCTATTTTATCAGTAAAATAGAGCTTGTTTACCACAGTAAACAAGCACTGCTTCACTTCCTGGGGTTTCCATGGGGAAAAATCGAACTTACACAATTAAAACAGAACTTGTTTACACAGTAATCACTTTCTGAGGAAGATGGATCATTGAAAAAAATTTTGTGGACGTACAACTTATAGATATCAAAGTTATAAATGGACACAATACATTTTTTAACTGGTAGAGTGCTGGAAGCCCATATTTGGGCTTTATTCTGAAGTGCAGTGCAGGTATCACATCTTAAAGACTTCATATTCTGTGCATGTCCTTCATATTATCTTCGAAGTTAAAAAATTTAGTTTGCATGAATTTGCCTTATTGAAGGCATTTTCCCATGAATTGTATAATAAGGCAATGACATGCAAACAAATTCTGACAACCAAAAATAACTTGGCACTCTACAAGTTAACTGAATTCTTATTACAAGGCTTGGTCTTGGCCTTTTACATTTTATATCATTAACATATCATTAATATTCAACAGTCATCAATGTAATGGATACAAAAATTCAACAAAAACAGATGCACTCAAAATAAGGTACATTTTTAATAGAATTCTAATGAAAAATACATGTACATGTATAAGCTATCTTTTTTTCCAAATATAAAAACATTCCCTCAGAGGTTTTCATGAAAAATTCAAGATATACTAAGAATCAATATTTCTTTTGCTAGTGCATGCTATACTGCTATTAACTTGTTTCCTGCTGCGGGTGGATTTTCCTTCCCAGAACAAAAATACTCACTAATGTAGAAGTATGTGTGTTACCAGCACTCTCTTTTTAAAGCTATATCTGAATAAACAGGAGTTTTCTTCACAATAGTTTCAGATGCCAGATTCTATTGAATTTTTCATCAAATCAAGTCATGGTGGCCGCAAGCAGCCATAACTAGATTTTATTGGAAATTTAGAGAAAATACAATGCAGTTTATAAGAGGAATTAACTCTTTACCCAATGTACATGGTATCAAAATTTATTTTCTTTCAATTTTAAAACATTTCTTCCTTAAAACCACATCATGTGACCACTCATTGGACCGAGCCAACTCCTTAACTAGCCTGCTCCAATATGGTTTTGTTGTTGAAATTTTAAAAAAATTGTTTTTACCTTACTTCTCAATTCGTATATTATCATTATTATGTGGGTGCATGTGGCAGACAGGCCTGAAAATAAGGGCTGTGCAGGGTAGCATCACTAAATTCACCCTCTGGGGACCTCTTTTTGCAGATGTCAGTCTGCTTATTTTCTGGCTTGGTGGCAGATTTGTTAAGTGAAGGGTTAATGAAGTTTGTGAAGAATTGATCGATTCCCTGACTGGCTGATTTCACTTTATCATGACACAACGTCACACAAGGCTACCCTGGCTGTCAAAAGTGTTCAGCCTTAATAAATGAATAAGTTGCTGGTGACTATACCAGTGGCAGCCTAGCAGTACTGAAACTGAAGTATGAATTCAGTTTTAAAACCTCACCATTCATATCTCTGAACATGTAGTTTAACCCTTCACACAATGCAGACGATAACAAAATTTATTATTTTAAATATGACTTTTTTAAATTTTTCAAAAAATTTCAACAAAACCATGTCATGTGACCCCTTGTTGGAATGAGCTCGATGAGCTCGTTCCAACGAGGGGGTCACATGATATGGTTTTGTTGAAATTTTTTGAAAAATAATATTTTTTCAACTGCTGAATTTACATTTTATGCGGGTGGATGCGGGCGATTTGTTGGGTAAAGGGTTAATTCAGTGGATTCATTCTCCACAGGGAGACACTGTTGTTTTACTAGCACTGAACAAGTCTGTCTCAAAGAACAAGTAACTGCCAGGTCATTGGGTTTACACAGGATGATGTTTGTCACAGGTGGCATTTTTGTAATACAGTTGTCAGTGAATTCCAACTCTCCCTGCAATTTTACTGTTTCTGATTACCTTGAAATTGACCATTTTGTTCTGAGGTTCTTAACAGGTAAATCGTAATAAGAAATTTTGTTGTGCCTTCAAACAGACGAAGCATCCATAAAGAACTGACAGACTCAAATGATAGTGAATAAATCAACTTGCTGAAGTATGCAAGGCTTATTGTTTCAAGATTTTCCTATTCGACTTATCAGCAACATCCATTGTAATGACATATTTTCTAGAGATGGGCAATATACCGAAAAACTGAATCGATATCACAGGGATATGGAAAAATCAAACCAAACCAATAGTTGAATACCGAAACCTTCTGAATTTTTCAATTTTCCTACATTTGCTATTTATAAGGCCCTATTGAGTCTTGATAGCAGGTGAAAGGTTCATTTTCATGAAAGAAGTGACTGTTTTTCTTTTCAGTTAACCCTCAGTGGTCTGGCAATTGTCCCGAATTACCACTAGACTACGTCCTGTATATATCCAGTTGCTTAGCAGTTTTTTCTAGTCAAGTCTTGTCTGCCTGTTAAGAAATCACTGTCCAGGTGATTTTTCTGATGTCAGCAGGACTTCCTAAAGTCAGGTCACATGCTCGGAGATCGCAAAATCCTGAAATAGGTCTTTAACCCTTTACCCAACGTAATGGCCAAAACCAGCCAGCACTATTATCAAAAACCGCCAATTAAATTTCATTATTTTTTTATTTTTTGTCTCAAAAACATAGGTTATGACCCCTCATTGGAACGAGCTCATCGAGCTCGTTCCAATGAGGGGTCATAACCTATGTTTTTGAGACAAAAAATAAAAAAAAATTAGTTATTCAAGAATTTTTTTGCAGGTGTCGTCTGCTTTTCATGTTAGGTAAAGGGTTAAACGTTGAGGTGCATTTAGAACAAGTCACAAAATTACTGTAGATATGATTTGTGTTCATAAAAGAATACCACTGTTGGACACACGGTACTGTATATTTAATTAAAATAGCAATGGCACCAAGTCGTCCCCTTAGTTTCAATGCGTTCTATATGCCAGCAGGCACATAGAACACATTGGAACTCAGGGTATGAAGTGACAGTATCATAATATTTATTATGGTGAAACTGATATATCAAAACAACAACAGTTTAACTTGTGTCCACATTTAATTTGTTCCACTGCAACTGTTCCATACAAGTACCTGTAGTCTGTACGTAATTTTTATTCACTATAGATAATGGCACATACATGTAATATCATCACTTGAAAGCATAAAGGTACCAAATGCAATGCTTAAGTGGTAGAGTGATAATTTTTGGTCATCAAAATTTATTGCATATCTTTGCCTTGTTACACAGAATATGAAGCCTTTGGAGTAACAGTATCTGCACTTCAGAATAGAGCCCAAATATGGGCTTCCTGTCAGGTAAGCATTGCATATTTATGCTTTCAGGGGACGATTTAAGCCCAGCTGTACCATTCTCTTGAGGGGTGCAGAAGTATACAAGACAGTTCAAACTCAGATTCAATGTTCCTCGCCTATCAGAATGTACTGGAATTGCAACTAGTATCTCGACATGTATCATGCTTTCCATCCTGTACTTTTATTTAATTTTGTCACTGGTTCCCCCCTTTATGAGACAGTTCAAACCAAGCCTGGAAATAAGAAATCTATCATTTGCAGAATGACGTCCCCAGACGGTGAATTTGCTGATGCTATCCCTATGATGCTATCTCCCTGTTTAGGCCTTAGGCCTTGATTCAAACTAAGGTTCATAGGGGGTAAATTTAGTAATGCTACCCTGTGGTGCAGGGTAGCATCACCAAATACACCCTCTGGGGACCTCATTCTTTAGATGACAGTCTTTTTTCCAGGCTTGGTTCAAACTCAGGTTCACAGATGTCTTCGCCTACCAAAATGTACAGGAACTGCAACTAGAATCTTGACATGTATCATGCTTTCCATCCTGTGCATTAATCCACCATGTACTTGTATTTCGCACTCAGGAGTACAGATATTACATCATCATAATCATACAACTTCTGTTAATATCTACAGATGGTTCAAATCAGTGCAGAGCTGTCGATACTTATGTTTAATTTCTGATTGAACATCTATCAAGCAAAAAATAACTGAAATCTATTGGCATAAAGCCAGACATCATCTGAAGAGAACCATCACAAACCAGAATGAATTTAATATTTGACAAAATTAATCCATAAAATTGTCTATAATAATACTTCTTTGGCCTTCCACTGATTTGTCACGTTCCTCTAATAGGGAGGCCTACATTAACCAGTCCCTCCTAATCTTCCACCATTTGGACAAAAATTGTTTCAAAATTCCTCCATCAGTGCTTTCTCTATCTCTCTGACTATAAAACTGATCCTTTCTTTAATGTCATTCCCCATCCACTTATCCTTTAGGTTTACATCCCATTTTTCCATTAGTATACTAAGGAGTCCATGAGAAGGGTCAGTTTTCATAAATTTCACTCACTCAAATGTATTGAATAAGAAATTGAGGTAACCCAAAAAGGGTTCCTTCATCTTCTATCAGGCAATCCCTTTTAAATCACTCAGGGTTCATTCATTTTTTTCAAGATGAAATTTCATGATTTTTCCAGAATTTCAAGTGAATTTTCCAAAACAATGATGGGATTCTGGGGAAAAATCTAGAGATGAAAGTGGAATTCCTCAAGCATCGGGTCATGAAAAAACCTGGATTATCCAGTACTTTTCCATAATGTAGATATTTGAAAATCTGGAGGCGATAGTAGAATTTTTCAAACATCTTGGCCACTGAAAAGTTCTGGATTATCCGGGATTTCTCGATGCCCTAGATGCTTGAAAAGTTCCACTTTTATCCTCGCTACCACATTACACATAATTCATATAATAAAATGCCACATTTGATGTATACATTATAAAGAATTAACCCTTTACCCAACGAATCACTCGCATCCGCTTCTGTAATATGCAAATTCAGCAGCTGAAAAAATATTATTTTTTGAAAAATTTAAACAAAACCATATGTAATAATCCCTCTTTGGAACAAGCTCAACGAGCTCGTTCCAAAGAGGGGTCACATGATATGGTTTTGTTGAAATTTTTTGAAAAAATTTAAAAAATGATATTTAATATAATAAATTTTGAAATCGTCTGTGTTGGGTAAAGGGTTAAGCATGTTATGACATGCTGAAGCGAACTTCACAGTATTTTCTGGCTGCGTTTTTGGAACGCTTGATATCAGTGTTACATTTATGGGAAATTTCAAAGACTTTTTCGGACTACAAGTAAAAATACCCCTATTTTTCCATGACTTTCAGGCCAGGAAAAATATTCTTCAGTTTCCATGCCCCCAAAATTCAGTATTTGTCATATTGAGTCCATTCCAATGGGAGGGGGGGAGAGAAAGGAGAAATCATATGCTAAATTTTTAGGCAAAAAATGAATTATTTTTAGTTATTCTAGAAATCTTTTGTAACTGTTCTCCACAAGTCATGCTTGGTGAAGGGTAAATAGTGGTACAGCTATGAGCATACTTCCAAATATTGGGCTTGCTGGGCAGCGTGGGGAGGTTGTTTTCTTGGTAAAATTCTATAAAAAATAGAAGAAAAATTATTGTTATACTCTGGCTAAAACATGTTTCAGTCTGAATTTTCTGGAATTAATCTGTTTTGGGTGCCAAGAATGCTATTAACCCTCTGCACTCTGATGTCAAAATGGCAAAGTTTTCAGTGGCAAATATTTCCCACAATGCAGTTTGATATTTAACAAAATATACCTTGTTTGACAGAGCTCGGCAAGCTAGTTAAACAACAGAAAAACAGAGTGATTGGAGAAAATTATGTAGCACCGAGTACTGGGATTAATTTGGTTGCTCAGTCAGAAATCTGTCCTAAAATTTTATTGGTCTCTCTTGAGAATTTTGGGTATGCCCTTCTCAATTTGCAGTTAGGTTTCGTTTTTTTCCTGTCGTATCAAATAAGGCCTTTATAGATTAGGCAATAATCACCAATAATCAGTCAGTTACCCTCCTTTATTGATCTCTTGACCTTAAAACAACCAATACACGCATTTAATTTATTATATAAAAGAATAAATGCTCAGTTTATCTTGAGAATAAAGTATAGTTGCTAAACCCCTGTTAATTGAATACCCCTGTGTTTTTTACCGAAGTTAAGGACACAGTCCGCATCTTCATGGCTATATACTGACTGCAACAAAATCAAGTTTAGCCAATCGTTTATACCTATGCTGCCAACTTTTAAAAGTACTTCCCCCTGAGGCATTGGTTAACTTACTGAGTCCCCTTTTATCTGTAAAGCAGATCTGTTTACCACAGCAAACAAGCTCTGCTCCACACGCAGGGTTCCCATTGAGAGAATACTCCTGTTAACTGAATACTTTGCACAGGCAAAGTGGTTATTCAATTAACAGGGTTCCTTTCTATTTTGATACATGTACAATTGCTTCCAATAATCCCGACTCCCGAAAACAAATATTTTGATTATAATGGAAGCAATGCTACACTAAAATTTGTCTGCTTTGGCGATTATACAATCTTAAAGTTGTATACAAGCAAAATGTACCAGAAATGTCCCGATGTTCTATGAGGAAGAGTGTAATTAATCAACAGCTGACTGCTCATTTGATGACATACAAGTCTGTCATTCTTAATTAGTCTGCAAAGTAAAAAAATATGGCTACTTGTGCCTTATAGGAGTGCAGTACATCAAGGAGGAGACCTTTGACCAGCTATTGAGTCAATTTGAGTGGCTCTTAGAAATATCTTGGCAGAACCCTGCTTTTCTTAACCCTTTAACCAAAGCACAGGATATCAAAATGTATTATTTTAATTATAGTTTTTTTTTTTTAAATTTAAAAAGAAAATCAGCAAACATATATCATGTGACCTCTCATTGGATCGAGCTCAACAAGATCGTTCCAATGAAGGGTAACAAGATATGGTCTTGTTGACATTTTTTGACAAATATTATTTATTTCAACTGCTCACTTTATAACTTACACAGGTGGATGCAGGTAAAGGGTTAAAGATAATAGCAGATGCCACCTGCAAAAGAATTTCTTGAATCACTAAATATTTTCATTGTCAGCCTCCAAAATATGGCTTATGATCCTCTCAGTGGACTGAGCTCTTTCCAATGAAGGGTAATAAGCTGTGTTTTCGAAACAGAAAATGAATAAAATTCAATTCAGGGTTCATACAAAAATTTGCTCACAAAGTTCAAGGGTTTTTCAAGGGCTTCTTTTTTTTTCAAGGGCTACATATACTATTCAGCTTGTTGTATGAGCTCTAAAAATCTAAGATTCATGTGACACGGATCTGACTTTGGAAGTCAGGAAGTACTGGTACCCTAAGTGTGATCTGTGTTACAGTAATCTTGGTAAAACATTCCATACTTTTTTATGGGTTTTTTTAACCCTTTACCCAACGTAACGGCCAAAACCGGCCAGCGCTATTCTGAAAAATCTCCAATTAATTTTCATTATTTTTTCATTTATTGTCTCAGAAACATAGGTTATGACCCCTCGTTGGAACGAGCTTGTCGAGCTCGTTCCAACGAGGGGTCATAACCTATGTTTTTGAGACAAAAAAATGAAAAAAATAGTCATTCAAGAATTTTTTTTGCAAGTGTCGTCTGCTTTTCAGGTTAGGTAAAGGGTTAACTGAGCGACACGAGCACAACAAACAAGTAAAAGGCGAGTACACATATTTACGATGCCCAGGAAATAGCTTGGTATTCAAGGGTTTTTCAAGAGATTTCTGAAAGTTCAAGGGTTTCTCAAGGGCTAATTTCAAATTCCAGGGTTTTTCAAGAAAAAACTCATTTTCAAGGGTTTTTCAAGAGCTGTATGAACCCTGTTCATCTATTCTATGTTGTTTTCACAGTGTCATATTTTCTCCCATATTGACCTGCCTGGCAGACCAGTTAATGAGGAAGAAAATGTGGCAATGAGAACACAAACCCTTTTGCCCAATAGACTAAGTCACAAGAGTCCATTCAACTTTGTTGAAGTTCCCTGCCAGTAAGATACAGTTGAAACTAGAAGTCCTGTCACGAATAGTGCGCTTATCTAGGCCTAATTGCACGTTGGAATTGCGCGCAATTGCCATATCGAATGGCATCCAAAGCACGTCTGGCTCTCTTGGTTACTCATAGCAAACACATGCAATGTTTCTGCCAATGGACCTCCGGGTTACCCGGAGGTCCATTGGCTGAAACATTGCTTGTGCACATGCCATATGTACAGAATTTGATAGCTTTACTTGGGCCATAACGCGTACATTAACGTACTATTTGTGCGCATTTCATGACAGGACTTCTAGTTTCAACTGTAGTTTGATTATGCAGAAACACCGATAAAATCATTCAGTCAGTTTTTACTGGGTCTTGTGGTTCAGGTTTCCAGTTTAGCACAAAAACCAGAACCAAACTGGAAAAACCTCCCAGCTCTACACTAGGGCTGCATGGTATACCAATAAACCGATACATACCGGTTTTCAAACCAGTATCAATTTAATATCATCAGCGCAATTACAAAAATATTGGTTTATCGTTATTATTTATTTCACTCACAATTTAATTTTCAAGATGTCTCGAGTTTTAACTGTAGTCCTGAATGAATATTATCCTTTTACCCAACGAATCAGCCGCATCCATCCACTTGATATACAGTTGAAAAAAGATTTTTAAAAAAAATCAACAAAACCATATCATGTGACCCCACATTGGAATGAGCTCATCAAGTTCGTTCCAATGAGAGGTCACATGATATGGATTTGTTGAAATTGTTGGAAATATATGATAAACTAATATTTGAAATAATAAATTTTGTTATCGTCTGTGTTGGGTAAAGGGTTATTCAAACAACATCCACAAGGTATGTTAATTCATTCCACGGTGACGACTCAAGTTCCTATTGTGGTATGTGTGTTCAGATATCTAAACAGTCTTTCGATACACCAGTATATCGGGGTATCTCTTCGAATACTGATACCGAAATACAGTTTAGAATATCATGTAACCCCCTACTCTACACACACAACTGTGCATGGTTAATTCCAATAGAAGGAATATATTAGTCGCTCGAACTCCATACAAGTTCATGCTGGATTCATTTATCTGTGGTGGATAGTTTAACTGGCAGAGTGCTGAATTATTTTTGGTATTTGTTCACATATCTTTGCCTTATTACAATTTATGGGAGAGTGCCAGCAGGTACTCTCCCATAAATTGTGACAAGGCAAATCCTAACAGATGAAATAATTTCACTTCAAAGGTGATATGTAGAACATCCACTGAATATGAAGCCTTTAAGTTGTGGTACCAACACTTCAGCATAAAGCCCAAATATGGGTTTCTGCCACTTTACTAGTTAACAGAGAACATGGGGCACAGTATTCTTGTGATATAGGGGGTGGGGGTGGGGGGAGTGGGGGGAGGGGGAAACCTTTTGATTTGTCCAAACTCCTGCATGGTTGGAATACATATAGACATGACCCCCTCTCTCTTTCTCTCTGTCACCCCCCTCCCACCTGCTACCCTGGCTCGTACGCCCATGACTGAGAACACACGGTTCAGGAACAGACTTGAAAAGAGGATACTTGTGATATTCCTTGAAATCTTTTTGGTGAAGAGCAATTGGAAATTTTTTTTATAACCATGTTCTGTTCACGTGCTACATGTGTGATATGAACAATGGAACAGTTCAGTTAGTACTGTGTTTATGTTGATATTGATCAATAGAGATGTGTTCTTTTGTTATTCTAAAATATAATGTTGAAATTCAATCTACGCCCCAGTCACCCCAAGAGCTTAATGGGTGGTAAGACTGGAATAATATTAATCTGACAGACCTTGTCTACATGATATATTGATTAATTTTATCCCTTAGATCACATGACAGTATGTGTAGCTGTTAACCCTTTACCCAACCTAACGACTAAAACCGGCCAGCGCTGACCTAAAAAATCCCCAATTAATTTTCATTATTTTTTCATTTTTTATCTCAAAAACATAGGTTATGACCCCTCATTGGAACGAACTCGTCATAACCTATGTTTTTGAGACAAAAAATGAAAACAATTAGTTACAGTATTCAAAAAAATTTTTGCAAGTGTCGTCTGCTTTTCATGTTAGGTAAAGGGTTAAATAACATATATGCACTGATACTGCTGTGAGGGCTCTGGAGTGATTTTTACAGGAGTATATCACATATAAACAAGTCATCAGCATAAACACATTAATATCCTTTAACCCATCATCTACGTATAAGACAAATGTACCCAGTGCAGTACACTCTGACACGAGGTGACCCTGGTTGTCGAAAGTGTTGTTCAAGTCTAATAAATAAATAAATAGTGCTGTACACATCAACAGCTATTCCAATTTTATTTTATAGAACCCGGTCATTAACTGGTAAAGTGCTAGAAGCCACTATCAGGCTCTACTGAAAAGTGCTGAAAGCCACTATAGTGGCTTTACATTGTTTGCATTAATTTGTTGTTGGCTAGGCACTGGAAAAAAAATATTAATACAAAATTGCTTTGTTACAATTTATTGGAGAGTGCCAACTGGCACTCTCCAATAAATTGCAGCAAAACAAATATTTATGAACAACATCTTGCTAATTTGAGGCTCCTTTTGTAGTAGTCTGATATCTTTGAAAAAAAATACTTGCATTACAAATGACCACTGAAAAGTAATTTAGCTCTCTACTAGTTAACCACTTTGCCAGAGAAAACTATTCAATTAACAGGAATAAGAATATTACAATTGAGATGGGCAGTATTGGAATTTTTTGTTCGGTATCGGTTTTGGTATTTTTAGGGGGGATGGGGGGAGGGGAGGTGGTGGGTGGTATACCAAAGTATTCAGTTGTCTGACTGGACTGAGATTTACCAATAGTAACAAGTTGTTCGATTGTATCATTTTACCAGAGTGCCACAAATGCCAATCAGCTCAACATTGGCATTTGTTTGCCAACACAAATCATATCTACAGTAATTTTGTGATTTGCTCCAAATGCACATTAACCTTTAAAAGCCTATTTCAGGCTTTTGCGATCTCAAAGCATGTGCCCTTAGCATGCTATCATTGGGGTGGTTCTTCAGACAAAAGACAAATCACCTGGGCGGTAGTTTCTCGTCAACAGGCAGCCAAGACTTAACTAGAAATATATATGTTTTAGTCACTTTGAAATTCAGGACAGTTGCCATTCCCATTGAGGGTTAACAAAACTGGAAAGAAAATCAGTCACTTCTTTCATGAAAATGAACCTTTCAACTGCCAGGCCCGATGGAACAGGAGGGGCTGTAGCCTCCCCACATTTTTGCAGAAAAAAATCGTGATTTATCTGTCATCTCTCCTAAAAATCGACATATCTTTCAAGAAGCATGTTTGACAAATCTGGGTGGAGAGAGCCAGTCTACTCGAATCTATCACCCTCTACCCAGAGTAGTTGTTCATGCTTCGCATATAACAAGACTTGTTATACGCGAAACATGAATGATAACTCTGTGAGTAGTGATTGATAGATTTGAGATACTGGTATAGGGCCGAAGATTGTAGCCTCCCCAACCACACCACAACTCTAAAGTATGTTTCACCGGGCCTGGTTTAGCTAAAAATGAGCTATTTTTCGATGCCTTTTGAACAAGAATGTAGCTTCCAGAAGCAAGGAAATGGCTTCTTGTTGGGTCCAAAAATCAAAATTTTCTCACATCGAACCATGGTCGGCCCGGTCTGGCCTTGGACCCACGATTGTCTGCGTTTCAGCACCCCCCCCCCTCCCCTTTTAAATATACGTTCCAGTATCCCTGACTGCTATCTAGTCTAAACAAGGCCTTATAAAATAGTGCATGTTGGAAAATCTGAAAATACAGACAGTTGGGATATTCAACGATTGGTTCAGTTCAGTTCAGTATCCCCATGATATCAGTATATTCCCCATCTTTAACATACAATTAACAGGAATTGGATCATTTTCCTATCTTCTAGTTATAAACTGATCATTCATTCAGGTCTGGCATTCTTAAAAATGCAGGAGGGCTAAAAATTGCTCCCCTTGATTGGCCTAAGGGAGCGATTAGCTCTCCTTAAGCTTACAAAAGCTAAAAGTTGAAAAATGAAGTTTTACTATTAATGAATTCTGCCTAGTGGTCTTTGTACAGTTTATTTGGTGCTGCTAACAAGGTAGTCTCTGTGAGACGGCTACACTGCCCCTCCCATACCTCCGGATCTCGGCAAGGCCCAGAGGTGTGGGAGGGTAGTGTGGCCGTCTTACAGAGTACTAACATAGCAGAGATCTGAAAAGATGTGGGTCATTATTTTCTAAGGCCAGACGGGCTAGTTTTCGCCCTCCTTAATTTTTTTAAGGCGAGCGAATAAATCGCTCTCCTGAAAATGCCAGGCCTGTTCATCTATTATATCTTATTTGAGAGAGGTCATTCAGAGCTCTGTCAAACAAGAAAAATAGATTTGCATACATGTACTGTCCAGGTCTTTGGATAGGCCTAATTTGGGAACATCGTAGACTTCTCAAGTCAGCTGTGGTTCAGACCCATTGAGGAAACGTTTTTGCAATGCTGACTGTCTGAAATGCCATTTCCTGGTTTTTATTGGTGCCTCAGACTGTATGTTACCAGTACCTCATGGGCCTTATTCTAACATATTCACTTTTTACTGAAACAGAAAAGGTGCCCCAACATCCAGTCTCTGGGTATCTCTGGGTGAATCCTAAGTTAAATCCTAAGAACCGTTCAATCTGTTTCTTTGCAGGTCTTGGCTGCCATCACAGGCAGCCAAGACTTGCCTAAATACAACAGCAAGGACAGGATGTAGACTGCCATTGCATAGCAAAACATTAAAACAAAGTAAACCATGTGTGTTATGCCCAAAATATGGGAACATTCCAGAAATTTAGGGACACCAGTTAAAGGTGTCAGTTTGGTGGAATTTAAAGGATGGAGATTCTCAAAAAATGGGTTAACAATTCTTTTCTGCATTGGGGTGATTACCTACAGAACACCCATTATACTGTTCTAGCTTTTACTTAGTATACATGTTCTTAACAACATAATTACCTTAATTTTTTCATGGTTGAGATTAGGATGTACTTATTGCAATGATCTCCGAGTTATATGAGGATTATGGTCAACATGGAAAGGAAACAAGAATTCTAATTTGTTTTTCTGTGTTATATTTATAGAGTTGGGGAATTATTTTTTGCACAAGTACAGTACAAGTGGAACCAAGTAGTTATGATAACCAAACAAAACATTTCAATCTCATATTTTCTTCAATAGTGGACAAAGCCCATCACCGATCCAGGGTTTGTACACTTTTTAAAAGATGAAATTCCACGGTTTATTTATCCAGGATTTCAAGTGAATTTTTTTAAACTTTTAACATGATTTCGGGTAAAAATCTGGAAACAAATGTGGAATTTTTCAAGCATCTGGGTTATGGATTATCCAGATGCTTGAAAAATTCCATTCACGTTTAGGAGTGTCACGACTAATCGACTGTTGATCAGTCATGGCAAAATCGATTAGTATTTTTCGTTGTCGAATAATCGGTAAATTGTATCTCGCTTTAGACGTTTAATAATTAAAAGAAAATTTGATGAAAAAACTATTGTTTCTAAAGGTAAAGAGTTACGAACTTTGATGTTAAACCCCAAGAAGCTGTTGGAAGCATTTGTCTTTCAGGAACATTCATCAAAGCTATGATGTTCTAAACTTTTGAACCGTCAGTGTAATAATCAAGACCGGTCGGCAGTTGCGACTTCGCAACTGCCGACCGGTCTTGATTATTACACTGACGGTTCAAAAGTTCAGAACATCAAAGCTTTGAGTGTACCTAAAAGAGGATCTTTTTCGTTGTTTACCGAAGGTAGGTCAACTGACATGAACTTCATTTTTTATCAACTTCAAAAAGAGGGAGGAGATCATCTAGTACGATTAATCGATTATTATTGATTATTTGCAACGATTAATCAATTCCTAAATTAAAAAATCATGACAGCCCTATTCACGTTACCATATTACACGGAATTGTAAGACTCTTTGTGTGTGACTATCAGAGTTGAAGGAACAGACAACATTAAATGGAATTTAATGTTCAACCGATTACCAAAAATCACCACTGATCGGTTACTGGTTGTTTGAGCTTACAATTGGGCTATTCCGATTGTAATACTACTAGACAAGTCGAGGTTCGCAAAGAACTACATTAAATTGAACATATTTTACAGTTTTTACAGTCTGTTCACTACTAGATATGTCAACACTCGAAAGAACTACATAAAATTGAACATATTTTACACTCTTAAACTCCGTTGATTCAGGTCCAGTAAAATTACCAGTCGTGCACACTTGGGCGGGAAACATGGCTCTCAGAGCCACGTTTCCCACCCCAGTGCACACAACTGGTAATTTTTGCTGCGATCTGAGTCGATGAAGTGCAACCTTCACCCCCCTAGAGATGATGTATACCAAATATGAAAGCATTCTGACTGGTGGATCTGTAAAAGAAGATTTTTAAAGAAATTCCCTCATATTGCACTAAGTTAAAATTCGGGCTACCAAAGGGAGTTCAAATATTATCCCGGAGAATCGAAATGAACAAACTTGAATCCCCCCGTTGATCTGAGTCGATGAAGTGCAACCTTCACCCCCCTAGAGATGATGTATACCAAATATGAAAGCATTCTGACTGGTGGATCTGTAAAAGAAGATTTTTAAAGAAATTCCCTCATATTGCACTAAGTTAAAATTCGGGCTACCAAAGGGAGTTCAAATATTATCCCGGAGAATCGAATTGAACAAACTTGAATCTGAACCCCCCCCCCCCCCCCCCCTAAAGATGTTGCAAACCAAATATGAAAGCATTCTGACTGGTGGATCTGAAGAAGATTTTTAAAGATCATTCCCCATATTGCCCTAAGTTAAAAATTTGGGCTCCTGTATTGAGCCCAAATATGAACCTATATGTTTTCTTGTGTATCCTCAAGGGTGGCCTCATTTCATGAATACAACAGAAGTGTACAAGGAATAAAGACCATTTGATGTTTGTTGCCAACAAAATATAATCGAAATTGAGACTGCCTCTATATCGATATCAATCCAGTTTTTTTTTAGTTGTATATTTGGCCTCACCACTCGATTATTACACAAATGTACAAAGAATAAAGACCATTTTATGATCGTTGACAACAAAAAACTGGTTGAAATTGAGTTCTTTCTTCAAATTTTTTGACAATTTTCTCGCACTTTACTACCTTTAAACCACTCTTAATGGAGTTTTTTTCCATATTTTTGAAGTTGAGTTCTCATGGGTGGTCTCAATACAAAAATGTATCACAAGCTTATGTGAATTGAAAGCCATGTTCATACTAAAAAAAAGTTTTTTTTTCTTCAAATTCCGTGCTCCTGTGGGGAGCCCCAACAAAGATAAATGAACTTATTGGTTCCAAATACCATTCAAACTATTTATTTCGCCTACATGTAATAGCAGTGGCTTACATCATATTCTGTTGAAATATGTCATTCAAATATGCAGATAAGGGCCTAGTACAAGATGGTATTTTTCAAAAGTAATATGTGCAACATTCAAGCCCCGCCCACGTAACCCTAGGAGCCCCCTTCAAGACTGAGGTTAAAAATATGTAGTACACCCATAGCAATTTAATTTACATGAATGATGTTGCAATAAGCAATCAACCTAAATAAATTTAAAGCTAAAACTATAGATACAAACATATTGTGTGGACCATATGGTCCATAACCCCTATTTGGGGGCTTCATCTGAGGCCCTTAATTATCAAACCGTGATGTTATTGTAACCAAACTATGCAGAAGATGCCAATAATACACATCCCCAGCAGCCATGACCAGATGTGATGGAAAATATTTTTAAAATACTCAGCGGGTTAAGAGTTAACTCTTAACCTGCTGAGTATTTTCAATTGTAAAGCAGCCATGACCAGAGTTGATGAAAAATTAATCCAAATATAACAAGAAATCATTGGTGAAAAAATCCATTCAATTTACAGGTGGAAAAAATATGCCCAAATTAATTGAAATTATACTTGTATCAGTGACAAGAGAAACCCTGTGCTGGGCAGGAATATCCTCCAGCAGCATGCAAAGAGTTGATACCTAGAGGATATGGAATGAGTGTTTTTCTCATATAATATTTATGAAACGAGTCTAAGAATTTTCCGTTTGGGCGAGCCTCTGGCTCACCCAAACGGAAAATTTGGACGAGTTTCAATGTTTCATAAATATTACATGAGAAAAACACTCATTTCATATTCTCTTTATCATATGACACACACACGCCCAAATTAGCCACTTAGTATGACTTTTTAACCCATCACCTAACTTGAGTTGAAGATGGCTCTTGGAAAAAACATCCTCGTATAACTAAAAATTTTCATTTTTTGCTTCCAAAACAAAGGTTCATGACCCCTCATTGGAACGAGCACGACATGCTAGTTCCAATGAGGGGTCATAAGCTATGTTTTGGAAGCAAAAAGTGAAAATATAAAAAATGAAAGTGTCAATGACACTGTAGCTCAACTTGACAAACTTGAACTTGGTAAGTTTTAAATGAAATGGCAAAACTGAAGATCATTGGTACCAATGTTATTTGATGAAATTTCAACATAACAGTATTGTGTGTGCACGTCAGAGTAATCCATGCATTTTTAAATGTAAACTGTAATACTGGCTAAAAAAAGAATGTTGAAACACAAATGCAGTATGTTCAGAGGTTAATGTAAATGGCAACTTTTTTCACAGAAATGAATGCTAATCAATAGCTCTTATCTAAAGGTCTTGTCAAATGAGCACACCACGTTCAAAAACAATCCTATGACAAAAGTGGCCTGTAGCCCATGTCAAAGAATGTTGATGCACAAATGCAATAAATTCAAAGATTGTTGCGAACAGAAACAGCTTTTGATGGAAAGGTCATTGCCAGTGGCAACATTTTTTGACGGAAATCAAAGAAAATCGACAGCTCCCATCTAGAGGTAACCCCAAACAAGCATACAAAGTTTCAAACCGATCTGATCATAAATGTGTCTGGTAGGGCATGCCAAAGGAATATATTGATGCCTGTCTAAACTAAGTTCAAAAATCGTTGCCAGCGACACCTTTTGACAGGTGGAAATGGAAGAAAATCAATAGCACCCATCTAGAGGTCTCCCCAAACAAGCATGCAGGTTTCAAAGCAATCCAGTCATAAATGTGCCCTGTAGGGTGTGCCAAAGGGAAATATTGAGGTCTGACTAAACTAAGTTCTAAGAACATCGGCAGCGGCAACATTTTTCGACGGATATTGAAGAAAATTGATAGCTCCCATCTAGAGGTCTCCCCAAACAAGCATACCAGGTTTCAAAGCAATCCGGTCATAAATGTGCCTGTAGGGTGTGCCAAAGGGAAATATTGAAGTCTGACTAAACTGAGTTCTAAGAACTTTGGCCGTGGCAACATTTTTTTGACAGAAATTGAAGAAAATCGATAGCTTCCATCTAGAGATTACCCCAAACAAGCATGCCAGGTTTCAAAGCAATCCGATCATAAATGTGCCTTGTAGGGTGTGCCAAAGGGAAATATTGAGGTCTTCTGACTAAACTAAATTCTAAGAATGTTGGCCGCGGCAACATTTTTTGACGGAAATGGCAAAAAATCGATAGCTCCCATCTAGAGGTCACCCCAAACAAGCATACAAGGTTTCAAAGCAATCCAATCATAAATGTGCCCTGTAGGGTGTGCCAAAGGGAAATATTGTGGTCTGACTAAACTAAGTTCTAAAAACGTTGGCCGTGGCAACATTTTTTGACGGAAATTGAAGAAAATCGATAGCTCCCATCTAGAGGTCACCCTAAACAAGCACACCAGGTTTCAAAGCAATCCAATCATAAATGTGTCCTGTAGGGTGTGCCAAAAGGAAATATTGTGGTCTGACTGAACTAAGTTCTAAGAACGTTGGCCGTGGCAACATTTTTTGATGAAAATTGAAGAAAATAGATAGCTCCCATCTAGAGGTCACCCCAAACAAGCATGCCAGGTTTCAAAGCAATCCAATCATAAATGTGCCCTGTAGGGTGTGCCAAAGGGAAATATTGAGGTCACCTGACTAAACTTAGTTCTACGAACGTTGGCCGCAGCAACATTTTTTGACAGAAATTGAAGAAAATCGATAGCTCCCATCTAGAGGTCTTCCCAAACAAGCATACCAGGTTTCAAAGCAATCCAATCACAAATGTGCCCTGTAGGTGTGCAAAAGGGAAATATTGAGGTCTGACTAAAGTAAGTTCTAAGAACGTTGGCTCTGGCAACAGTTTTTGACGGAAATTGAAAAAAATTGATAGCTCCCATCTAGAGGTCACCCCAAACAAGCATGCCAGGTTTCAAAGCAATACAATCATAAATGTGCCCTGTAGGGTGTACCAAAGGGAAATATTGAGGTCTGACTAAACTAAGTGCTAAGAACGTTGGCCGCGGCGACATTTTTTGACGGAAATTGAAGTAAATCGATAGCTCCCATCTAGAGGTCACCCCAAACACGCATACCAAGTTTCAAAGCGATCTGACCATAAATGCGACCTTTGAGGTGTGCCAAAGGAAATTGTGGACGTACGTACTAACGTACTAACATACTAACATACGTACGTACGTACGCCGACGGACGAGAAGTGATGGCAATAGCTCAGCTTGACTTTGACAAGTTGAGCTAAAAATGAATGGCATTTTTCTTGTAGCTAAAAGATTAATACAATATAACCCACCATAAATAGGACAGATAACGTCAATTCTCCCTACTGAAATTATGCAAATGTGACCAGTTGTATTTTGTTTAGCCAATTAAATTGTCCAGTTTTGAAATTGACCAATGAAAGCTCCCAACTCTAATTATGGGAATTATGAAAATGTGGCTCAGTTGTATTTTGTTCAGCCAATCAAATTGTCTAGTTTTGAAACTGACCAATGAAATTGACGGAAGGCTTTATTTATCACTGATTAATATGAAAACAAACTATCAAATGTTTTAAAGTGAACAAAACGGACGAGTCATATGATAAAAACACATCCTTGTCTTATTTAGTTTTGAAATATAGGAAAAAATATACTCCAAACCAGATTGTCAATGTCATCTCTCTGTTTGCACTGTCATTTGAAACAATGATGCAGAACGTCTGTCCATGAGTAACTGACAGTAAGCGTAACTTTACAGTAATGGTAACTAGTAGTAATTGTAACTCTGCAGTAAAGATAACTCTCAGGGAAGCACAAGATACACCTGGGAGAGAAGAGTCCTACAACAAGGACATGATGCATGTTATCAACTTCAGTTGTAGTGTTAGACTCTCATACTGTTCAGCAAAGACACTTATCACATATTAATCACCATCAAATAGTTCATTACAGAATAGATTCTGACAACACAGACAGATAAAATGAATTAATCTTCTCTTATTTCTGCCTATCTAATACAAATAGCAGATGACATTTGCAGAAAACATTTCATGAATAACTCGATATTTTCATTTTTGTCTCGAAAACTTATGGCACCTCATTGAAGAGGAGGCAAGTGATGAACAGATAATCAGAATCGGCAATCGAAACCAGCCAATTATGGGGCATCGGCCGATTATGACAACCAGCAGTTAAAAACCGACAGTTTACAGTTATTCTATATTTAACCCTTTACCCAACGCAGACGATATCAAAATTTATTATTTTAAATATCATTTTTTTAAATTTTAAAAAAAATTTCATCAAAACCATGTCATGTGACCCCTCGTTGGAACGAGCTCGACGAGCCCGTTCCAACGTGGGGTCACATGATATGGTTTTGTTGAAATTTTTCGAAAAATAATATTTTTTCAACTGCTGAATTTGCATATTACGCGGGCGGATGCGGGCGATTCGTTGGGTAAAGGGTTAACACTGACTATTAAAAATCTCTTTGATATCTAGTCATTTCAATCAAGTTCCCCATTAAAAATGTGTGGAGTGTATAGCAAAATATTTAGGGATTTGCAGAGCTGAGATATTATGGGTTTTACCATCTGCAATCAGTACGAGATCACCACCATTTCCCAGCTGCTCGAAGTCACTGGCCTTCAATCATGGTCTTGTACAACACTGCATTGTGTACATGTATAAATAAAAGATGTTCAGCCGGTAGTCTGTAGTACTTCATGGTGCAAGCATCACAATTCAATAAGAAATTAAAATTGGAGGAAAAAACTAAAAAAAACACTATTTCTTTCAACAATAGATGATTGTTACGCAACATGTAAGTCGCATGACTGTCACAAACACATTTTCAGTTTGTCAAATTCATTTTTTAAGTCAGTTACCTCCCTTGATGTTTCTCTCCAATGTTGATTGCAGAGTACATGAAAACATTGGAGAAACACACCAAGGGAGGTAACAAGTTGAAAAATGAACATTAAATAATAAATTCTGACAAGTCGCGTATCTGTAAACCAAGAATCACAACACACATTAATATCAAAGTTATTATTCAAATTAATTAAGACACAAAGTATGTGTGCTTAGTATACTTCTGGGGACACGATGACGCCATGTACTGAGGCATACTGCAAGTCGATGATGCACATGTCTTCAACCACCGTAACCCTGCTTGAACAGAGCTTGAACAGAGTTAGAATGTTGAGGAACTGACAGTTGCTCGTCGATGCTCGGTGGTTCTCTCTGGGTACTCTGGCTTCCTCCACCCGTAAAACTGTCACAGTCACGATTACCCATTGTGCATAAGTATGTGACCTTAAAACACCAATAAATAAATAAATAGTACACTCCTGGTTAATACAGCCAATGTATTGTATTCTTACACAAAACCGTATTAACACAAAAATTTACCGGAATAAACACGATCTTTTTAAGAGAACAATATAGTGTGATTGTATCGTTATTATGATCTTCTCCCCCACCCCTCAAAAATGTAAATATTATTTTTTGCTAATATTGCCCAGCACTAAACGTGCATACTCTGAGAACTTGTGTGGTATTAAGTATTTGTAATTGGTGATTTAGAAACAAAAGTCTGTAGTATAACAGGTACCAACTGATTTTCTTCTGTGTCCTATTTCAACCATTGGAATCGGCATTGGAATTGGCATAATCGGCAGAGAAATGATTGGTAATCGGTTCATAGCAAGTTTTGATAATCAGTTCATCACTAGAGGAGGAACCTCAAGAAATGTGCTACCCATCTCCAAAGATGGTGGTGGTACCCTTGTAAAGTCAACAGGATGGAAGTGTTCTCAAGATCTCATCCTTCACATGGAGCATCCAGGTAAGTGGGCAGGAGGCGAAGGACGGAAAGGTTTTTGCATGCCGAAGGACGTTATGGGGCAAGCCCCTTTCGACCCTTAGTGACTGTTTATGATCTATTAGTTTCATGTCGAGGCGTGTTGAAGGAGGAAAAGGTTCAGGTACTCGGCAGATGTCCTGGCTAAGATGTCACGGGTGTTGGGTTGACTTCGTCGACTGATGTTGATTGAACCCTCGGGTGAGGACCAGTGTGGGAGGTTGGGTCCTCTCACAAAGGTACTACCTCTTTCCAAGGGTGCTGTGGTGTTATATTTGGGCAGGAGGCACTCAAGCTCCGACCCAAGTAGTGTCCTGTAGATTTCCGAAAGTACATATAAATCTATTACAAATCATTAATTAATGCATCCCCACACATTGAATTTAATGGTATGAATGAACTGATTGATAGCGGGGAGCCAGTTAATGTAAGTAATTAAAATACATATTTGACAAAATAGGTTAGAACTGATTGACAGTTGCATGTGTCAATTAGCAATACTGCTATCATGTGTCAATTTTTTAAGAGAAGCTTTGAAAATTTTCTTTTATTGAAAATTTCAATCAGCAATTTGTTCTCACCCATTATTTTCACATTAAAGTTTAAACTTGGTGCACCAAAACCACAGTTGATTGAAAACATGTATTAAATTAAAGTGAATAAAACAAGCAAGTACTTTATACACTCAAAGAGGTGTTCAGTTTTCAGCACTTATTGACCCTTTAGTGGCCTTTACCCAATGTAACGACAAAAAACATATACACAAACAATACAGATGGGCAGTATTGCAATTTTTAATAGGGTATCAGTTTCAGTATATTGGGGGATGGGGGGGGGGGGGTATACCACAATATTGGTTTGGTATGCAGTATCTGTCTTGATGGGGATTAACTGATAATACCAAACGAGAATTGGATCAGGAAAATATAGAATAAGTTGTTCTTGAATCATTCTACCACAGCACCAAAAATGACACTGTCACTTCCAATGAGCTCAACATATGCATTCTATTGCCAACACAAATCATATACTCTTGTGACTTGTTCCAAACACAACCTTCAAAGGCCTATTTAAGATCTCAGACATGTGATCTTAACCCTTAACCCAATGTAAAGGCCAAAACCGGTCAGCGCTATTCACAAAAATTGCCAATTAATTTTCATTATTTTCTTCATTTTTTGTTTCAACAAGAGCTCGCGTATCGCTGAAGAAATACAATGTCCCCTACCAGACTAATAAGCATTAATAATTATACAAATGTTATAACCTAGATGTGATCAGCATAAATTCTGTTAAAGCGTTTCCAAAAAGTCCGGAAAACTGATATTTTGGTGCTTTTCCATATTCCCAAGGGCCATAACTCACACAAGAATAATGCAATCAGCATGAAACTCAAACTTGTTCTGTAAGTCATCCTTCTATAGTAGGTTACCAAGAATGAAATCATTTGGTTGAAGCATTTCCAAAAAAAAACTAGGTGTTTTAGCACACTAAAACATATGTCTCCCCTTCCTTTCTATTTTATGCACTACAAATGATACATACATAAAAATATTGACAGTCATACGAGATATGTAAGGTCTAGCTCTAAAGAAAAATAAGTTATGATGACTCTGGCAAATAATACTCTATAAAATATTTGAACTTGACCTTGGGGTCCAAAGGTCAAGATCATGTGAAGGTCACCATGGTTTATGTGGCCACAGTGTCACATGTTGATACATCCACAGACAAAATAGAAAAAGTTAATACCTGATCTTATTGAGAACCAACAGCTAAAACAATCCAGTGATCACCACACACTGCCATTTCAGAAAGATTAGCAGCAAGCACATTGCAGACAGGAGTTGTATTGACAATGAAGACTTTTACAGTTTGTAATTGAGTTCTTCTTCATACACCAGAAAACTGTTCTCTGAAATACTTTAAGAGGTAGTTTAATGGCATTGGTCCATGAATCCAATTGACATTTCTTGTTCTCAAATGCACATATTGTAGGTGTGATATTATGTCTAAAATCTGATCATCAGTGAGGTATGTTGGATGGTGTAATGGTTGATTAAGTATTGTATTGTATTTTCCAATGATTGAAGGATCTAAAGCTGAAGATAAAGGTTTTGTTTTCCAATCACTGCTACTATGAAGTTCCCATGCAGCATATGCTGCAATATAACCACAAGAAGGGCCTAACTGTTGGTTGGTAATTGTTTCTATAACATTAAATCCAATAGTTTGAAGTACATAAATTTGACCTTGAGGTCAGAGGTCAAGGTCACATGCAGTTCATCAAGGTAGCAGACATGCGGTTTCATGATGACACATCCACATGTCCAAAAAAAAAAAAACTGGTCTGGACAATTACTCCCTATTTAAAGTACATAAATTTGACCTTGAGGTCAAGGTCACATGAAGGTCATGATTACATGTGACATGCGGTCTAATTGCGATACATCCACATGTCAAATATCTAAGTCCTAGGTCAAAAAACAAAAAAGTTCTAATTATTCCCTATTTGAAGTACATAAATTTGACCTTAAGGTCAGAGGTCAAGGTCACATGAAGGTCATCGAGATAGACAACATGCGGGCTCATGGTGACACATCCACATGTCAAATAACCAAGTCCTAGGTCAAAAAACCAAAAAAAAGTCTGGTCTGGACAATTACTCCCTATTTGAAGTACATAAATTTGACCTTGAGGTCAAGGTCACATGAAGGTCACAATGGTATGTGACACACCGGCTCATGGTGATACATCCACGTGCCAAATATCTAAGGCCTGGCTCAAAAGCAAACACGTTTTGGTCCGGACAAAGTTTCCTTGAAAAAAGCACAAATCTGACCTTCAGATCAAAGGTCAAGGTCACATGAAGGTCACAATGGTACACTACACACCAGCTCATGGTGATACATCCACATGCCAAATATCTAAAGCCTGACTCGAAATACAAAAAAAGTTCTGGTCCAGACAGTTTCCCTTAAAAAAGCGCATAAAACTGACCTTCAGGTCAAAGGTCAAGGTCACATGAAGGTCACTATGGTACACTGCACACCGGTTCATGGTGATACATCCACATGTCAAGTATCTAAGGTGTAGGTCAAAAGACAAAAAAGTTATGGCCCGGACAAAGTTTTGTGATGTTTCCCTTTAAAAAAAACACATAAATCTGACCTTCAGGTCAAAGGTCAAGGTCACATGAAGGTCACTATGGTACACTGCACACCGGCTCATGGTGATACATCCACATGCCAAGTATCTAAGGTGTAGGTCGAAAGACAAAAAAGTTATGGCCTGGACAAAGTTTGTATGAGAAGAAGAAGAAGAAGAAGAAGAAGAAGAAGAAGAAAGAAGAAAAGAAGAAGAATATGCACTAAAACAATATGTCTCCCTTCTGGGAAGGGGAGACATAAATACGGAAAACTAAAGTGTGACTGACAGACTGACTGACAGACTGATGGATGGACTGAGTGAAAATTAAACTTGATCTGTAAGTCATTGTTCTATAGTAGCTAACCAAAAATGAAATCATTCCGTTGAAGTGTTTCCAAAAATAATCTTCAAAACTGATATTTTGGTGCTTTTCCATTTTTCCAAGGGCCATAACTCACACAAAAATAATGCAATCAGCATGAAACTCAAACTTGATCTGTAAGTCATCGTTCTATAGTAGGTTACCAAGAATGAAATCATTCGGTTGATGCATTTAAAAAAAAAAACCTGGAAAACTAAAGTGTGACCGACAGACTGACGGATGGACAGAGTGCAAATGAAACTTGATCTGTAAGTCATCGTTCTATAGTAGGTTAATGAAATCATTTTCCCCAAAAAAGTCCGGAAAACTGATACTTTGGCGCTTTTCCATATTTTCAAGGGCCACAACTCACACAAGAATAATGCAGTCAGCATGAAACTCAAACTTGATCTGTAAGTCACCATTCTATAGTAGGTTATCAAAAATGAAATCATTCCGTTGAAGCGTTTCCAAAAATAGTCCGGAAAACTGATATTTTGACACTTTTCCATATTTCAAAGGGCCATAACTCACACAAGAATAATGCAATCTGACAGACTGATGGACTGACAGACTGACGGATGGACAGAGTGCAAACCTATAGTCCCCTCAAGCGATGCCGGTAGGGGACTAAAAACATAGGTTATGACCCCTCTTTGGAACGAGCTCATCTAAAGAGGGGTCATAACCTATGTTTTTGAGACAAGAAATGAAAATGAAAGTGTCAATGACACTGTAGCTCAACTTGTCAAGACAAAGACATGTACATGTATAGTATGTGACACAGCAATGACAAACATCTAGGTAATGACCTGATAACAAAGGTACATATAAAGTATTGTAACGGTCTGTACATAAATACTGACCTTAGCCTGTAACAAATGTATGGGTAAAGTATTGTAAAGGTGGGTGACAGTCAGATGCTAAACTAGAAAAGAAATCTTTTGAGTCCCAGAGTGGGTCTGAGTGAACCCCAAAATATATGTTCTCATAGCACAGTGATAACAAAGGCACCCCAAAACACACTCGTTCCTGTCCCAAGGTGAAAACAAAAGTACCCAAGAAGTTTTGTGAAGATCAGTTCATAAATACGAGCTGTATAGAACTTGTGACAAAAAACTGATTGGACCTAATTTCGGTACAAAATGGCCACTGGCAGCCATCTTGAATTTTGGACCGTACCCAGAAACACTCATTCTCATCCCAAGGTGATAACAAAGGTACCCAAGAAGTTTTGTGAAGATCGGTTCATAAATACAGCCTCTACCCTGAGCCGTATTGACATGTGTGCTTACATTGTGTAAGTAGCACTGAATAAATCAAAGTTCATCTAATTTGCATAATTTCTGCACGAAAAAAAACCCCTTACAATATGTGATGTATTCCATGTTACTAAACATTCATACAAAAATTTATTCAAATCAGAACTTTCATACAGAAGTTCTGTACAAAAGACTGATTGCACTAATTTTGGTACAAAATGGCTGCTGGTGGCCATCTTGAATTTCGGACCACACCCAAAAACACTCGCTCTCATCCCACGGTGATAACAAAGGTACCCAAGAAGTTTCGTAAAGATTGGTTCATAAATATGGCCTCTAGTCTGAGCTGTATAGAAGTTGTGTACAAAAAACTGATTAGACCTAATTTCGGTACAAAATGGCCACTGGCAGCCATCTTGAATTTTAGACCGCACCCAGAAACACTCGTTCTCGTCCCAAGGTGATAACAAAGGTACCCAAGACATTTCGTGAAGATCAGTTCATAAATACAGACTCTAGTCTGAGCCGTATTGACATGTGTACTTACTGTGTGTAAGTCGCACTGAAAAAATCAAAGTTCATCTAATTTGCATAATTTCTGCACGAGAAAAAAACCCGTATTATATATGATGTATCCCATGGTACTAAACATTCACACAAAAAATTATTCAAATCAGCACTTTCATATGGAAGTTCTGTGCAAAAATCTGATTGTACCTAATTTTGTACAAAATGGCTGCCATCAGCCATCTTGAATTTCGGACCGGACCCAAAAACACTCGTTCTCGCCCCACGGTGATACCAAAGGTACCCAAGAAGTTTCGTAAAGATCGGTTCATAAATACGGCCTCTAGCCCGAGCCGTATTGGCATTTGCACTAACAGTGCTGAAAGTAACCCCAAAAAACATTAAAATTAGTCTAATTCGCACAATTTACACACAAGAAAAAAACCCGTATTATATGTGATGTATCCCATGGTACTAAACATTCATACAAAAAATTATTCAAATCAGAGCTTTCATATGGAAGTTCTGTACAAAAAACAGATTTCTGCATCGTCGGTACAAAATGGCGGCTGGCAGCCATCTTGAATTTTGGACCGCACCCAAAAACACTCGTTCTCGTCCCACGGTCAAAACAAAGGTACCCAAGAAGTTTCGTAAAGATCGGTTCATAAATACGGCCTCTAGCCCGAGCTGTATCCAATTGTTGACGTACGGACAGATGGACAGACGGCCAGACGGACGACGGACAACGGGCCATGACGAAAGCTCAAATTTGGCTTCGCCAAAGTTGAGCTAAAAATTAGTTATTCAAGAATTTTGCTTGCATGTCGTCTGCTTTTCATGTTAGGTAAAGGGTTAACATGCTATCATTAGGTAGTCCTCCAGACAATACACAAATTACCTGGGCAGTTATTTCTTGTCCAGGCAGGCAGACAAGACTTAATTTGAGATCATTGCTAAGCAGCTGAGTTGAACTGACATGTACATGTGGTCGTCTAGTGGAGATTCAGCCCAGGCCCTCAAGGATTAATAAAACGGACGAGAAAACCTTCTTCTGCAATGAAAATAAAATTATTCATGAGCTGCTGTTCAGCCTCAACAAGGCCCTGTAAGTAGCAAATGTAGGAAAATTTGAAAATTTTGGTATTCAATGATGGGATGGGTTCAGTTTTTCGGTACATTGCCAAATACTAGGCCAAGGCTAAAAATAAAATGGTTCTAATTACCTGACCAATCAATTTTAATGCTTGACCCTAATCTTTTTATAAGCACTTAACAAAAATTTCATCTCCATTTAAAATGAATTCAGAAGAGACGTAATAACTGGATTACAAATACATGTGCAATACTAAAATAGGGCCTAGGCCATACAGTCCAACTCTTTCGTAAACATAATAGAAGATGACACTTGAAAAAAATTGAATAACATTTTCATTTTTTAACTCAAAAACGTGGCTTATGACCCCTCACTGGAATGATCTCAGCAGGCTCATTCCAATGAAGGGCTTTTAGCTAAGTGTTTTGAGTAAAAAATGTTTTAAGTGTTTTTAACTGGTGGAGTGCTAAATTATTTTTCAAAGGTGATTTGTAACACAAGTATTTTTTTCTAAGGGTACCATTCTACAAGCAAAAGGAGCTCTAGTTTAAAAAGATTTTGTTAATAAACAATTGTTTTGTAAAACTGTTACAATTTATTGAGAATGCCTTTTGGCAGTCTCCAATAAATTGTAATAAAACAATTTTGTTTGAACATTTTTTGTTTCAGATGTGGAGTGAATGAGGTAATCAATACAGTGTAAAGCCACTAAAGTGGCTTTCAGCATTTTTCAGTGGAGCCCTAATAATGGCTTCCAGAACTCAACCAGTCAAGTTTTTGCTGCAAAAACATTGCTCATCATCTCATGGAACTGACCTTATTGAGGAATCATAAGATATGATTCGAAGTCAAAAAATGAACATTTGAGCCATTCCACAATTTTTATTGCAAGTGTCGTCTGCTACCTGTACATTGTTTTATGCAAAGAAGGTTAAAAGCACAAGTCTTTGTGAGCTTGGGTAGTATTTCTGAAGTTTAAGAACTTAGAAGGGTGTGGGGAAACTTCAGAGGGACTGCAGTTTATTTATCTATTGGTGTTTAACCCTTTACCCAACGCAGACGATATCAAAACTTATATTAAATATCATTTTTTCAAATTTTGCAAAAAAAAATCAACAAAACCATATCATGTAACCCCACTGAGGAACGAGCTCGATGAGCTCGTTCCAGCGAGGGGTCACATGATATGGTTTTGTTGAAATTTTTTGAAAAATAATATTTTTTCAACTACTGAATTTGCATATTACGTGGGCGGATGCAGCCGATTCGTTGGGTAAAGGGTTAAGGTCACACATTTCTGCACAATGGCTAATCGTAACTGCAACATGAATATAAGGTCAAGTCCAGTAGAGCTTAAACGGTTAAATGGTTTTCTTGATCGATTAATCACATGGATTAACCTTGGTTTGTCGATTAATCACTTGCCCTAATAGGTAGCTGAAGAACTTCCATACTGTTGATGATTTACAGTATTGACCCTTTACCCAACGGTCAGAACCTGCCAGCACTCTATATAGAAATCTCCATTCAAATTTTATGTTTTTAATTTTTGTCTCAAAAGTGTAGCTTATGACCCCCTCATTGGAACGAGTTCAATGAGGTCATTCCAATGATGGGCCATAAGCTATGTTTTGTTTTTGTGATAAAAATTTAAATTGTTTTCAGTAATTCAAGATTTCATTTTGCAAATATCGTCTGCTACCCGCATTGGGAAAAGGTTTAAGAATGACCATTTCCAGCTACTGATACAGTATAATGATCATTCAAGTGAACAAGTGTGTCAGCACGTAACTTGCATGCTTTATTGTGTCTCACTGATGTTTGCCTGTTTTGCAGCAAGGTTGTTCCTTTGTTAACCCATATTATACCGTAGTTCAAAAGTAAAGGTAAATCGATCAAGACGTTGATAATTGGTTAATCGATTAAATTGGTGATCTATTTTTGAATTACTGTTTGACTTGACTTTATAGAATTTGGTCCACAATTGTCAAAAATAAGTAAATGACCAGAGCTGCCAGCCTGCCAAGTTGACATGAATTTAAATTGAACAGCCAAGTCTACAGATCGCAGAGCACAATCGTACCTCCACACTGAAGAGTATGATGCATATCAGGGGAGAACATTCTATTAGAATACACTTCACATAGGGGCAAACAGTACAGAATGGCACGCTATGACGCTACACAATGGATCTCATGTTTGGGAGGTTTGGAAAGGGGTGTCCTACCTCATAGGAACCAAATGTTTAGACAGAAAATGAATAGTTTTTTGTTTTGACATTAACAATCAGACAGTGTGTGATTTATATAGAAATATTCACTCACATTCTGATTCAAGTGCATAACAATACACGCCTACACTCGCCAAATGGGGAAAATTGGGTTTGGGAAATGTGTCCATTTCACAAACCCCAGAACAGGATTGTGAAAGCCGTATTTCTTTGTGAAATGAGCCCAAATTGTATTTATTACTCCCCCCCCCCCCCCCCCCCCCCCCCCCCCCCCCCCCCCACACACACACACACACAGATGTTCTGTACCAAATATCAAAAGATTCTAATTGATGGTTCTGGAGTAGACGATTTTTAAGGAAATTTCCTCATATTGCACTAAGTTAAAATTTGGGCTCCCATACAAAGCCCAAATATTAACACATGGACTTGATTTGAACAAACTTGAATCTGACTCCCCTAGAGATGATGCATACTGAATATCAAAACAATTCTAACTGGTGGTTTCTGGAGAAGATTTTTAAAGAAATTCTCTCATATTGTACGAAATTAAAATTCCCCGAGATATTGAAAACCAAATATGAAAGCATTCAGATCGATTGATCTGAAGAAGAAATTTCCTCATAATTGCACTAAGTTTAACTTTTGGCACCAACAGAGAGCCCAAATATTAACCCAGGGGCCTGAGTTGAACAAACTGTAATCTGCCCCCCCCCCCCCCCCCCCCCCCCCTCCGATGTTCTATCTCTATGCCAAATATAAAAGCATTCTGACCGGTAGATCAGAAGAAGAAAATTTTAAAAGAAGTTTACTCATATTGTGTGTGCTAAGTTAAAATTTGGGTGGATCCCCAAATATAGAGCCCAAATATTAACCCACAGACTCGATTTGAACAAACTTGAATATGACACCCCCCACCTCCTAGATATGTTGTATTTCAAATATGAATAGATTCTGAATGGTGGATCTGAAGATGAAGATTTTTAAAGAAATTTCCTCATATTGCACTAAGTTAAAATTCGGGCTCCAATAGGGATCCCAAATATTAACTCAGAGGCTCAATTTGAACAAACTTGGATCTGACCCACCTAGAGATGTTGTATATCAAATATGAAAGGATTCTGGCTGGTGGATCAGAAGAAGACAATTTTTAAAGAAATTTCCTCATATTGCACTAAGTTAACATTTGGGCTCCAAGAGAGGGCCCAAATATTAACCCAGAGACTCAATTTGAACAAACTTGAATCTGACACCCCTCTCGAGATGTTGTATACCAAATATCAAAGCATTCTGACAGGTGGATCTAAAGAAGATTTTTAAAGAAATTTCCTCAAACTGCACAAAGTTAAAATTTGCGCTCCCATAGGGAGCCCAAATATTAACTCAAGGACTGGATTTGAGTAAACTTGAATCTGAACCCCCCTAGTAGGGATGTTGGATACCAAATATCTGAAGATTCTAACTGATCGTTCTGGATTAGAAGATTTTTTTTTTAAATTTCAAATATATGGGTACTATCAGATTTATGCCCCTTGTGGGTGTGGCAACTTTATTTGAACAAACTTAAATTGACATATGATATAGATGCGCACCAGTTTGGGTTAAATTTGGTCCAGTAGTTTCTGATGAGAAGTCGATAATGTAAAGCTAATGACGGACGGGCGGACAGATGGATGGACAAAAAATGATCAGTAAAGCTCTCCCTGAGCTTTGCTCAGGTGAGCTAAAAATGGTATATATGTAGCAGTCACGGTACTGGTGTAGAAGTTCATATATCCAAGACACAAGACTCGTCAATAGTCAATGACAAGACATGAACAACATACAAGAAGAACTGAAAATTGATTCTCGCTGGAGTTCATGAGCGTCAAAAATTATTCATGTGAATCAGGACAAATGTTAAGGCCTCCGCTCACTTGATATGATAGTTAAGACCAGGCAACTTACTGACAGAACTTAGTAAGGCAATGTATTGCCATCTATCCCACTGGTGGGAAGGGAGGAGGGGGAGCTGCTCATTGTTAACCTTTCGCCCAATGCAGACAATATTTATTACATTGATTTTTTTTTTTTTTCAAATTTTCAATTTTTAAATTTTTTTTTAACAAAACAATATCCATTATATATTATATCACGAGGGGCGGGGCGGGGGCACAAAATAATATTTTCAACGTGCAGCCTTAAAGGTTTCTGGTAATAGTAACTATTATTTTCTTGGGGCGTGGTGTATGTAGGCCTTGCAAAAACATTTTCGGCCTGATCTTGGGGGCCATCCATTCTCATCCAGGCAAAATATAAAGCCTGGTTAATTTGGTACAGGTTGGATTCGCACTGGGTGAAGGCAAGAGACAAACAATGAGTTTTACGCCTAGGCGCTGGGAATTAGTACTGGCGTACTCACACTTGGGCAATGGAATTAAATGCACGAAGCACGTGTAGCTAAAAATCAAATTGTTACCTGATAATAAAGATTGAGGATTAAGATTACTAGTAAAATACTATTTTAAAAAAAATGAGAGCTTGACGAACATTTAAAAAAATGATTGATTACCAATTCCATCAGTGCTCAGTGATGTGTTGTGATGACACATGTATGTGCAACAGTTTACTTTTAAATACGCATGTGCAGGCTACTTGTAATAAATTATACACCGATTCTTACAATGAAAACGTGTACCTTTCATTCAACGTGAACGAATTTTTTACATTTTGAAACAGAAAAAAATATAAATTTAACACGCGTTTGAGGTTTGAAATTACAATAAACTTACCTTAAAATAAAATTCTTGAAAATGTTTTCCCGATCTTTTCATCAAACAAAATCATCCACCTTCGCAATTAAACGTCTTTTCGTCAATAATGTTTTCAATAATACATGCCAATTTATCAATGAATGATTCCTGGCATGGGAATTATTTAGACACGCCTTCTTTCCGACATACAGAAGCTTATTGGTCATTCTTGATAAAGACCTCATCGCGGAACTGTCAGAATGATTGAGCACCTTCAACAGAGAATTGTATTTCATCATCAGCTATTCTCCACGTGGGTTCACTCAGGCGTGGAAATGTACCGTTACGATGGAATTAAAAATTAACGCAAAGGACAGCTTGGACCTGGAGTGGAGCGGCTGATACACAATACAAATAAAAAAAGGAACGAAACTCGAATGCGATGAAAAACCGCTCAGCGCAAAATTTCATTTGCGCCAAAGTCAAGGCAACTCAAGCAGGATGGGCTGAACCCATTAATCACTATCGATTGAAAAATGTTCCACGTGCGTGAAGACAGTGACGCAAATCAGATCAATAAAATTTCATGGCAATCTTCGAATACGATTTCATCAAGTTTTAACCCTCGCAACAGTGGTGATGTAATAACCTTCCTTGTCAGTACGAGGGCAACAATTGGTTGGAAGAGTCCATATTCACTTGGGGATAGACCAATTAATATTGTCAACGTGCAGCCCTGGGGCTGCGCGGTGAAACTATTGATTGATCTACCCCACACATTCACTTTGCAGCCACCCTACTTAATGAATGATATCGTATTAATGTTCCTGGCCATGAGAAGCGGTATTTCGTTCCAAAGGGTTAATGCCGATAGGACCCATTTCATTTCGAAGATCCGGCACAAAGATGGCGCTGATCAAATATGGAAATGAAAACCCACCATGTCTTGGAAATGTAAACGAAAATAAGAACGGCTGTGCCAAGTGGGGTCAATATTACAAACGTCAGTCTTCAGGTGATTATCAAAACATACTATGGTAGGCTGCTAAGCCATAATAATCTTAAAAGTAATGTACCAACGCCATAAGCAATGTCTCTCAGGGTGGGTGGTGGGTAGGTCTACTTCTGACTGAAGTGGCGGAATATCAATGAATGTTTTAAGGGCGGAGCATTAGGCCAAATGTCCCACATTGTTGGTCGACCACCATCGCGTCCGACTTTGTGAAAGAAAAGGTAAAAACTCTTTCCTTGATTCTCGGGTCCCGACGACTGCTAAATAAGGAAGGTGTTAAAAGTGTGGGAATGGGTTACCACAAATGTCACAAGACGCCAGAGCGAACCATGGAGCTGACCCGTGACGGCGGTAACGGCGAGAGTAAAAATAGGCCTTTCCACGGAAATAGTTTCTTGCATAGTTCTCAGATCTTGGAAAGTGTGATGGAACCTGTTAACAATCGGGCGGGGGAGGAGGGTAGAGGGTGAAGCCTGTCATCGATAAATATACATGGACTGTTTACATATATGCTTCGAAGCTCCTTCCTTTTAAAGCATTTTGCTTTGGCCTAATAATCTTTTGGCCTGTTTCTCTTCTTCAACCATGGAATTCATTGGACATACGCAACGGAAGTTGCTAACATTGAATGTTTGTGGGCCCTAGGAAAAATGCCAGAGGAAGAGCACGTGTCTCCATGACCACCCGTTCAGTACCAAAAATGAACATTCATCCTCACATCAAAGTTTGGCCAAGGACAGCGCTATGTCGTTTGGAAGATTCCTTTATTGAAGCGAGAGATCTATATCACGGGACAAGTTGTTAATTCATAACCGTCAAAACCAGGCGAGTAACAAATATAGAGCGTCCTATTTTTTTTTAGAGAAAAGAACTGAAAAGAGATTTCGGAAAGGGCAGGACTTAGCGGTCTCACGGGTAAGTGAGAGGGGGCGCAGGAATAGTTCTAGAAATTCGTGCTATCTTGTATTAACCCTCAACTAGAGCAAAGTCTGGATGCACACCTGAATTTTACGTGTGACGTCACGTTAACATAAAACGACCTTCCAGAACAATGCAAGGATGCTCTCCTACATTTTCAGATATATCGAGTTGAAATTTGGCACCCATGCGTTATACTTCTCATCAAGAGTGACATGGGCAGGATGAAAATGAAGTACAGTGGAGCTCATTTAACTGGACATCTCTTAATCGAAATACCCTACTAATCGAATATAATTTTCAAACACAAAACCATTTACCATAACTTCAGCATAATTTTTACCTGTTAATTGCATATAGATTACGGAGCAAAAATCATGTTAATTGAATAAGAAATCTTGTAATTATTATTTATTTATTGGGGTTTAACAATTTTTACAGCCAGTGTCACCTCGTGTCGGACAGTTTTACGGGTGGAGGATGCCGGAGAGAACCAGCGAGCAAGGGCGAGCAACTGTCAGACTCCCCAATGTACTGTAACTCCACACAAGCAGGGTTAGCATTGGTTGAAGACAGGTGCACCATCGGCATGCAATACGCCTTAGTAAACAACGTCACCGTGCCCCCAAGTGGGCAATTGGAATTAAGTGCCTTGCCCATGGACACAACGCGGTTGTCGCAGGTGGGATTCGAACCAAGGACCTCTCGGTTTGCATCTCTACCTTCTGAGACACCACGCCCCCTTGTAATTATTAATATGTCGATAAATTACCCTGTACATCACCAAATTCCCCTTGGTTGTAGATCTATTTGACCTCAGTCAGGCTCTCCGCAGGAAAAAAATGTTGAGGTCGGTAATGGGGAATCCAAGGACCCGACCATGGTCGCCCCGGCGGATTTTTGGGTTCACCATTACCGGCCTCAAGATTTCATCTGTCTGAAATGCACATCTGAGACTCACGAGTGGATGAACTATGCCTTGTGCATGTTAAAATGGCTGTCCTCAGAGTGTACATAAAACTTACCAATGTGGGCCAATCGAACCCAACCCAAATCGTGCTCGTTTGCCATCTAACCCATCACCAGATCCCGTAGTTCTATGGTCAAGGTTATTGCAACTTTGCGAAAAAAATTGAGTCTGATTGATTTGTTGTTGTTCCTTGTTCTCTATAATTCTCTCCCTTTGATGCGAGCCTTTCAAGTGTCTTCGATGAGAGTCTTAGGAGTACCTTTTGGATAGGGGAAATTCATCGAGGGGAATAGGGCCGTTGATGGGATCCCATGTCTGCATAGCTGAAACCCTGCCTCAATACATCCAATACTGGAATTTATGATATATATTTATTTGATTAACCCATTATATCTTGTTTGACAGAGCTCTGTCAAACAAGATATAAGGGATTAAATTGTTTGAACATATTTTCTGAGAGGAAAAAAACATCGGAAAACGGGTCATAAAATCAAAACTTGATATAATTGAATGCAAATGGTTATCACTTTGAGAAGTTACATAATTATTGTTTAAAGAGTGCATTAAAAAATTTGTACTAAAAGGAAGCTACTGGAAATGAATACAGTTTAATAGTTTAATGCATTACACCATAATGGCAGTTAAAGTACTAATGATTTTTGTCTTTAACAAGGTGATCTCGCTTACAGAAGAATGACCAGATCATGTTAGAAATAATATTAATCGATTTACTATCACAGTTTTTCAATATATAATAGTATTTCTCCGAATCATTTAATTCTTCAAATTCTTTGTTTTCTTTTATAATTTCTTCGAACCTCGTTTCCCTAATTTCGACATAATTATGCCTCACAATCCATAACAAAATGTTTTGGGCTATTTCACCGGTATCGCACCCCTGGCATCTCCTATCATTTAGGTGCGTTTGGGGTTGTTTATATCTACCCTTTTCTATTTCTAAATTATGGTTATTAACCCCAAATCTAGAAAACAGTTCACGGGCCTGTCGAGATTTGGTGATTTTCAGATAAGGTTCAAGCTTGTATTCATTTTTAACTAATCGATACGTTCGTAACTTTTTACTGCCTTTCATTTTGTCATCACTAAACATATCTTTAGTAAATCTTTCTCTATGCTGAGATTCTAGTACATCTTTCAGGCATTTTCCATTACTATTAGTTAACATATTAGCATCGGAAACTCTGATATTATAACAAGATAACTGAGTTATCCAAGTTTTCGGAAGTTTACATTTGAGCTACTCTTTGAACGAGTTGGAGAGTATGTTATCGCCAGCAATTTTGGATAATTTATCGACATATTTATGGAGATGTAAGGTGGCATCGTTCACAATAGGATATCTCCCCAATTCTCCTCGTGCAGCGTGGTTAGATACTTTTCTATTCAACATTAATATTTGTTTACAAAATTTCAAGTGGACTTGTTAATGTAGTCCAAAGTATTTGATACTTGTAGTTGCGTGCCATGAGAGATCATGTGTATCATGATACATATCGTAGCGTGCAGATTGAATTGTGATACGTGCCGTATCGTTAGGGCAGCATATCGTTGAAGCCCTATTGACAAAGTGGCTAATCAGTTAACAGGGCTTCCCTGTACTTGTTAAATGACCACAGATGAGGTGTCCAACAGACCCAAAGCTTATTTCTACTCTGCGAATCTTCGAAATTCGATTTGAAGTCGTCCCGATGATTGGTTCGATTTGATTCAGGCCGATTCGGATATTTTCGGATCGTCGAGATGTTCTGAAAATCATACCAACTGTCTCCTCTCGAGCTCTTCTTCTGTTATCAGATCTTCTGTACAGGAGATGAGGAAATCTGATGATATAAGGGCGCAAGGAGGTTCCGCTTCCACTACTTTGATTCCGTTCTGGAATGTTTCGCTTTATTTTATTAATTTGCCCCAGCAGACGATCTGTCGTCGCATATGGACTATAAGACCGGAGACTGACAATGTTCTGGTGTTACATATACTCTGTGGAAAATTTATCAAAATTAAAAAAAGTATGGGCCCAAATAATAGTACCGGGTAGAAATCCATTGGGGTGGGGGTGGGGGAGGGGGGTCGTAGTTAATTTGATCTAAATGCCAACTTCTTTTCCAGTACTGCAGTTACTTTTATTATACAGAAAACTAATAGGCGTCCATGCCTCATGATTCCAACAATGAATACTGTGCTAAACAAAAGAATATCGCACAATCTAGTGATGATTTACTGATTTGAAGATCCCCTCCCTGTTGGAAGGACAATTTTAATAAACATACAGGCTCAAATAAGGTGCATACAGGGTTGGAAAATTCCCCAGAGTTAAAAAAAAACACACACATGTATCTTTATTAGGAACATAAGAGTACTTACGTTTGTAAAAAGATGAAGTGTTTGCAACGTGAAGAGCTATAATTTTGAGGCAATACATTTTTTTTTTAAATTTTGGATTCTTCGTTTTTTTAAGTGTCGCCTGTCATAAGTGAAATGCAGAGGATCCAGTGTCCGTGTTAGAAAGAAGAAAAATAATCGCAGTGACATCGTCAAACGTTCAAAAGAAACTCTACAATCGCTGGATAAACTACTGACAAATCCCGGACATTTGCCACGCGGACATTTGCCCCGGTTGCATTTTTTCAAGAAAATGGACATTTAGTTTAAACAATATTTATTCAAAGAAAATGCTGTATATTACAAAACTGAAGAACAACAAAAAAAGTAACAGCACAAGGCACCTCATATATATAACATATATTTAACACTAAACAAATTGCTAATTGAAGGAGGGATTTGACAGGAAGCTTTGAGCTTATGTGAGTCATTTCCCTGATGGACATTGGCCCCGGTATTAAAAATCAGAGTAGGTCATTTGCCACGAATGGATCAGTGCTGGAAAAGAACAAAATTGACGGGTGCAGTTTTAATCTCCCGCGAGTTCAGAGACGGGAGTAAATTGCACCCATAAAATGTTTGTATATGAATTTTCGAGGGAATACGGTCACCAAACACCAGAAACCTTAACCCTTGAACTCGAGTGGCAGTTCAATGGCAGCAATTAGAAGAGTCCATATTCATTAATTGTGGTTGACAAATCAATATTTTCAACATGCAGCCTCGGGGCTGCACGTTGAAAATATTGATTGGTCTACCTCACACTTTTACTGAACAGCCATCCTATTTAATGACGTTATGACGTATCATGTACTTGGCCAGAAAAAGGGCCGCTCGTGTTTAAGGGGTTAAATGTATAAGGAATTGCTGAATTATGACAGTAATTTACCACTGGCCACAGAGTGCCGCTTTCTCAAAACAACACATCTATATGCCCTCACAGTATATTAGTGCATTTAGCTCCCGGAAAATAGAAAAAAACGGATGCTGACGGGAGTAATTGCACTCTCACCCGTCTCATTTCCAGGACTGATAAATTTGTCGATTAAAAACGGACATTAAACCCGGCTAATACTAAAGAAAATGCTGATATTTTAATAATTTATTGGAGTATATACTTAAAAATATGCCACGAGCTATCTGAGTAAACATATCTGACGAACTCTCTTCTGGGTGGTTCCATTTCATATATCTACAGTAATGTTGTGACTTGTTCTAAACGCACCTTAATGTTTAAAGACCTGCTTCAGGCTTTTCGCGATCTTAGAGCATGTGTCCTGGTCATGCTATCTTTAGGCCCTCAGGCTTGGACTTTTGAAAAATCTAGGGGAGCTATTACGGCTCCCCTAAACCAGTGCCAGGAGAGTATACTTAAGTCCATTATTAATACGGGAACTGAAGGTTTAAGGAGAGCTATTACAGCTCTTAAGAAGAGCAATTATGGCCCTCCTTAAATTGATTTTGCAGGAGCCATGGAGGACGGGAGCTATAGCTCTCCTCAAAAGACCAGGCTTGGGTCCTGCTGACAATAGACAAATCACCTGGACAGTGATTTCTAGTCAGGTTTTGGCTGCCTTAATAGGCAGCCGAGACCAGAACAGAAATCATTGATAAACAATTGGACATGTACAAGTTGTAGACTAATGGGAATTCGTGACAACTGCCGATTCCAATGAAGGTTAACAAAACTGAAAAGAAAATCAGTCACTTCTTTCATGGGAATGAACCTTTCAACTCTTATCCAGAGGGGCACAAATGCTGGGAACATAGGAAGAACAACAAACATGCACAACACAGGGACATACCAGGGTTATAATAATGTGCCAGTGATGACAAAAAAACAAAGATTCATTAAGTTTGGGTACTGCAACATCCAGGGTCTGCACAAGAAAGTAAGCGAAATATCAACAATGATGGACGAAGGAGACTTCGATATAATGGGTCTAAGTGAGACGTGGATACGACGGGATGAGCGGGTTGATCAGATGAAGGGTTGCGTGTGGATAGGAGCTGGGCGAACTGAGGGTCAGAAACGGGGTGGGGGTGTTGGCATCTACGCCAAAGAGGAATTACAGCCCTCATTGATTACAGATCTCACAGAAGCAAGGACTCAGATTCCAGTATCCAACGAAATAGTCTGGGCAAAAATCAAGTTAGGAAGCAGGAGTGTTGCCGTTGGTGTTGTATACTTAGCAGTGGAGGGAAGTAAGCCCGAGTGGAATGATTCAATATATACAACTCTTAGATCGAATATCACAGAGCTTGAAAGCAGAGGGTTCAGTATTGTCCTAATGGGGGACTTCAATGGGCACATCGGGGATAAGGATGAGGGCATACAGGGAGGTGATAGGAAAATTAACACGAATGGGAGGAAGATGTTGGACCTATCAAAAGAGCTTGGTTTAAAGATCCTGAACAGGGATGCGAAATGTAAGGGTAAATGGACCTGGGAGAGGAACGATAAGAAAACAATAATTGATTATATACTCACTGACATTAGCGTATGGAGGGAGGTTATAGATGTAGAAATAGATGACGAGGGAAAAAATGACTTGGGTAGTGATCACAACATGATAACAGTTAAGATTAAGGGCAAAAAGACGAATAAAGACAGAAAAACCTTCAAGGAAAGTTTGGGGACTAAAACAAGGAGCCGACTGGAAGCAGTTTCGGGAAAAACTAAAACCAAATCTTGAATGTATACCTAGGGATGCAAATGTCCAGAGTATTTCAGATGGCATAGTAAATAGCCTAACAGAGGCAGGGAAGGATTGTATAGGAAGGGTGAGGGTCCCAACGAGAGAGCTTGGATACAGGGTTAACGAGGGACTGAAAGAGGCTATAAAAGAAAGGACGGTAAAATGCGCTGCTTACAGAAGAAGTAGGAAGCTTAAAGGGGTGGATAACAATTACACGAGACTAATGAAAGGAGAATATGAACTGGCACGGAAAAAGGTGAATGAGATAAAGAATAATAATAGGAAGGAGCGCAATTGCAGTCTTGCCAGAACAATAAAGAAAACGGGGGGTTCGAGCTCAAACGTATTTTGAAAATGGGTAAATAAACGGGGGAAAAGTAGTGTGCAGAGTATCAAAGTGGATGGGGAAAGTACAGAAGATAAAGGCCGTATCGCTTCAGAGTTAGGCAAGCACTGGGAAAAGATAAACGATAGGCGATGGGGCAGTGGGTCCCCACCAAAAAGAAATACACTGGTGGATGAGAACCTATCCAGTCGTGTATGTAGCGAAATAACGGCAGAAGAAGTGAGGAACGTGGTCTCGAAATTAAAAAATGGTAAAGCGGGAGGGACTGATGAAATTCCGAACGAATTCCTCAAAAATGGAGGGGAGGCACTTATTGAAGTCCTGACAAACCTCTTCAACCTGGCTCTGCGAAAGCAAGAGGTCCCCAGAGAGTGGAGGGAAAGTAAGGTGTCGTTCATACACAAAAAGGGGGATAAGGAAGTTCTAGATAACTATAGGGGGATATCAGTTAGTAGTAACATCGGAAAAGTATTCTGTAAGGTCATATACGGTAGACTAGAGGAAGTTATTGAAGAGAAAGGTTTTTTAGGAGAAATTCAAAATGGTTTCAGGAAAGGACGAAGAGTCACTGATCACCTATTTACACATCGGACTGGGGGGTGACTTTGTGGGAATCATGAAAGCACTGTACACAGATGTGCAAAGCCAACTCAGTCTAGGGAGTATCACTACAAAACGAGTCCCTATGGATATAGGCCTCAAGCAGGGGTGTATCTTTTCACCGATTTTGTTTGCATTGTATGTTAAAGATTTAGGATACGAACTAATTCAGAGTGCGGAGGGGGTAAATGTTGGAGACATAAAGATACCAGGCTTATTCTTTGCGGACGACATGGTGTTAATGTCTAGAACTGAACAGGGGCTAGAGAAATTGCTGGAAATTGTTGGTAGATATGGGAACACTTGGCGGCTCGAACTAAATGAAAATAAAAGCAAGGTAATACCCGTTGGACGCAAGGTAGATATGACGAAGAGATGGAGAGTGGGGGAGTTCTCAATCCCCGAAGGGGAAAGCAAACAAATCACTGTAGGAGAAACGGGAGAGTATGAGTATCTAGGGGTAAGCATAAATATAACGGGAAGAGGGGTGTACAGAAATTACTCAGCCAAACTGATTCTGAAGGGGAAAAGAAGTCTGAACCAACTAAAACTTTTAGGGAAAAATAGTTTCAACAAGGTCTTTGTGGGGAAAACACTGTGGGAGAGGGTGGGTTTACCAAGTATAAAGTATGGCACGGACGTGATTCCATTAAACCAAACCGTTATTAAGAAGTTGGAAAATACTCAAAATGATGCCGGCAGATGGATAACAGGGTCGAGTAATGCTGCAGCTTTGGAAGCAGTAAGGGGGGAGCTTGGGTGGATGAAAATCAAGGACAGGGTAGATTTGAGAAAACTGTGTTACTTTAACTACTTGAGAAACCTGCCCGACAACCGGTGGTGCAAATTGATGCTCGATACCATTTGGAATTCTAATATAGAAACGGGGTGGTCAAAACATGTGAGGGAACTAATGGACAATTACTCTATAGAGGTCACAAACATAGAAGTAGGAATGAAAGAAGGCAAAAGGTTTGTCAAAGAGAGAGTCATGGAAGATTGCAATCGAAACTGGCGAGCAGGGGTTAGCGTGAAAAGATCACTGCAGGGGTTACAATATAAAGAAAAGCCAGCTTTTGAGAAGTACCTAGATGGCACCTTTGGAGGGTCACTGCTGTTCAAACTGAGATCAAGATCACTGGAGCTTGGGGGAAAAATTGGGAGAGATGGGGAAAAGGGATGCCAAATGTGCCACTCTGGAGTAGTGGAGACCCTGGAACATTTTCTCTTGGAATGCCCACAGTATATACCTCATAGAATAAAATTTACTGGAAGAATAATGCAGAAGTGGGGTGAAGAAACAAAGGATAGATGGCTGAAGGGGGACACGAGGGAGAGGGTAGGAATGCTTATTGAAGAAATTGAAAAAGAGGAAGTGAGGGACACTATTAAGCAGTTTATATCTGAATGCTGGGAGGAGAGGAGGGGAAGAGGGGGTGGGGTGCAGGGGGAATGATGGCCTTCTCTTATGAGGACCGCGACAAATCAGCGGCTGGCCAAAGAGTTATTATTATTATTATTATACCTGGACAGTGATTTCTAGTCAGGTTTTGGCTGCCTTAATAGGCAGCCAAGACTAGAACAGAAATCATTGATAAACAATTGGACATGTACAAGTTGTAGACTAATGGGAATTCGTGACAACTGCCGATTCCAATGAGGGTTAACAAAACTGAAAAGAAAATCAGTCACTTCTTTCATGGGAATGAACCTTTCAACTGTTATCCAGTCTCATCAGGGACTTATAAATAGCGAATGTATGAAAATTTGAAAATTCAGACGGTATCTGTATTCAACGAGGCAAATTACCGGGGGCAAATGTCCATATTTAATTTCAGCACTCGGGGCAAATGTCCGACCGGGGCAAATGTCTGTTCTGCGATGGGGCAAATAACCGCGGGGCAATTATCCGTATCCCCTACTAACACCAACAAATCTCGCGTCAAAATTCACATCAGCCTCAAGATGAAATGTAATCCTCGAGAGAAGCTTTGTTTCTTTCTCAGCAAGGTGCGAATTTTATTAAGATGATACCACACCGTGTCTCGCTTGTAATGTAAGCTGATAAGAAAAGCTGTAGATAATATCTTATAATCGGCGTTACGATTATTGGATCAGTGGATCACTATAGTGTGTCACACAGAGTGTAAACTCCTTTAATCATCAGAAAAGAACCGCAGGTGGCAGAGCAGGTGACGTGACATTATTGGGCTATAGTTTGCATTTATGTTTTTTTTTCAACTTCAGGTTCTATGTCAGCTGGATGGCCTTCAAGCCAGAGCAACAAAATTCTTTCAAACAGAGCTAAAATGTAAATACTTTCGATTACATAACTGAATTTTAGAGATGGGCGGAATTGGAATTTTAAGATCAGTATCAGTTTCGGTATTTTTAGTAGGGCTGAAACGGTTGGCTCATTTTCACAACAGACTAACCGCGAGCTATAACTGGATAATATCCGGTTATCCGTATAGCCATTATTTCACCGAATGTGGGATCAAAACTACAGGAATTGGAAAACAGTATTCTCAAACTATTCCGTAGTGTGTACCGACAACGTTCGTTTGTATACACACTACGGAATAGTTTCTGCGATTATTCATTACTCGCGGAAACTGCCGATCATTAACGAAGTCTTGAATGCCAAAGTCGATTTTTTCTCAAAATATTCAAATCACTGTCGGTATTTCGGTTAACCGATTGACGGTTTTTTTCAAATCGGTTAGGTAGGTAAACGGTTTCAAACCGGTTAACCATTTCAGTACTAATTTTTAGGGGGATATATCTTGGAGTCGGTGCGGTATTCGACTTGAGATTTTCTTATACCCCAAAGGGATATTCACACCAGGAAAATACAAAATAAGTTGTTCTTGTATCATTCTACCAGAGCGCCACAAATGCCACTCACTGTCAGTGAGCACAACATTGACATTCTTTTGCCAAACACAAATCATAACTACAGTAAGTGTATGACTTGTTCAAAACACACCATCACCTTTGAAGGCCCAGGCTTTTGGTATCTCAGAGCATGTGCCCTACATGCGTCATTAGAAAAATTCTTCTCACAAGACAAATCCCCTGAGCAGTGATTTCTAGTCAGGTCTTGGCTGCCTTAACCCTTTACCTAACATGAAAAGCAGACGACACTTGAAAAAAAAATTCTTGAATAACTAATGTTTTTCATTTTTTTGTCTCAAAAACATAGGTTATGACCCCTCGTTGGAACGAGCTCGTTCCAAAGATGTGCCGTAACCTATTGTCCAGCACTTAAGGGTTAACAAAACTAAAAAGAAAATCAATCACTTCCTTCATGCAAATGAACACTTGGGCTATCAAGCCTCAACAAGGCCTTATAAATAGCAAATGTAGGAAAATTTGAAAATTCAGACGGTTTTGGTGTTCAATGATTGGTTCGCTTAGGTTCTTCGGTATCCTCATGATCAGCGACGTGGCGATGGGGGGGGGGGGTCAACTCCCCCCCCCCCCCCCAATCCTGGTAAAAATTTCCTATAGTTGGAAATTCGGAGGGCAAATCATGAGTAGTTGGAAATTCCATCTAGATTTTAGAGCTTCTTTGGTGATGCTGATGTCTCCTTCACTTCCCAAAATTCCAACTCTGTTTTAAATCGGCAAAAATTCAAACTGTTACTATTTACAACTACGGTGTACGCAATATCTAGCTTCCTAAGCATGCATGATGTCAATCGGTACGAGATTTCTATAGTACTTTACTTATCGTAATAAAAAAAAATTCTCGAAATGCACTTCAAGAAAATCACATCATGAAAATCGTTATCCGGAGTTAATTCCATCATTCACAGTTACAAAATGATAAAACATCGAAAACTGATCATTCCTGCATAACATATGATTTAATGTTAGGAGGGTGTGAATTGCTCAAAGTTCTTAGCTTGAGCATTTGTTTAGCATATATCCAATTCCCAGAATAATACCAAATAATAATAACCTGATAATTCTATCATAAATGTGTTGGCATATCAGTTACCATAAAATCAATTTTATGCCCCCTTTCGTGGCTTCATTTTCAAAATGTTCTCGGTAGTGAATGTCCAACTATGGGGAGGGACAGGGGGGTAACCCCCCCCCCAGCTGGAAATTCACTACCCTACCCCTCCCCAAATCGGAAACCTCTAGCCACGTCCCTGCCAATGATATCGGTATCGGCTCGATTTTTCGGAATTGGAATTTTAAGATCAGTATCGGTTTCGGTATTTTTAGTAGGGCTGAAACGGTTAAATTGAGTGACTGTCGTATAGACGCTAATGACAGGACTGCCCATCTCTACACCCCCACGCGTAGCATACTCTATGGCTCCACATGAAAATACATGTATGCTTAGGCCAAAATAATACAATGATACGTAATATACAATAACGGAAAGGGGCAAGGTCTCGCATGGGCAGTGATTTCTGGTCTAGCCCTGGCTTCCATAACGGAATCACTGCTATATGCAATTGGACATGTACAGGTTGTAGTGGGAATTTCTGACAATTTCCATGGCGCTTAATGGTTAACAAAAACGAAAAGAAAGAAATCAGTCACTTCTTTCATGAAAATGAACACTTCAACATTTTTTAAGCCTCAAGGCCTTACAAACAGCAAATGTTGGAAAAGTTGAGAAAAAAGATGGTTTCGGAATGCAAGGATTTGTTCGGTTCAGTTTTTTGATATTCTCGTGAGAAATCTGTGCCAAAATTGATTTGACGTAGAACCCAAACCCGTTGAAGAACCTAAACAAATGAATAGTCATGTGATCGAGAACCCGGTAATTTCATATAGAGTTGCCTGAAAGATAAAAAAATCTCCATTGTTGCGCAACACAGAGCATGCTTGGTGGGACAATTGTAAACGTTTTTTCGTTGTTTAGTCACCATTTTACAACGTCAACTTGGCGAAGTTTTATATTTTACAATTTGGATAATGTCCCGAGACCTGAACAGTCCATTTAATGGGAAAGCTTGAAGTTAACCCTTTACCCAACGCAGATGATATCAAAATTTATCATTTTAAATATCAATTTTTTTAATTTTTTAAAAACTTTCAACAACCCAATATCATGTGATCCCTCATTGGAACGAGCTCTACGAGCTCGTTCCAAAGAGGGGTCACATGATATGGTTTTGCTGAAATATTTTGAAAAATAATGTTTGTTTCCGCTGCTGAATTTGTATATTACGTGGGTGGATGTGGCCGGTTCGCTGGGTAAAGGGTTAATATGAAAGATTGAAGAACCAAAACATTTGTATGTTTGGTTCCTTGTAACCAAATTTGGTTCCCCTACCAGGATAAACTGAACAACCAGTTTTGGTTCTTGTAAAATTTCTCTGTATGCATGATATCGGCACTATCGGTTTGGTTTTTCGGAAAATTGCCCCTTTCTACTGTTTATCATCGAATGCAGCAGGAAACTCATAAAATAAACTGCAGTGTCATGGGAGGGGGGGGGGGGTGCAATAGAAAATATGCAGCAATATAATATAGGAAATAATAGCAAGTTAAACTATACTGCATATTATATTGTGACGAGGTCATGCAATTATATTTGAAATTTGAAAGCGTGTTGGAACTGTTAACCAAGTTGAAACAGGGAAGTTGACGCAATCAATTCACTAGCACTCCTCCGTCATAATACTAAAGCAATGACAACGAGTAAACAACAGGAAATATTCTCAAATATCCTATTTACATTCGAGTGAATAAATGAAGCCCTTGAAGTGAATAGAATATTTGTGGAAAGTAGCACATTTTAACATTAATTCATGTTGTATTTGGTGCATTATAAAGCATGTTTCAAAAAAAAAAAAATTGTCCGACATATTTTCTGCACTGAGAACCAGACACCCACCCCTCCACCAACATGTATTATTTGTGACATTTACACAGATTTCCCCTCATATTAACACTTATAAAGGCTCAGTGTGTTGCAGTTAACCTATTAGGTTTGATGTACATCATTTTATCCCCCCCCCCCCCCCAACTATACGTGAAACATACACGTCCCGAGTGAGACAGCAGGGTGGGATATTTCTATCCCACCCTGACCCACCCCACGTGACATACTCATTTGCATATTTTATTAGGTCCCTGGAACTATTTAATCATCGTCTGCACAATTGTAAATAAACAAAATGGCTTTATTACCTATTTGTCTGTTCCTTGTTGATACAGACTCAATATTTAATTATTATTCAAATATTAAACTTGATTTGTTTTAACCCCATGTTTCTCTGCAGATTTAATAAAATCACTGCGCGAATTTATCGATCGATCAGTAATCTCACAATGCCCTTTACATTAGAGTTTGACACGCGCAAATTCATTAATCCCTTAACGGACAGTGTAACTAATCAATTTTTAGTACATACCTACGGTATATACCTAACTTTTGTACGATCTTTCCGATGAAATTGTTCGTTTTTCGAAAGGACTACGACTTGATAAATTGGGTATGTCAGCACGTGACCGCCAATTATCTATAATGACGTAATCCTCGAGTGTGGGGAGAAAAATCATCTTCGATGAGTCTGAAGGTGCATGGGAATGGGGAAACCTCACCCTCGGGGCAAGATATCTGAACCTCGGCTGGTTCAAATATCTTGCCCCTCGGGTGAGATTTCCCCATCCCACCTCCAGATTCATCGGGGATCATAATAATCTCAGCGGTTTAGAACATAAATAATGATATATTGCAGAAAATTATGAAAAATTGCATAATTTGAGAATGCACGGTTTTAGCGCACCCATGAGACCTGCCCTGGCCCACCCACACATAAGGTCTCACATATTGTTGGTGCCCCCCCCCCCCCCACACACACACACCTAGCAGTGTACTAGAAGAATGTTCTTATCAGCCTCAGCACTAACGCTGGAATATATATCAGTATCACTTACCTTTCCCGTGATGACACAACAATGAAAAACGGTTATCTCGCGTTTCTAAAAGGGTACCCTTACAGAAGTTTGGGTAACTTTTTTGCGGACCGCCCAAATTTCAGGTTTGTTCCACTATTCCAGTCAGAGGGGCACAGCATGCACCTGCAGTCTTACGATACGCAGGCCTGGAATAACCCGCGAACGATCGTTTAGGTTACGTGGAGGTTACGTCAATTGTAAAATACGCGAACGGACTACAGGTTACGATAAAACTAATTCAACATAAATTAAATTTCTCGTCCAGCATGTTTTACCAGTCAGACATTACAATCGTTCGCGACTAATTCGACATTAAGCTTGCGCATTACATCCACATCTGAATTGGGTTGCATGCTGTTTTCTAATTGCTATTTATTAAACAGCCTGCATGCGCGGCTGTCGTAAAGAAGTCGGAAAAGAATAGTAACACTTTTTGGTATATATAAGTTACCACCCGTGTTATACAGCGTAACCTATATGCAGTCTGGTTCGGTCTTTTATGCCTTTCTAGTGTCTATCCATTTTTATAAGTGACTTAATCCTGAATTTTTGTTCAATGTCTGCTGCATATTGACAATCCACATCATATGAATTTGCAGTTGTTTCAAAGCACAGACATCCAAGACATGACTTGAAACAACTGTTTTTATTTTAACTTTATTATAACTTTATTTGCAGCACAAGCATATATTTATATACAAATACTTTGAATGCATAATACTTTCACAGAGTACACAATATATATAGCAATATATCTTCCAATATAAAATGAATTACATGTGCTGCGGGGAATGACACAGCCAAATTGGCTGTCTTCCTGCCTTTCCCACTACCAAGGTACTTGAACGGTAGCTTCAAGTTACCCAGAGACTGCATATCGGGGCACTGTTCTGCTGCAGTAGCAATGATTAACATTGGAATTAGGCCTTCAAGGGTCGAGAAAAATTTCAAGGCGCTATTAACGCCCAGAGAAGCCCCAAAATGGATTTCATGCAAGCAGTCACTATCAGGCCTGTCATTTTAAGGAGGGCTGTTACAACCAGAAATGTATAAATTTACCAGTAATGTCGAAATCGACCAGGAATGTCGAAAAAATTAACCAGTAATGTCGAAATCAACCAGTAATGTCGAAAAAATCGACCAGTAATGTAAAATTCCGTAATGTCGAAGAATTAACCAGTAGTGTCAAAAAGTGACGACCAAAATGACGATTTTTTTGCCAAAATTTCAATATTTTTTCGGGTTGCTCAAATTGTACTTTTGCCTATATTTATCGACTTTTAACCATTTTCGCGCAAGTTAAAACACATTTACCCCAGTAAATATGGAATTTTATGTTTAACAATTATTTCCCTCTTTCATATGCACAACATATCCCATCCTATTTGCTCTCTGTCTGTCTGTCTGTCTGTCTCTCCTCTCTATCTATCTCTCCTCTCTTTCTATCCCATGTCCCTCTGCCTTTGCCCCCCTCTCTCTCTCTCTGTCTCCATCATTCTCTCTCTATCCCCCTCTCCCCCTGTCTTTCCCCATCTCTCTCTCTCTCTCACTCTGCCTTTGCCCTCTATCTATCTATCTATCTATCTATCTATCTATCTATCTATCTCTCTCTCTCTCTCTCTCTCTCTCTCTCTCTCTCTCTCTCTCTCTCTCTCTCTCCCTCCTTCCCCCTCTCTTTCTCTGGATAGATAATGAATTGATACGACGCTGAAATATTTAGTCTAGTATTTAGCGCTCAGATAGAAATACAGTCACACATGTAGGTTGGCAAGTGTGAAGGCAGGCAGGTTAGCAGCATCCAGGCAGACGGACAGAAATCCAGACAGACAGATAGCAATGTGGCGTGTGAAAAATAACCCCTAGACGTGGATAGACAACTTAATGACGGAAAGACAGGCAGACCTACATACAAAGATTGATTGGTTGGTTGATTGATTGATTGATTTCGTTTACGACACTTAGTTTAAAGCACGCGCACCATACACGTGTCATTTCGGCATGTGGCTTGGCACACGATGTCAATGTGCACCTGGGATAAAGTGTCATTCCCAAGGACACAACTTAACTGACCTCGTCAGGTATAGAACCCGGATAACCATCAAATTGAATTGCGAGGCAATTTCTCGATTGAGCTAATAGTGCTCCCCACGAACATGCGGGTACATGCGGGTGACGCAGACTGACTGATTGATGGATGTAGGTAAAGTGAAAGGTAGCAAATTGGTAGAACTAGATGATAGACATGTAGCAAATATCGGGTAGTGACTGACATTATAATAGTCAGTCATTAAAGCACACGACCAGGGTGTCATCGGGGGGGGGGGGGGGGTGGCTATACCCCCCCCCCTCCCCCGTCGGCAAGTGTTAGTGCTCCTCATTTTGGTCGTCACTTTTTGACACTACTGGTTAATTTTTCGACATTACTGGTTGATTTCGACATTACTGGTTATTTTTTTCGAAATTACTGGTCGATTTCGACATTACTGGTAAATTTACACACTACTGGTTGTAACAAGGCGACCGCTCTCGCTCTCAATGGCTCTCCTCATCTAAAATTTACGAAGGCGGTAAACACCCCCTTGTCATATACAAGGAGAGTCATGAAAGTTAACTTTGTTCAGTAGCGGTGATCAGAATCGCTCATCTTAATGTTTGATTGTGCACTTTGAAAAAGCTTACTGGTAGCTGGGTCTCTGCGAGGCCCCAACGCCTCGCCTCCGGCTTGAGCCGGAGGCCAGGTGTAGGAGTCTCACAGAGACTAACTGCTAGCCATTTCGCTTACTTGTCGGATATCGACTATAATTGTCTGACAACGTACATAATTCAGGTAGAAATCCAGACATGCTCAGCAAGAAATTATTGCATTTTTCAAACCTACATTAGATATTATACGCACAACCCAAATAATAACTCCCAGTGGCTCCCCGTGTCAAATTAAGATGGGTCAAAATGTCCCTCTCAAGTTCATTTAAGGCGGGCCAACATTGCTCTCCTCCCATTTTCAACATCACAGGTCTGAACTATATTATTACACAGTTTTTTTTAATGGGGTTGAACAACAACTGGCTTGGAAAGGGTGTGATGTCACCAAACTTGACTAGTCTCAAGGCCTGCAATTAATTATGTAATTTTAAAATTCAAAAACTTTCAAGGGCCCTAACGAACCCTCATGGGGTGTGTCTACTGTCAACGTTATTGTGCATTCTGCATTCCAAAATTTGATAAACGGTGATCTGTTTTGTCCTGAAATCTTCCGAGAAAAAGGCTAGAAGATCTATCAGCAATGGAGTCAATGGAACTTAAAATAAGTGAATTATTCAGGCACGTTTCCAGCACTTAACCATTCCAACACAGGTTAATAGAATAAAATCCTTAATTATACAACCTGCATGGGACGTGAACTTATGAATTTACAGATGACATACCAATGTTCCAACTTAATTTCTCTCCACCAACACTTTATCTATTTATTTATTTATTGATGTTTAAGGTCACATACTTATGCACAATAGCTAATCATGACCGTGACAGTTTTACAGGTGAAGGAAGCCGGAGTAGGCCTACCCGGAGAGAACCACCAAGAAGCTGCCAGCTCCCCAACATCGTAACTCCGCACTGCAGCACAGGCAGGGTTAGATCGGTTGAAGACATGCACTCCATCGACGTGCAGTACGCCTTAGTACACGGCGTCATCGTGCCCCCATACATGTGGACAATGGGGGTTAAGTGCCTTGCTCAAGGTCACAGCGCGGAGTCCCAATCGATCGCTCAGACGGTCACCTATCCGAGGACTAACCGGGCTCGACGTTGCTTAACTTCGGTGATCTGACGAGAACCGGTAACCGGCAATACCGCAACGCCACCGATCCCCACCAACCCCTTTAAAAACGTACAAGTGGTAAACTAAGGTGTTGCCCCCAATAATGTAGGCGGCAATCCCCGAATACCACTGGTATAGCTGACCACAGGACCTTATCCAAATCAACATCAACCATGTTTTTCGCCCTTCGCCGAGCAGTAATGCATTTGTCGGTGACTGTTTAACACCCGCCCCCCCCCCCCCCCCCCCAGAGAAAGAGGAAAAAAATAAAAGGAAAATGCTGGCTATTGTAGTTTAACAGCCTAATATGTAATGTGAGCAGCCACACTACCAGAAGGCCTATCACAGTATCAGGACTACATTTTTTTTCGCCTAACGGCCTCTAGACGCGTCAGCCCCGAGTCGACTTCGGCCTAGTCCAAACATGGCGTGAAAGGCGGTATTTTATTCTTTTGGTTTGGTACACGTATCCTTTCTGAAACTTGAAAGGACGTACCAAACCAAAATTAAAATACGGTCTTTTGCCATGTTTGGACTAACTTAGGCCCTAACCCCCATCCCCCGAATATGAACGGAACTCAAAATCGCCCTCCGGTAGGCCTATGTGGGAACAATAAATGCCTAAAATCTTGATAAGCAATCTGAATGTGGATAGTAACAAGGAAATTCATTTTATTTCAAATGGAACTGTAAGACCACAAAAAGTATACAACTGTGTCAACAGCACGCGAATAAAAACAGTGATGGAAACAAAGAATTAGATTGAGAACAGTGTAGTCAAGTGAACAGCAATGTTATCTGTTGCCTTCAATAGTGACTGACAGATTGAACCGCGATTTATGAAAATTAAATCAAGTGCACCGAAAAAAAATACTGTTTCTCGTGATCGGATGACTGAGATGTTATCATTCGTTTTTAATTATAAGTTTACTAATAAGTACTTACCTATTTTCAGTAAATAATAAAGACAATTTATCTTTCAAATTTCAATTCTTGAACAGGATGCTTGAAATTGGCGCGCTTGTCGATGATTGTGCGCGAAGTGGCACGTGTTGATAATTGCATTTCCTGGTAAACTCATTGTAAATGGCAAAACATTTGAGGTTCCATCAAGGAAAATTATCGTTTAAGTTTCATGAAAAACTAGCTTTTCTTTGAAATAATAGGAAAAAGCGGATTACAACGAACTTAAAGTGGAAGTAGGCCTACATCTGTACAAATTCCCGGAAAAGATTAATAAACACGCCTATTCATGAATTATGAATACGCCTACATAGGGCCGAATTTAAGCATAACAAGGCATTCAGAGATTGAGATTTCGGCCTTGGGGGCCTACATGACTCGTTTTCGCCCAAAGTGGGATCGTTGCAGAGAGAGCCAGTGGCTACAGATGTGTGTGTGTGTGTGTGGGGGGGGGGGGGGCTAAAATATCCACTCACACACCCCACTTGTCCCGCCCTTTCCCCAACAACAAACTTGCACAAGTTACACAACCACTGCTTTGGGCATCTTCATGAGAACAGACTTTACCATCTATAGGCCTCCTCCCCTCCTCTCTCTTTCAATTTTAACTGATTGCCTACTAAAAGATAATTCGTCCTATGTAAATTTCTTGCTCCCCACCGCAGCGGAATCACCAGCTGATAAGTTAATCATTACAATTTGACTTAGGTTTAAATTAAAGGTTTGGGAAGTATACCTATAGGCCTGTCCGTTGCAACTTTATTCCTCTAAAGTTACAGGTTTTTTTTTATCGGATAGGCCTATGCTCGACGCAGGACGTAAGAATTATACGAGAACCAGAATCGATTCTCGCAAATGATTCACGAGGGGAAAACAACGAGAATCAATTTTGATTCTCGAAAAATGTTCATTTAATTGTTTTCAGAGCTCCTGCAAATGTCCTTAAAGACATGGAGAATTCTCCTTATTTTTTTCTCTCCCTCATTATTAGAGTTAGATAACACGTTAGTAGTAGTAGATGTGGAGATCGCGGCTGATCGCCCCACATTGGCCGTACTTAGTATCAAGGTGATAGCTAAAAGTGGCGATTTTGTTGTATAAAAGTGTAAATATTTTCAATAATAGGCCCTATTTCTGCCTGGGTTAAATGTAAAGCCTAAAGATAGGTATGTGACGGACCCTGAAAACAGATTTGTCAAACTCTGCTAATTAGGCATGAAATTTAATGTCCATTATGGCGCACTTGTTGAACGCCACGTGGGCTTCTGATAACAGATCAATAGTAAGAGAGACAATATTCTCTTCTGAAATAATTATCTGGGTAATTAAAGCCAGTTAAAATCTAATTGTAGAATACAGTGCGTCACATATGTTCTGGACACACACCCATATTACGCATCTATCCTGTCTCCGAAATGTCAAAAGATACCAAAATGCGAGTCTTTCAAATGAACTTTAAAGCGAGTGTTAAATTAAGATAGATTTAAGCGGCCAAGTTCAAGAGAAGCGATTAACTGCGAATAAATGTTCTAGCTATCTAAATAAAAATCGGGGAATTTCTCGAAAAATTCATTCCAGCCAATTCCAGTCGGAAGGTGTGGAAGGCTGTGGGTCGTTGCGAGTAGATGGGGAGGTCCCATGCTATATAGGTTAGAGAAGGTGCCGCATCGGTGCGAAAGTAAAGGCACGTTGTGATGTAGGGGGAGCCACAGAGCTCATATTTAGAATAGGAGCAGTCGCGGGCCAAGTCGGGGCCATATTTGAGAGTAGGATCAGGAACAATAAGTACGAGCTCAGGGAGCTATATGCATTTAGGTATAATAGGTAAACGGCATTACCTGTTTTAGAAATCAGAATTCTGAGAGGCAGTTGGCCTGAGGGCACTCAGAGAAGGTCCGAATTTAGCCTTGGCCGTCGAGGGTCATAGGCACCGAGATTGAAAGTCCGCGTATTGTCGTAACCCTGTGAGGGTGGTAAGGAACCGAAAGCAGTTTGTTAACGGTTCCGAACCGTAGTGGCACAGTAGCCAAAGAAGTAAAAGCTGTAACGTTGAGGTCTAGATACTGTATTAAGAGCATGAGTAAGCGCTGGAATAGCTCGCGAGATAAGATAGTTTTAGGCGGTGCGAGAATTGGTGATGTTGAGAACACTTTGCAGAATATTTTTATGTGAGCTTTGTTAAGTATATATCTGAAAGAGAAGAATAACTTAACCCCGTGAGAGCCAGACGAGGCGTAAAGTGATCGAGAACAGTGGTAGGCGCCGATTGAATTCTGATTGAACTGTGAGAACGCTGACAGAGTCACACAAGCAGAATATTATTTGTGTTAAGCCCGACTGACGGTGCAGTTAGCATTGCGAGGAGGAAGCAACGAGAAGTGAATAGACACTTTGTATTTATCACAAACCATGAGAAGACGAAGATGAAGTGAGGTTGATCCAGCGGACACAGCTAGCTGTGGGAGACGTCGAGGGCCCTAAAGAATAAACTTTTATCCGCGTAATTAGTGTATTCTTATGATAATTTTGTGAGTAATTTGTTTCATATTATATTTCTTCGTACAGGTAAATAAATAATCTTTTCAGTGAATTATCGTTGATCACCCTTTGGCGTTGTAAGCCACAGGCACCTTCAGGAATCCTAAGAGTCCCAAGCGGATAGAGCATTGATAAGGTGGCAAGGTTTACGTTCGAACTGGGGTTCAGACGACAGTCACTGGCTGTCGGCTGAGCACTGATAAGAACATAAATTTTCCTCCATCAATTTAACCCCTGTAATCCTGCGACACCTAGTGCAGGACCTAGGAAGTGACGTCATGTCACTTGACCCAGTGGCGCCATGTTTGGTTGTCACGGTAACCCGCGTGAGCGGCCATATTGTGACGTCATCCCCTTAGTGATACGTGGTCTTAGTGCGCATACGCTGCTCGTGTTGTTAGGGTGATACGTGTTTCCGTCGGCCATTTTGTATACTGGAGGCCACCACCTTAGTTTCTATATATCACGTGGTTGCTATGTGACCCAGAGGCTTATAATAGGACAGGCGTATGCTTCTTTATACAAGAGTAATTTCCCGATTCTAGAATTACCCAAATACACCCGACAAGTGCTACTATTTCGAATTCTTTCAGAATCCTTTTCTTTATCTATATGCAATAGTTTTCGTCTACCCGACCATGTTTGTTTGTCCTGGAGTGTACTCCAATACAGTAGAAGAGCCTATTATGTGGAACAGCTTTGCTTATTATTACTATATTTAGCTTTTATGGTCTGTCCTTGTTAGTTCTGACCCCATTCCGAGTACTCTAATTGTTTCATTTATCTAGATCACCCAATCGGTTCACTTTCCTGGCGCAAACTTACCAATCTGATTGCTTCATCCCCCATAATCTCTATGCAGAGTTATCTCCCCTTATTACAACGAAGTCCTATCCAATTCTCATCACCTCCATATCCAATAGCATGTTTTTTACCTTACAATCCGGACAAATCAACCATAAACCTATCCCTGACGGCAGCCCAGTATGTTTAAAGCTTTTTTGCTGATTTTATCAGCTAGCATCTCAATTTGATTTGAATTCTTTTTTGTCGACCGTCTTCTTTCAGTTGACCCCTACCCTGTGATTCCTTCTGACTGGCGATTGTGTATGTGTGTGTGTGGGGGGGGGGGGGGGGGGGGGGGACTTCGCGTTTGGGGAGCCCAGCCACCCTCCCCAGCCCCCCCTCCCCCCATAGCGCCGTCACTGCCCTGAGTGCAAGAAGACTTTGCAATGCTTTATCAATTTATTAACTCGGTAAAATATCAGACATAAACCTTTTAGTCATTATTTTTTAAAAGTTTGCATCAGGTGGATGGGGGGGGGGGGGGGGTGTCAGGAAAAAAAAGTTTGGACACAGGGCGCAAAAGGTTTTTTTCCGACCCTTGGGCACCGGCCCACCCGCCCACCACTTTTTGAAGGAAATAAATTTTTTTTCATTTTGAAATTGGGTAACCACCCCCAAAATTAGAGTAAATGACACATAAACTGCTTTGGTTGGCAATTTCAACAGGTATTTTTGCTGGAACATGGTTTGTATTGTTCCCGTAACCATTCTCTGACATTTAATCTACCCACAACCAGCTAATGGAGATAAATCAGAATTCTCCAGAGTTTGCAACTGGAATTTGGTCCCATTTCTTGTCAAGTTTTTTAATTTATTCAAACTTTCTCACAGACACTGGCAGTCAGTGTATATAAGGGTAATCAGGAGAGTATACAGCATATACTGGCATTCTAGCTGGACAGTATTAAGACACGTGCAGCAGGAACAGGTGTGAAATATGTTGAAGATTCTGATGTTTTACCTGCTTTCACCCCTGTATTTTGCTGAGCTATTTCTACTGATTTCTTTTTGTTTCTACCCATTTCTACACTCGATTTTAATTTCATCAGTTTAATCTGAATTTATTAAGCATTATCAAGTGTAGAATTCGTAGAGGCAGTTGTATTGAACCTACCAATAGTCAATGTGATGAGGGGTGATTCTTTGGTATAGAGCTGTAGGTTAACCGAAACCGAACCGAGGTTTTTAGGGTTTTTTTAAAACCGAAACCGAAACCGTCGACATCCCGTAATCTAAGGTTTTTCGTTTTTTATTAAATACTCTCTTGCTGCAGAAATTCACAGAATGTAGCCATCCCAGAGTAGTGAGAGTACCCAGACACTGCAAATGGCAGTGTCTGGGTACTCTCACTACTCTGGGAAGGCTACATTCTGTGAATTTCAGACATTTCAGTTTAGTTGTGTTTGCAGCTTTCCTCAAGTTGCGTGTAGGTGTCAGACCTCGAAATGGCCAAGCACAATAAAAGTTCTGTATATTTAGGTAATTATTATATTGGCCTTCCTGATTCTTCATGTATTATAGCTTATTTCGGACATTCATTGAGTTTCACTCAATTTTACTGCCATTCAGTTATGACTCCGGACAAAAGAATGTGTTTTATTGAATTTTATTTGGCCTCATGAACAAACCGAAAACCGAACCGAACCGAGATTTTACTCCACCTGAAAAACCAAAACCGAAACCGAACAAGAAATTTAACCATTTACCCAACGTAACGGCCAAAACCGGCCAGCGCTATTCTTAAAAATCGCCAATTAATTTTCATTATTTTTTCATTTTTTGTCTCAAAAACATAGGTTATGACCCCTCATTGGAATGAGCTCGTCGAGCTCGTTCCAATGAGGGGTCATAACCTATGTTTTTGAGACAAAAAATGAAAAAAAAATAGTTATTCAAGAATTTTTTTTGCAAGTGTCGTCTGCTTTTCATGTTAGGTACACTCTAAATCGGTTGGGTTAAAAATCAACCCAAATCGACTGGGTTGAGTGAATATGAACCCAATTTGGGTTCATATTCACTCAACTCAGTCGATTTGGGTTGATTTTTAACCCAACCGATTTTAGAGTGTAAAGGGTTAAAAACCTACAGCTCTACTTTGGTATCGGAAATACATTCTTCATAAACTCTGCACTGTTGCACCTTGGCCGATATGAGTAGTGCTTCATTTGATGGAGCGGTTAGTAAGCTTTAGTCAGACAGTTATAGAGAATTCAAACCATGTGGCCCATTTACTACTACCCAAGGGAAAAACAATGGGTAATGTGTGTAACATAAAATGATATTTTAACGCACCTACGTTACCGGTGTCCCCCCCCCCCCCCCCCCCCCCCGGCAGTAAATGGATCACATGGTTGGGTTTCTCTCTTACTGCATGACCAAAGACAGCTGAAGCACTACTCATTTCGACCAGGGTAAAACGGCGCAGAGTTTATGGGGAATGGATTTCCGATTTGTCTCCGATTTGTCTGTTTTGTGTCACACACGTTGCCAAGAATCACCCTGAGTTTCAAACGTAGTCATTCCGGCTTCTCGGTCTAAGAATGTTTTTTAATTTTCTATCTATAATTCCACTAAGTTGTTTCATCTCTGCAGGTCAGATGGGAAAGTGAGAAAGAAATGGTGATCATGTGAGTTGAAAAGGTCTACCATATTTCTCCAAATTTGGTCAGGATGCATTATGGAAATTTTGGGGCTCTGGTTTGTCGGGTGACGCCCCGGTGACTTATAATGTATTACCTTTTACGCAATGAATGTCTGTGTTATCCCACAATATATTGGAGGCTGTTCATTCAACTCAGAGGCTTGAAACCTATTTGTTCAAAATCTGTTACAGGACCAGTGACAGGACAGTCACTTTCCAAGTAGTTTTCTGCAACATTCTGCTTGATCTCACTGAAACATAATACACATGCCTATCCTTTCGGACTCAGATGGTCCCAACACACTTTATTCTATGATTTAATTTTATTCTTTGTTATAGCAGATTGCTATAGTTTATTTTAAAAAATAGTTAATTTTATTTCTGTTATAAGATAACCAAACCAAGGTCAGGGTTCAATAAGACAGAGAGTTTCCACTGTCAATAACCTCTCTATCAATAAGATATAATGCCCTGATTATTTGATGGTTCAGCCTTCCCTGACTGTATATCACAAATTAAAAGGAATTGGTCTGAAGGCTATGCACTAAGCCTAAGGCTTGAATGATCAATAACAACCCTGCATTTTGCTCATACATGTATATGACTGAAATTCATAATTACATAATGTGAGTTTGTGGAAGTAGTCAGTTGTATTGGGAAATGGCGGTTATTCCACTGTATGATATCTACTATTCAGGGTGAGAAGAGTTATTTTATTGTCAGATCTGGTTAGATTACATTTATCTTAGATTCCATAAATGATAATTTGCTAAAATTGCTTTAACTTTTCTTCAAAATCGTGAACCACTGATGGTGTGATGGGGAAAGGTGAACGTCTGTCCACATTCCCATGCTGCTAGCCCCTACCCCGTACTACTAATCCCCCCCCCCCCCCCCCCCCCCCGTTAACCTAGAGGAGATGGAGTGGTGGCAAAAAGACTACACAAACTTCCCTGATCAATGTGCATCACTTATTTGACAGATAAGAGCTCATAGAAAAAACATTGAAGGAATGGGCAAAACGTGTTTTCAGAGCCGCTGACCTACCCAACCACCCCCCGCCTTGTGTTCGGAAAATATCTGCCCCCCCCCCCCCCCCCCCCCACACACACACAGACTGTTTGCATTGGTTATAAACGAGAGCATGCGACAGCCAAAAGGACCTTTCGGGACGGCCTAAGAAACATAGTTTTAACTTTTGTAGGCCTTATTATTATTATTTAACAAAATAATTTCGTTAAACGAAAGTTATGCTTTAAAATAATAATCAGGCTCCATTCTAGTGGGGTGGCCGGGGCTGTGGTGGTTCGCCCCTCCTATGGACATGTTTGTTGGAAATTGTTGTCCTTTGGAAAAATTGATGATTGTTCGAACGTCAACATTTTCTCTTAAATCCCTTAATTTTCCAAAAAGTTGACAATTTGGCGAAACCTCTATTTTCATTATAAAAAATACCCTTGTGTTTCAAATATCCTCCTAAAACGGCAGCTTGGAAGCGACAGGTAGATTTTAGTCAATAACTTGTAATTACGAAATAAACAGAGGATATCTAGTGTTTTGGGGTGGAGACCGAAAATTATCTCATGAGTGTCTCCGTGACGGTCCACTCAAAACACTAGATTTTCTTTTTATTATACGCGCTTTTTATAAGAATCTGATCATTCCTATCGATAATTCTACTAGTTTCAACCTTGAATTGATGCATGAAAGTAAACAGCTGATCGCTGCCTATAATAGTCCGGCATCCGTCGCATATTAATACGCGGTGTAATAAAGGAGTGGCCATGGGCTCCTCTATTTCCCCCAGATTCGATAAGATTCACACAGAATGAATGGGTTAACACCTTTGGAGATTTCACAGAACGGAACGAATTTTATTTTGTCGACAATATACTTTTATTTATAACAATTGTAAAATGCATTAACAAAATAATATCTGTATTTCTGTTGACAGATAGATGGACAGACGGACAAATGGTCAAATGACACATGACAAAAACTGTCAAACACATGAGGTTGGAATCGAAGTTGACACGTGGATTTGTAGCTACGAATTACACGGTCACTGCTTTCGGGGCAGTTTCTCGGTTAAGAAAAACAACTCCGAAATCAGCCATGCACAGTGTACAACAAAACAAAATCAAGTCACTTAACCCTTTACCCAACGTAACAAACAAAACCGACCAGCTCTAATCTCAAAAATCAATTATTTTCAATATTTTTTGTTTCAAAAACATAGCTTATGACACCTCATTGGAACGAGCTCGTCGAGCTCGTTCCAATGAGGGGTTATAACCTATGTTTTTGAGACAAAAAATGAAAAAAAATTAGTTATTCAAGAATTCTTTCTTACAACTGTCGTCTGCTTTTCATGTTAGGTAAAATGGTTAAATAGCGATTTTGACTCGCACAAAATGGAGAAGGAATGGGAAGTAGACCCACCGGTCTATGCATTCAGATGATTCCCGTTCCACGAGAGCAGATGAAATGGTTTCGCGTGCCGAAGGCGCGCAGGGACGGTGTTAGGCAAGCCCCTTTCGACCCTCGATGACTGTCAGGTAAGTTATGCGCCATGACTGGGCGTGGCCAAGGCGGAAAGGAGAAGGAAGTTTCTTATCCGTGTCGGTGTTTTCTGCGGGTCTTCTTTGGCGGCGGTGGCCGAGATGGAGAGATCGTAGTGATGGTTGGCGACGAAGAGCGGCTTGCTGTGTCTGGTGGTTGTATTTGTTCAGCTAGAAATTCCTTCGCTACTCTGGTAATCTCATCGGGGCGCTTTTTGGTGTTCTTTGCATTCAGCCATGAATTGTGGGTGATCATCTGTGTGTTCTTTGGATGTTGTCTGTCAAGTCGGTGGTGGTTTGGATACTAGTCCCTTGTCGTGACTATGCGGGAACGAAGGAAGAGGGGAGTGAGGAGTGGGAAGGGGCGAGAAAGCAACTTCCAATTCCTCTCCAATCTCCACAGGACGTTCCTCATCCAACTGTATCGGCCGTGGAGCCGGCAATTAGTTGGGTTTGCCTGTGGGAGTGGGAAGGGAACTGGTGGCTGCCTCCAACACCTCCACCCCCTCACTCCTCTCCTTCTTATCCAGGAAAGCCTCCAAGCGTCGGGCATTCCTCCACTTGGTCGACGGGCTCTTCTTTCTTTTCTTCTTCTTACTCTTGTCAGGGCCTCCGGACTCCATCGGGTGAGAGGGGTTCCTCTCACAAAAAGTACTACCTCTCCCCGAGGCGGGTGGTGTAATGCTCTCTTCAACTTTAAACTCTAAAGTCAGATGGACACGCCAGTCTCATGGAAGGTCCAGATGATTGGACAAGAGACGCCCAGAGCTGAGATGGTAGTTCCAGCGTTATCATGGTCGCTGATGAGGTGTTCTGTATATCTCGCGGATGAAATGGTTTCGCGCTCCGAAGGCGCACAGGGACGGCAAGCCCCTTTCGACCCTCTTTAACTGTTGAATATAGTTTCTTTCAAGGCGCGTCAAGGGAGGAAAATGTGGGGTAATTAGCAAAAGTCCGGAATCATAGTGTCCTTGGGAGTTGTGGCGGTCTTTTGATGTTCTTATAATCTAAACCCTCGGGTGAGGACCAGTGCGAAAGGGGGTCCTCTAAGCAAAGGTGCTACCTCTCCCCGAGGGCGCAGTGTTGATATTTCCAGGCAAATATAGTCAGCCGCTTATGGGATGATCCTGTTGTGGTCGGCCATCATTGGCAAGTATAGTCTTCCTCAGGCAATCGATAGTTGGTTTCTGTGTTGGATTCTGTTTTCAGGGTTGAGTCAGATCGAGAAGAAAAAACCCAGAGAAAGACCCGGGGCCTGAATGCGCACTACTGGCGTTTACAAAAAGGGTCAACAGGTGGGACGCAGGACCAACGCTCACCCCAGGAGGTGGATGACCACTTCTAGGGATGGAGTGAAGAATCTTTGAAGTTCATAGCGGTTACTATGATCCATAGCGGTTAGAGGTAATCTATAGCAGTTATTGGGAAGTGTGTGATGAAAAGAAAAAACGTCTGTCGGTACCTGCTTAAAATAGAAAAAAAAAACAGAATTAGTAGGTTGTATATAGTAGAGAAAATATGCTAACATGTAGGGTCATTTTGATAGAGTGAGTTGCATATAGGATTATGGGAGGAGATCAGGCTATCACGCTTATATGCCACACCCGATGGTGTTTCCTGCTCTTAACCTCCGCTGTTTGATTCCTATTTGAGTTGATATGGGTCATCTTAAATGGGTAGGTTGAGATCAAGAGTAAGAGAGGAGAGCAGACTGACGTTTGTAGGCCACACCCGAGGGTGTTTACTGCTCATACCTTCGCGGTTCGTTTTTTACCAGTGATTATGGGGGTCTTCGCCATTAGGTTAGTTCAGATTAAGGTTATCGGAGGAGAGCAGGCTATAACGCTTATATGCCACACCGAGGGTGTTTCCTGCTCTTTTACATCCGCGGTTTGATTCCTATTTGAGTTAATGTGGGTCAATTTAGTTAGGTTGAAGTCAAGATCGGGGTAGGAGAGCAGGCTATGACGTTCATATGCCACACCCGAGGGTTTTTTTACTGTTCATTACCCCCGCAGGTCCTTTTTACTGGTGTTTATGGTAGTCTTCGTCATCAGGTAAGTTTAGATTAAGGATTATCGGAGGAGACCAAACTATGACGCTTATATGCCACACCCAAGGGTGTTTCCTCACCAAAAACGACTTTATTTACTACGGATCCCCATTTTATCGGCTTAGCATGTAGTGCTATAGTACCGAGGAGCACAGGGGGTACGTTCGATTGAATATGAGTATTTTTTCTGGCTTGGATACTTCGTAGAATTACCACAAACAACCCGACAAGTTGTACTATTCCGAATTCTTTCAGAATCCTTTTTAGGACCACCATACCGCAGATTTTAATAGTAGCACGTACTGTTGTAATACAGAGGGGCCCCTTTGGATTATAGCCAACTGATAGACAACCTCCATGAAAGCCAATATCATTCCTAATGTCAAGAATCTATCGAGTAGTTACTGATAAGTCATTGCTCGAACGACTCGAATCCCACCGAGCAAATAAGCCACAGAGTATTTACTGAGCCGAGTGACTTGCACATGCGACTCTTAGCCTCATTTCGGTATTTGGGGATATCTATGACCTGGTATTGTATTATTTGAGGATACCTATCGATGATACCTTTTGGAGAATCCCTTTTTGTCGTATGAGGCCATGAGGTCCATTAGAAACTCCCTCAATGAGGTCTAATTTATTATACCTCTTAACCTCATTTCGTTTGAGGCCATGAGGGCCACGAAAAAAATCCCTCAATGAGGCCTAATTTACTATCCCTCTTAGCCTCATTTCGGTATTTGAAGAAACCTATGGCCTGGTATTGCATTATTTGAGGATACCTATCGAGGAAATTTTCTGGGGAATCCCTTTTTTGTCGTATGAGGCCATGAGGGCCATGAGAAAATTCCTCAGTGAGGTCTAATTTACTATCCCTCTTAACCTCATTTCTTTTGAGGCCATGAGGGCCATGAAAAAATCCCTTAATGAGGCCTAATTTACTATCCCTCTTAGCCTCATCTCGATATTTAACAGACATAACCCGTGGCACCCCAATTTCTGCACCCCTAATTGGTAAACGTCTGGACTTCGACACCCCTTTTTAGTCGTATGAGGCCATGAGTGCTATGAGAAAAGCCCTCAATGAGGTGTTGCGTCCGAGTAAGTCAGCTTAACATAAGCTGCACCATAAGAGTAAAATTTCAAAATAAATATTTATAGTCAGGAGACCGACACCACCCGCGCTTATTCAAGGCCCTGGGATACCTCCTAAACTCTTATGGGAAGGCGTAGTCTAGTGTTGTCACTAGTGCAACAATGAGTGGTTCGCTCAATTAATATTGGCCCACTTCACAAGTACCAATATGGTCTCACCTCAAGGTTACCGAGATCACATACCCTAGGGAGGGTAGTATAAGGCCCGAGGAGTAGTAGGAAGGCAGCAAGCAATGAACAAGTGTGTATCGGGCAAAATCTGTAGGAGGAATATGGTTACATTCCAATCTCTGATGGAGAATGAGGGGGTTAATTCTGGATAATGGAAGTGGATGGATGAAGCAGGAGCTATCACCTAGGTGGCAATAGCCAATAAAGCATGTTTCTAAATAAAGACAATGGAACACAGTTAACTTATTTTTATTAATGATAAATTACTTTATGCTATGCTGTTTATCTCTAACACAGTTGATGAATAATATCTGGTTACAAACGAATTATGGAGTGTTATGGAACTTGTACAAACTATGGGATGGTGCAAGACAATTCTTCACCGATGAAGGAGCAACAAAACCCTAGTAGGGTTATGCTTCTCCCATATGGGTGAAGAGTTGTATATCAATTCTCCCAAACCTGGTCCTAGGCCTTCTTCCACTATGATAAGATCTACAAGCGAGGTTCTATGTAGTTGTTTGGGATGCTGGGAGATTTCTCCGACTAATGGGGCAATTCACCAATATGGGAGAAATTCCACCCTCAGGCTTGAATATCTCCCATATGGGGGAAACACTCCACCAGTACTATGTAAATGTAAAAGTGAGTCTTCAACTGAAAGAGATGGGGGGAAATCACCTGAATGTAACAGGAATAACCAAATTTACATAAAAGAGGATACAACTAACAGGAGACTACTTTTCTCCAAATGCACTATTACATAGGATGATGTCCACCAATATGGGAGAAATATTCTCCAGCAGGCCTCGACTGAGGGAGGAGTAACCTGTGGGAGAGGATTTCTCCTGTACTGCTAGAAATTAGAATATTGGAATGGAATATCAAGTCAATAAAATATGTGTACAGTCTCTTGACTTGTCTTGCTACCTTTGAACGAAAGGGTTAGTTATATCTGGTATACAAAGGATCGAGATGACAAGTGATATCCCTTAAATTTCTCCATCACAATGTGAGGGAGAAATTTCTCCATGAAAAAGCCCTGTTACCATTTCGGGTTCTGATCACAGGTGCTCGGCACAAGCTGGGAAATCGAAAGAAAAATTATATTTGATACCATTTTTGAATCTATGCTGACGTGCCCCTATAATGGTATATAAATATTAACAAGGTAAACAACTCGCTTTTCCAAAACGATAGCACTCATCTTCGTGTTTCCCCCCTCAAATTTGATTCACACAACGTATCCAACAGTACCCGGTATCAATGGAAAGGGGGGTGAATAAGCTTTGCAGTGGTGTATTACACGACCGTTGGGTGTCCTTGGGTTGTTCATGACAACTGGGAGAAGTCGCAGAAAAGGCCTAAAAACATTTAGTCGGACAAGAAAGTGCACAGTGAAATGAGGTTTACGAGCGACAATTATCCAATTTATTATAAATAATTCGAGGTCCCATTGTCTATGGAGGGCAGATTCAAATATTAACCGTATGCCTTTATCAATTACTAATCTCGGATCCACATTAGTAGTATGTAATGTGGTTTTCACCCCCATTCTGGGGGACCCCGGTAGGGGACCCCAGAAGTGACGTCATGTCACGTGACGTAGTGGCGCCATGTGTTGTCATGGTAACCCGCGTGAGCGGCCATCTTGTGACGTCATCTCCATAGTGATACGTGGTGTGAGTGCGCATGCGCAGCGCGTGTTGTTAGGGTGATACGTGTTTCCGTCGTCCATTTTGTATACTACAGGCCGCCATCTTGGTTTCTATAGTAGCACGTGATTGCTATGTAACCTAAGGCCTACAATACGACAGGGGTATGTTCGGAGGGTATGTTCGATTGAATCGGAGTATTTTCTGGAACGACTTCCCTGGATAATTACCACAAACAACCCGACAACTTGTATTATTTCGAATTCTTCCAGAATTCTCTGCTTCTATCTATATATGCAGTAGTTTACGTCTTCCTTGGCATGTTCCTTTATTCTAGAGTATACTCCATTAGCGTAGAAGAGCCTATTAGTTGGAACAGTTTTACTTATTATTACTATATTTAGCTATTTCTGGTCTATTCTTGTTAGTTCTGACCCTATTCCAAGTACTCTTGTTGTTTCATATATCTAGATTATAACTAACCAATCAGATTGCTTGATTTCCCATAATCTGTATACAGAGTTATCTCCCTTCTGTATAACAAAAGACTATATCCAATGGCAATATCCCATGGAATCCCATTTTTTGCAAAACACCTGTGGCTATGGAATCCCTTTTTTGTCGTATGAGGCCATGAGGGCTATGTAAAAGCCCTCAATGAGTCCTCATTTATTATCCCTCATACCCTCATTGAATTTTGAGGTTATGAGGACCTTGAAAAATCCCTCAATGAGGTATAATTTACTACGACTCTTATCCTCATTTCAGTATTTAACAGGTATATCCTATGGAATCCCATTTTGGAAAACGCCCGTGGAATCCCTTTTTGTCGTATGAGGCCATGAGGGCTATGTAAAAACCCTCAATGAGTCCTCATTTACTATCCCTCATACCCTCATTGAATTTTGAGGTTATGAGGACCATTAACAATCCCTCAATGAGGCATAATTTACTACGACTCTTAGCCTCATCTCGGTATTTGAGGATACCCATGGCCTGGTATTGTATTATTCGAGGATACCTATCGAGGATACCTTTTATAGGATACTTATCTGAGATTACTATATAGGCTGTTCATATCCCTATAGGTCTCTTGCTGGCCCTTAGTACTATTAATCCACCTGATGCTTTATGTTATCCTATGACTTGTATAGGTAGTATGCAATGCTAGGCATAGGGGTATTGTGGGTAGGGGTACTGCCTGGTAGTTTAGAACGGTACTATAGTATGGGCGGTATATACACTTATAGGCCCATTTTAGTGCTTGGTACTATTAACCAACCGATTGCTTTGTTTTATTCTATGACTGGTATATGTAGTACGTTATGGTAGACCTAGTGATTTTGTGGGGGTGGGGGTAATGCTTGGTAGTTCAGAACGGTAGTATAGCATAGGCTGTACATATCCCTGTAGGTCTCTTGCTGGTCCTTGGTACTACTGATCCACCAGATGCTTCATATTATTGAGCGGTATTCTGGGGTGGGGTCAATGCCTGGTAATACAGAACGGCAGCAGAGTATGGTTAGTATATTCCCCTATAGGTCCCATCCTAACCGTTCATAGTATTAACCTACCAAATGCTTTGTATCATCCTGTTACTGGTAAGGTGGTACGTAATACCAGTAGTTCCTACCTTATTCCAAGTACTCTTGTTGTTTCATTTATCTAGATCATTTATATAAATTATAATTAACCAATTAGATTGCTTGATTTCCCATAACCTGTATGCAGAGTTATCTCCCTTCTGTATAATAAAAACCTATATCAATGGCAATATCCCCAGCACCCCAATTTCGGCACCCCTTTTTTGGAAAAGCATATGGCCTTCGGCACCCCTTTTTTCTGAAATGAGGATAAGAGTCGTATTAAAAATCCCTCAATGAGGGATTTTTAATACGACCCTTATCCTCATTTCAGAAAAAAGGGGTGCCGAAGGCCATATGTTTTTCAAAAAAGGGGTGCCCAAATTGGGGTGCCTTCTGGAGAATCCCATTTTTCTGAAATGAGGATAAGAGTCGTAGTAAAAATCCCTCAATGAGGTCTAATTTACTACGACTCTTATACTCATTTCAGAAAAAAGGGATTCTCCAGAAGGCACCCCAATTTGGGCACCCCTTTTTAATTATAATTTATATAAATGATCTAGATAAATGAAACAACAAGAGTACTTGGAATAAGGTAGGAACTACTGGTATTACGTACCACCTTACCAGTAACAGGATGATACAAAGCATTTGGTAGGTTAATACTATGAACGGTTAGGATGGGACCTATAGGGGAATATACTAACCATACTCTGCTGCCGTTCTGTATTACCAGGCATTGACCCCACCTCAGAATACCGCTCAATAATATGAAGCATCTGGTGGATCAGTAGTACCAAGGACCAACAAGAGACCTACAGGGATATGTACAGCCTATGCTATACTACCGTTCTAAACTACCAAGCATTACCCCCACCCCCACAAAATCACTAGGTCTACCATAACGTACTACATATACCAGCCATATAATAAAACAAAGCAATCGGTTGGTTAATAGTACCAAGCACTAAAATGGGCCTATAAGTGTATATACAGCCCATACTATAGTACCGTTCTAAACTACCAGGCAGTACCCCTACCCACAATACCCCTATGCCTAGCATTGCATACAACCTATACCAGTCATAGGATAACATAAAGCATCAGGTGGATTAATAGTACTAAGGGCCAGCAAGAGACCTGTAGGGATATGAACAGCCTATATAGTAATCTCAGATAAGTATCCTATAAAAGGTATCCTCGATAGGTATCCTCGAATAATACAATACCAGGCCATGGGTATCCTCAAATACCGAGATGAGGCTAAGAGTCGTAGTAAATTATGCCTCATTGAGGGATTGTTAATGGTCCTCATAACCTCAAAATTCAATGAGGGTATGAGGGATAGTAAATGAGGACTCATTGAGGGCTTTTACATAGCCCTCATGGCCTCATACGACAAAAAGGGATTCCACGGGCGTTTTCCAAAATGGGATTCCATAGGATATACCTGTTAAATACTGAAATGAGGATAAGAGTCGTAGTAAATTATACCTCATTGAGGGATTTTTCAAGGTCCTCATAACCTCAGAATTCAATGAGGGTATGAGGGATAATAAATGAGGACTCATTGAGGGCTTTTACATAGCCCTCATGGCCTCATACGACAAAAAGGGGATTCCATAGCCACAGGTGTTTTGCAAAAAATGGGATTCCATGGGATATTGCCATTGGATATAGTCTTTTGTTATACAGAAGGGAGATAACTCTGTATACAGATTATGGGAAATCAAGCAATCTGATTGGTTAGTTATAATCTAGATATATGAAACAACAAGAGTACTTGGAATAGGGTCAGAACTAACAAGAATAGACCAGAAATAGCTAAACATAGTAATAATAAGTAAAACTGTTCCAAATAATAGGCTCTTCTACGCTACTGGAGTATACTCTAAAATAAAGGAACATGCCTAGGTAGACGTAAACTACTGCATATATAGATAGAAGCAGAGAATTCTGGAAGAATTCGAAATAATACAAGTTGTCGGGTTGTTTGTGGTAATTATCCAGGGAAGTCGTTCCAGAAAATACTCCGATTCAATCGAACATACCCTCCGAACATACCCCTGTCCTAATGTAGGCCTTAGGTAACATAGCAATCACGTGCTACTATAGAAACCAAGATGGCGGCCTCTAGTATACAAAATGGACGACGGAAACACGTATCACCCTAACAACACGCGCTGCGCGTGCGCACTCACACCACGTATCACTATGGAGATGACGTCACAAGATGGCCGCTCACGCGGGTTACCATGACAACACAACATGGCGCCACTACGTCACGTGACATGACGTCACTTCCGGGGTCCCCCAGAATGGGGGTGAAAAACACATTACATACTACTCACATTTATTCATTTCTGGCGATCACATTTGCCGTTTATACATTTTTAAACCTTCCCTTGGCTTTGAACAAGCTAGCGGCATCCATAGAAGCACAATGACATCCCATTGGCTACTATTTATGCCGAGAAAATGATCGATGAAAATAAGCCAATGGGAGAATGGGGAAAGCTTTTGCGGAAGTCGCGTATCTAAGGACGCCGTCCACTCAGGTCAGCTTGGGAAAAATGTCAAAGTTACGGCTAAAAAGTGTATAAACGTTAAATGTGAACTCCAGAAAATAATAAACGTGGATCCGAGATTAGTAATTGATAAAGGTATTCGGTTAATATTTGAATCTGCCCTCCATATACAACGGGACCTCGAATTATTTATAATAAATCGGATAATTGTCGCTCGTAAACCTCATTTCACTGTGCACTTTCTTGTCCGACTAAATGTTTTTCGGCCTTTTCTCCGACTTCTCCCAGTTGTCATGAACAACCCAAGAACACCCAACGGTCGTGTAATACACCATTGTAAAGCTTATTCATTCCCCTTTCCATTGATACCGGGTACTGTTGGATACGTTGTGTGAATCAAATTTGAGGGGGGAAACACGAAGATGAGTGCTATCGTTTTGGAAAAGCGAGTTGTTCACCTTGTTAATATTTATATACCATTACAGGGGCACATCAGCATAGATTCAAAAATGGTATCAAATATCATTTTTCTTTCGATTTCCCAGCTTGTGCCGAGTACTTGTGGTTAATAGGTACATTGAGTTGCTTGTGTCGCCCTTTCTCAAATTTACAATAATTTCCAATAATTAATTCGTAATTCACAGAAGAATTTTCTCAAGTCCATATCAATAACATTTTTCAAATATGATTCTAATTCATAATCAGATTTAAATTCTCTATATGTTCCTAGTTTGTTCTTTCCACTTGGTCTATCGTCATCAAATATCGGAGACAGCGGAACCGGGGGAGGGGAGTCGAGGGGGGGGGGGGGCACAGGGGACACATGACCCTGCACTTTTTTCCACAGACATGTTGCGCGGTTACACGATAGGCGCATGCAAACGTGTCCGTATAAGACATTCCTGTAATATATTATTTGCAAATCCAAACATTTGGCCAAAGAACCCCTCATTCTGTCGCTTCGGTCAGTTTCTTCTTCTTCAACCATTTTCCAACCCGAAGGCTAGCCTTCGGGTTGGAAGATGGTTGAAGTACAAAGAACGGACAGGACAAATGACCAGACCGTGGCATGCTCATCTGGACGGGAGACTATAGTGTGTCATGGTACAGTTACCGATTTACGATTGTAACTTTTCTCCCACTGGGACGAACCATGGTAGCCTTGAAAATTTGTGACCCTCAACTTTTGTCGGGATTCCGCCGCCTCTGTCAGATATGTCTGCCATGAAATTAGAAATATAGTTATTCTCCGGTTAGTAATGATAAAAAAATATACAATAATAATATAATGACGTATAATACAAATATTAAATGCTTCTGCTCGCGTTTATTTGATACATTAATCAATACGACGGCACCAGTATCAAATACAAAAGTTTGAAAGGAGAACCTCACGTCAGGTCGAGATGACAGTCTCTTGGCACTAATAACTTAACCTGTTGGTTGGATAAAATAATAATGATATGGTGTGATTAGTGACCGGAGACTGACATCAATAAACAGCCAGAGGGGACCACTTTCAATAAATGATCGTATGCCATACGTTTTGTGTAATATAGCATAGAATCGCGGGTAATGCAGCGAACTGGAGTATTTTCTTCAGATCGTCCACGATGAATCAGTTAGGTTTGTTGGTAACATATTATTGTCCACCCCTAGGGACGAAATATATACATATATCAGGCGCGTAGCCAGGATATCAAAGTTTGTGGACAAGAGTAATATCGGGGGGGGGGGGGGGGGGGTTAGTTCAGCGAGCTGAACATAGCGGCTACCCTCCTATGAAAGGGGTGGATGGGGGAGGGGTGGATGAGGGGGGGGGGGGGGGGGTAGGGGGGAGCCGCTAAGTTCAGATCGCTGAACTACTACATACAGAATAGGATGCGCAGCATCATCCGAGCCACGTAGCGGCGAGATGAGGGCGAGCACGAGAGGGGGATACCCCTCTCGCTGGAGGAGGAGGGTCTAACCCGGGAAAAAATTTGAAATTCGAGACAAAAACCCCCGCAATTTCCTTGACTCTGAGTCCGTTTGTGTCCATACTTTATAAGTTGTGAAAGGCATCAAAAAGTAAGCCACATCACCCACCGGGGGAGGGGGGGAGGGGGGGGGCTGACAGAACTTTTGGGGGGAAAGGGCCCCCTCAGCCCTCCCCCGTGGCTACGACATAACATGACATATATATAAGGCCTAAAAAGTAAAAGATCGGTTTCTCAGGCCCCCTGCATGTCCTTTTGGCTGCCGCACGCTATCTCTTTATAACCAATGCAAACTTTAAAAAAAATAAGAAATTAAATGGTTTGCGTCTGATATTTTACCCAAGTTAATAAAATTGATAAATTTGTCCCTTGAGTACAATAAGGCGCTGCAATGCTTTATTGCAACGCCTTCTTGCACTCAAGGGACGAAATACATCACCACTCATGCTATTCTGTAGATTATGAAGACCTAAAACATAAAACAAACCAAGGATATAAGAAGAAGAAATATTTACAAAAGTAAAAAATAAAATAAAAAAAACGCCCGCCCACATGCAGTTTTACAAAAAAATGTCCTGAGAAACAGAAGATCTACTTTGTGGGGCTAAATGTCAGGTTTGTAGAATGAATTACTCCGGAAAAGGAATGCGAATGGACTTTTGGAAAAAATGAAATGTTTCAGGTTTCCTGAATGATCATAATTTTCATGCTGGGCCAGCTTGAGCACTTGATTTCATGTTCAAGTCAAGAGTTTTGACTAGCCAGGAGACAATACTGAATGGAGAAATCTTGAATAATTTAATTTGAATGGTTAAAATTTGGTTAATATGGTTAATTTAAATGGTTAAATTTAATGATCACAATTCTGAGAGAATGCAATATGAAAGCTTCTTCTTTTTGGTGGTTTCCGGTTATTATTTTCGGAGACCTCGGTCCGAACGGGAGACATTGCCAAAAATGTCACACGGGAATATTACCCGCGAAGGGAATACTGCAGAATGAGAAAGCAAATCGAATGGCAGCTTCCTGTACTATAGTCTTTTAAAATGAGTAATAATTATATTAGTTATTCCACAACTGTTGTGTAATAATAGTCCACTAATCGTGTAAGGTAAACGGCTAAGTGTTCTTAATGCCTTATCTTAATCAAGATTCGTTTATCGTCTGGGTTGAACTCCACCATATACTGGGAAGCGGCGGCTCATTAGGCGGGACATTGGACTTTAAACCCAAAGGTCAATGGTTCGATCCTAATCCGCGCCAACTGCCCTGTGTTATTGCGCAAGACACTTAATCCCGATGGCCCGCCTGGCGGGAGGGGGGTGGTACTATATAAGGCATAATGCACGTCGATTAAGCACTTGCCTTCTACTGCTGTAAACTCTGCTTGTGTCGGATTAGTAAGTAAGAGTCTGATAGTTGCTCGCCGCTGCTCGTTGGTTCTCTCTGGATATTCCGGCTTTCTCCAACCTGTCCGACACCAGGTGGTTGTCGAAAGTGTCGCTAAACCGCAAAAAACAAACCCCACTGCGCGAGTGTTTTTCAACAGATTTATTTTGTATCTGGACCGTATACATCAAACTTATCGTAAAGCTTAGTGGTTACGGCATTTCGACTTCAAACCGAAAGGTCCACAGTTCGATCTCCACCAAGGATAACTGCGCTGTGTCCTTGGGCAAGATACTTAATCCCGATTGCCCACTTGCGGGCACGGTGGCGCCGTGTATTAAGGCGTACTGCACCTCGATGGTGCACTTGTCTTCAACCAATGCTAACCCTGCATGTTTGAAGTTACAGTACGTTGTGGAGTCTGACAGCTGTTCACCGCTACTCGGTGATTCTTCCCGAATAAATAAATAAATAAATAAATAAATAAATAAATAAATAAATAAATAAAGTTCAGCTATGTATAGCCTCTCGGTGACAGAACAGGAAACAATTCGTGAAAGTTAACTACGAAATACACATTTAACTGGTAGAGTTCTGGAAGCCCATATTTGGGCTTCATTCTAGAGGCAGGCACAGCAACTTAAAGGCTCCTTTTTCTGTGGGCGTGCTTCATATTATCTCTGAAGAGAAACTATTTAGTCTGTATGAGCTTGCCTTGTTGAAATTTATGGGAGTGTGCCTATGGGCACTCACCCATACATTGTAACAACGCAGTGACATGCGAACAAATTCTGATGACCTAAAATAATTTAGCACTCTACCAGTTAAAAACTCTTGGCTTACCACCTGCCTGTTGAGCCCTTGCAGGCAGGGACGTGGCTGGAGGTTTCCCGATTTGGGGGCGGGGGAGGGGTGTACGGTAGTGAACCAACTGGAGGGAGTACCGGGAGGGTTTCCTCCTCCCGGTCCCTCCCCGTAGTTGGAAATTCACTACCGAGAACGATTTTGAAAATGAAGCCATAAAGGGGGCATAAAATTGATTCTAGTAACTGAAATGCCAACACATTTATGATAGAATTATCAGGTTATTATTATTTGGTATTCTTCTGGGAATTGAATATGTGCTAACTTTTAACAATTCACACTGTCCTAACATTAAATCAGATCTTATTCAGGAATGAGCAGTTTTCGATGTTTCATAATTTGTAACTGTGAATGATGGAATTAATTCAGGATAACGATTTTACATGATGTGATTTTCTTGAAGTGCATTTCGAGGATTTTTTTTATTGCGATAAGTAAGTAAACGTACTTTTGAAATCTCGCTCCGATTGACATCATACATACTAATGAAGCTCTATATTGCGTACACTGCAGTTGTAAATAGTAACAGCCGGAATTTTTACCGATTTGAAACCGAGTTGGAATTTTGGGAAGTAAAGGAGACATCAGCATCGCCAAAGCAGCTCTAAAATTCAGATAGATGGGATTTCCAGCTACTCATGACTTGCCCTCCGAATTTCCAACTATAGGAAATTTTGGCCAGGATTGGGAGTGAGTGTGGGGGGGGGGGGGGGGGGGATTCTTTCTTAATTATTATAGAGTCCCTGGTTGAGCTGTCCCGCTGCTTGAAGTAATCCTATGTTTCGTGACAAGCCCCTTTCATACGCAGGTCATTGACTTTATTTGTCTGGAGTATCATGTCCAGTGAGTGTCAGCACGAAAAATAAATAGTGGAGATCCTTGACCGATTGTGATTTGAGAGTTGCGAAACAATTGACCCCATAAAAGATGCCGAAATTTGCAACTTGCTTTATTTTTCGTTTGTAAAATGTTTGCCTTTCAAAGATGAAAACATTTTCTTGTCGCAACTGGTTTTAATCAATCACGAATATACATAGTCTGATATTTGTCTCACGGTCACGGACACGGTTGGAAATTTTAAACAAGCATTCGAGCTGAAGTGTGCAATTTGTTGCTTTTAATATTTTGCGAGACAACCAGCAGGCGACAGTATAGGCTACCAAAAACAGTCCTATAGGATATCGAGCTCTTGGATGGAATCGTCCCGAAGAACATTATTTACATCAAAACGCGGTGATCCATTTGTATCTGCGAGGAAATTAAGTAATAATTTAATTTTACAGTCGTAAATTCATTATTACTGTGCCCCTGACTGTTTGTTGTTTATTAAATTATTAGGCCCTTGTATATCGTCTTGTCACTGGAAGCTGAATTCTCCTTCACTCCAAAAATCTCGCATATGTGTTGAAATGGTCACAGGCGGCGGAACCAGCGGGCACAGGAGTCACGTGCCCCTCCACCTTTTTTCCCAAACATGTTGCGCCGTTACATCAAGATTTAAAATGGGCCCATGCAAACGTGTCAATATATATAGGTATTCCTGCAATATATTGTTTGCAAATCCAAGCAACATTTGGTAAAAGAATCCCATCGTCCGTCGCTTTGGTCCGTTTCTTCTATTTCACCCATCTTCCAACCCGAAGGCTAGCCTTCGGGTTGGAAGTTGATTAAAGTTGAAGAAATGGACAGGACAGTGACCACACCGCGACTTGCTCATCTGAACGAGCGACTTTTTAATGTCAATGTACATTTACTGATATACGATTGTAACTTTTCTCCAACTGGGCCCACTGGGCCGAACTTGAAAAGTTGTGCCCCTCCACTTTTATCGTGCTTCCGCTGCCTGTGGAAAGGGTTAAAACCCATTACATAACGCAACGGTCATGACAGGCCGGCGATGTTCACAAAACTAACGCTTTCAAATTTCATTATTCTTTTCACTCTTTGACCCCCTCAAAACATAGCCTAAGGCCCCGTCGAGGAACTCGTTCCAATGAAGGGGTCATAAGCTGTGTTTTTGAGGCAAAAACCCCCCCAAAAACAAAACAAATTTTTTAGTTTTTCAAGTGTCCATTTCTATTGTTTTATTTGAGGAGATAATACATTTTTTGCAAACGCTGGTGAATTGACTCGATTAAATGTGGGGTGGGGAACTGACTGGGAAAATAATACATCGACCGGCCCCCTTAAGTTTGCTCATCGGCCCTGGGTGCGAACTAACCGATCCAAAAATTGAGGCTATACATCCATCTCGATCTTCACCAGTGCAAAGAAATATTGGTTTCATTTAAGCACCCCACCCTCCATTACTCCAGAAAGTAATTTTGAAGCTTTGTTCGCCACACGGGTGACATTTTATCGAAATGTTTTACAAAAATTTAAATGTTTCAAATCCGACCTGAAGTGTTAAAATGTTTGGTGGACCCGACCGCTGGAACGATCGACTTGTCGGGGAATCTCCCAGTTTTCCGGTGCGCCAGTCAGAGCTCCAAGGAATGGTATAACAAATTAACAAGCGATGGTGTTAACCCTTTACCTAACATGAAAAGCAGACGATATGTGCAAACAAAAGTCTTGAATAACTATTTTTTTCATTTTCTGTCTCAAAAACATAGGTTATGATCCCTCTTTGGAACGAGCTCGTCGAGCTCGTTCCAAAGAGGGGTCATAACCTATGTTTCTGGGACAAAAAATGAAAAAAATAATGAAAATTAATTGGCGATTTTTGTGAATAGCGCTGGCCGGTTTTGGCCGTTACGTTGGGTAAAGGGTTAGAAAAGGAATGAAACGGCTTTAAGAGATGCACGTTCTTTTGAGAAATACATACTGTTATCTCCCTGCATTCTGAGTCGTCAATTTTCATTATTTTTTTTATTGTTTTTGTCTCAATAACGTTGCTTATGACCCCTCAGAAACATAGCTTATGACCTCTCGTTGGAACGAACTCGGTGAGCTCATTCCAGCGAGGGGGCATAAGCTATATGTTTTTGACGCAAAAAATATAAAAATCTAGTTATTCAATAATTTTATTTGCAAATATCTCCTGCCTTTCGTGTTAGGTAAAGGATAAAATAGTAACCCTGCTATCAATTTTTCTCATCGGTCTAATCTTCTCAGTTGAGGTAAATATGAATTGAACAGATGGCACAATTGTGATTATCTAACGTGGAGTCCTTGGCTGTAATACATTGACCGATGACTAATGTAACCAATAACGGGCCAATTAAACTTAATTGCTTTCTTTTGACAATAACCGTCCAGCCTGCAGTCTTTAGGTAAATATTCAAGTTCCAGCTTCTATGCACACTGGCAGTTGTTTCTTAGCAAGTCTTATATTCATTATTTAGGGTTGACCAATCAATATTTTCAACGTGCAGCCTCCGGGCTGCACGTTGAAAATATTGATTTATCCCCCCCACACATTTACTGAACAGCCATCCTATTTAATAAAGTTATGACGTATCATATTCCTGGCCGGAAAAAGCGGCCGCTCGAATTCAAAGGTTAACGAGAAGCAGCTACAAAGAAGCCACAGGATGAAGCGTATCAAAGTGTTGCATAAATGTACAAAAGTTCTTCCGGCTATAAGGGTTAAAATATAATGCATTACGTGTTAAGTGATTGTAAACATTTAAAATACATCGAGTATGTATATTCTAAACCTTTGTCCCTCTCATCATCTTAATCTGGCACTGGTGATTACGCAATGCATTTCGAGACCTACATCTTACACCTGAAGTGTTTTTGTTACACCAGAAAGACAAGGCAACTGAACTGTAAGCATTTGCAAAGTGGGCTATCGGACAGCTGAAGTCTTAAAGGCGAAAACAAACTGGGCCAACCGCGTCGCCAGGTATCTCAATTTGGGAGGGAGGAAGGCACATTGATCTCTTTGGGAGGCACCAAGCATTTTTATGTCATATAAATAGGCATATCAAGGGAGATCGAAGTTTTAAGTTGGGGCAAGGTACAAGGGTGTGTCCCTCTCCTGTTGGTGGAGTTAAAGGGAACAGCTCCCTATATTTTTTGAAATGTTTGTAAAATATGCCCCAAATATCGCTACTATTTTGAGACTCGAAGGGCAGTATGTCATCTGTAAGTTCATCAGTTGACACACCATACCGATCATGGAATTCAATGATTTTTTGATTTTTTTTTTTTTTGGGGGGGGGGGGGGGGGGTGGGGGTGGGGGGGAGGAATTGGAGGAGCCACTCCCCCTCATGCCAATGTCTGAATCAGGTACGTAGTAACCGGGGGATACGCGCTCCGGTCCCCGGTCTTTTTTCCGAGTTGAGAGAGAGAGAGAGAGAGAGAGAGAGAGAAGAGAGAGAGAGAGAGAGAGAGAGAGAGAGAGAGAGAGAGAGAGAGAGAGAGAGAGAGAGAGAGAGATTTTTGCCATTATTTTTACGGACTCGCCATTGCAATCAAATTGGGAATTAGAGAGCGTGGGACTCAGTGGTTATGGCATTGGACTTCAAACTGAAAGGCCTACTGTTCGATCCCCGTCACGGGTAACTGCGTTGTATCTTTGCATGAGTAAGACGCTTAATTCCGATTTCATGTGTGAGGGCACGGTGGTGCTGAGTACTTAGGAGTACTGCACGTACATGATACACTTGTCTTCAACCAATGCTTACCCTGCTTGTGTGGATTTAGTACATTGGGGAGTCTGACAATTGCTCGCCGTTTTTCGGTGGTTCTCTCCGGTAACCCAGGCTTCCTCCACCCGTAAAAGAGTCCGTCACGAGGTGAGCCTGGCTGTCGAAAGTGTCATTAAACCCCAATAAATAAATAAATTGAGAATTAACAGCAAGGGGTTAAATGACTCCTAGTCTTATGATGTGACTAAAGATTTCCTCGTTTTATTTTCTCAACCGCGGCGTTTGAATTTGAGACAAACGAACGTTTTTGGCTCCATTTTTAACAAATTTCTCGCATTGAGCCGAAGCATTTGTTAAATATTGAGTATATCCTTTACCAAAATAGGACGTTCTCATCTGCTCCTCATACTGAGACCTCCTACCAAATGGCAAGAAAAATGATGCATAAATGCGACCTGCAGCCTGTGCAGAAGAAATCCAAGATGGGTGCTGTTGTGGCGATAACATGCGTCCGACCGTGACCATCATAGGACCATGATAGAAAAGGGGAGGGATATGCAACCATCCATCCCCATAAGTGAACGCTAATGCATGGTGTGCGGCTCAGGTGCAGTGGAAACAGAATGGCACTTAGTTGTGGAGTGCAGTGAATATGCAACTCTTTGAAAACGTGCTTTTTACAAATTTGAACGTGAATATCATGAGTTTGTTGAGTTGGAAACATCCAAGAGATTCATATTCTTGATTAGAAACAATGTACCACGGCTATGCGATATCATCTGTAATATGATCCAGCAATTCTTAAAACAACGAGAACAAAGTTTTGTCAATCTGACACCAAGAGGTGACATTAATAATATTATATTACAACCACTATAAGCCTTAATATTTACGTTTGTCATTTGGAATAAGTATTGTTTTTTGTTTCTAGTTATGTTGATTCAGTATGTATAAAGCAATCTGCCTTTGTTCTGGTGTATTTGCTTAATAAATCTTATCTTATCTTATCTAGAACGGTCGCGTCAAAAGATATGAACCCGAACATGTAAATGCAATTTGGTGATGATCGAAAATAACTGATGGTCGTTAAGCACGCACGGAACGAATTGTGTGGGAAGTATTCTGAAGATATCAATGAAGGCTTGTTTTTAGCTTATTCATTTTACAGGAATTTCCCGAGCAAGCTACACAATTTATATTCACGCCCTCCTTGGCCCAATGACGCGGATATGTGGGATAATGGTGATGATAAGAAAAGAACCAAGGGCTGTAGCTCATGCCGAACTAATTGTGGACAGGTGGAGAGACCGATAGGTGACCCGGCTGACAGACGGACAAGCTGACAGTCGTGCGAACGCGCCATGGCAATAGCTTACCTTGATTTCGTATATTTAAGCTAACGGACAGGTATTCCACCGCTATATGAGCATGGAGTCAAGCGGGAACCACTCTTCTATATAGTTCTACTACTGCCAGGCGCGTATCCAGAATATCAAAGTGGGGGGGGGGGGGAGGGGGGGGGGGCAAGAGTAATATATAGGGGGCATACAGAATATGATTCGCTGCATCATCCGCGCCCGCAACGGTGAATGAATGCGAGCACAAGGGGTCTGCCCTCTCTCGTTGGAGGGGGTCCGGGGGCCTTCCCTCAGGAAAAATGTTGAAATTCGAGACAAAAAAAATCCCCGCAGTTTCCTTGACTCTGAGTCCGTTTGTGTCCATAATTTATAAGCTGTGAAAGGAATCAATAATTAGGGCACAATGTAGAGTAACTTGTTGTGAAAGGCTTAAAAAATTACGCCATAATGTGCCTTTCACAACTTATAGATTATGGACACAAACGGACTCAAAATCAAGGAAATTGTTGGATATTATCATTTTTTGCCTGTTGTTCCTCATATGGGTTAACATGGGGGGGGGGGGGGGGGGTGCATGACTGAAATATGGGGGCGGGGCATGTGCCTCCCACCCGCACGCATGGCTACGCCACTGACTACTACACAGAGATAACACAAACCATGTGCTAGAAATTTTTTATGCAAAACGCTCAAATTTTAATGGGGTGTGTATAGAATGTGGGCTCTGGGCGGATTTTGCGAACGATTTACCGACCGAGCACGACCTCTATTAACCGAGGACATCCTCGTTTCACGCCTTTTCCTCTATTTGAAGGTCTCGATTCATGTGTGTGTCCCACATTTATAATAATTAAAAGCACGTACACCCACACACGTGTACACCTTTCCTGGTGGTTCATTCCCACCCAGTCCGTTAGATGGGCACAGGGCAAGGCGTCGTTTGATCTAAAGAGAAGTATCCAGGACACAGGGGGCAAGAGCCTCTCCTCTTTTTTCACAGACATGCTTCGCAGTTACACAATGAGTTAAAATGGGCGCATGGAAACGTGTCAATATAGGGCATTCCTGTAACATTATTTGCAAATCCAAACAATATTTAGCCAAAGAATCCCACTTTCGTTCGCTCCGGTCCGTTTCTTCTACTTCAACTATCTTCCAACCCGAAGGCTGGCCTTCGGGTTGGCAGATGGTTGAAGTAGAAGTAACGGACAGGACAGTGACCCCACAGCGGCATGTTCATCTAAACGAGAGATTAAAGCGAGTCATGGTCCATTCACCGATAATGCGATTGTAACCATTTTAACACCGGGTCGAAACGCGGTAGCATTGTGAATTTGTACCCTCCACTTTTATCGAGCTTCCGCCGCCCCTAGGCGTGTCACTAGTCACCAGGCGATGACATGAACCGAAAACTACACAGGTGCGACAGAGCAGTACTTTCCTGTCTGAACTCCAAACCAATGGATATGAATACAACCGAAAACATTAATTCGTTGTCAAATCTCGATTACGCGGAAATGAGAGCAGGTTGGCACGACTGTGCAGCTGAAATCGAATACAGATTTCGATGGGTCTTTTCTCGATCAGCACCACCTAATTTTGATAATCCACTGAAAACTTGCTCTGGGAAATGCACAACCAGGCGTGGAAATACGAGTCCGACTGCAGCACGAAATAGGCTCTCAGACTATAGCCTTCATGGCTCCTAGCACATACACCATGGCCCCTAGTTCCATATCGTTTCTAGCTCCAAGCAATAGGTGCCACATCTAAGAGGTACGTTCGATTCGATGGTGGTATGTCTAATCACCACAAACGACCCAACAACTACCAAGCATTACCGAAACGGGGACGTTTTTACTCAAATGAACTCGTAGGTTTCTGTCGATGCTGGGTCCTATTCTGGGCATCTTGACCTAGATCTCTCTGATCCGGACCTCTGCTCTCGACCAATCAGATCGCCCCATAACCCTATCCACCGCCCACTATCGCTATAAAGGGTACCGTCGGGTCAGTTCGTCTTTCAGCTTTTGAGGGTATGAGGGCTATTAGAATATGCTTCACTGAGGTTTAACCTAAAGTCCCTTATATACATTTCCCGGAATAGTGCCATTTCCATTGACTCTGGTCATTTGATTAGCATTCCTGCCTGAGATGATGCCTCGTCCTTAATATGAAATGGGCCCACAAACAACACTGAGATGTATGGGGCCTCCATAGTGTCTAATTTGGCATCCCCAAAACTGAGTGGACCCTCAAATGATCAAGCGATCAAACAATAGTGTCTGTGTCCTTTGTTTAGGTATCTAGGTGCTTGATAGGTGGATTGGTGTTTGAAATCCCTATCCCGCATCCCGTCCTACCTTCTGTTTGAGATGACACCTCTTGGTCTGAATCTGGGCCTCTGCATAGTTCGTTCTTCCATCCCGACTCACCCACTATGACGTTTGATGGGTTTCAGGGTTTGAAATTAGTGGTGTTGGAGTGGGGGTTTTGACGTTTGGTGGTCTCTGTGTTAGATTATCAGTGGCGTCCTGAGATGGGCTGTGAAGAAAGATGTCCACAACACCCCCGAGTAACTAGACCAGAGATTATTCAATCGGAGGCCCCCTGGGTGCGATTGGTGCCTCTTCGTTTGTAATGGGAGCCCCAGATTGTAGCTCTATAAAATACTTCGCCTATTTGTGTAACACATCTTGTGTGCGGTCTCCTTGAGCACCGAGAGTGAAGGCTTGCTTATGTTGGCTCATGTACTGAGTCCCCCATCATCGCAACTGATTCGGCTCTCCGGCGTGTTTTGTGGAGAAGGAAATTCATCGAGAGGATCTCGAAATTAAGTCATTAGTGAAAGTGAGCCTTACGCATAGCCAGATGTCTATAGTTTTGTGTGGAGGGGGAGGCATACGGGCGGACGTGCCTCTGGGTAGAGGACTGATATATCGTCCAGGGACGTAGGGACCGGGGGGGGGGGGGGGGGCTCAGGGGGCAGGCCCCCGTCCCAATTTTTTCCAAAAAGAGAGTGAGAGATTAACCCTTTACCCAACGTAACGGCCAAAACCGGCCAGCGCTATTCTCAAAAATCGCCAATTAATTTTCATTATTTTTTTCATTTTTTGTCTCAAAAACATAGGTTATGACCCCTCGTTGGAACGAGCTCGTCGAGCTCGTTCCAATGAGGGGTCATAACCTATGTTTTTGAGACAAAAAAATGAAAAAAATAAGTTATTCAAGAATTCTTTTTGTAAGTGTCGTCTGCTTTTCATGTTAGGTAAAGGGTTAAGGCAACATTATCTTTACCAATATATTTTTTACACAGTAATACATCCACCAGAGAATCAGGTTAGGCCTACATTATCTTTACCAATATATTTTACACCATAATACCACCACCATAGAATCAGTGTGGGATGGGGGGGGGGGGGGGGGGGGGGGGGGGCTCACGACTCAAGTGTAGTCACCGGAAGCTTGTTTTTCTCTTTTGGGTTCCCGTTCTTGTAATCGTATTGGGAATTAGTAGGAGGGAGGTGCACAGACTCTTTATTCTTAAGATGGGACTGAAGATTCCCTCGTATGAATTGTCTCTTCTACGGTATTTAAAGTCGAGAAAAATGCACAAGTTTGGCACCATATTTAACATAACGGCCAAGTGGAGAAACTTGTTAAATATGGTGCCAAAAATATGCATTTTTATCAATGTAGAGGGGTGTTAGTCCCAAGCATAGCTTTGTGTATTGTATTCCTACCACAAAGACACACGGGCCACCACTTACACATATCAGTTTGTGGGTGCCATTCTATGACCGTGCCCTCCCAAACCTTCCCAGTTTAAAATGCTTCTTACGTTCCTGATATCGCAGATAGAAAACAAAGTTTGGAGTCCTCCCTAGAAAGTTCTATAGAAATGGGATTCCCTCCCTTTCACTAAAAGGTGGTAGTTGGGGAGCTCCGCGTATGTTTTATTTGTTGCTCAATAAAACGTTAGTTTCCACTGAATGTGGTATAGTTTGCCAACAATTACACTAATTACTGTTCCAGGCAGATCATATTCTGCAGCTCCGGATCGGCCTGTCCACTCCTCCTCGTGGATATAGGCCTACCGCTGAAGTGAAATAAATTCACCAAAGAAAATAAAAGTCGTAATTGCTTGATGTGCCGCCAAAACGAGAGACACATAATTGTGTCACACAATGGAGTGTTATATACAGTGTTTGGGTAGACTATCGTCAGATCGACCCCCAGGGTGGATTATACACCAAGACAATAACTCAAATTCTGTAGACAATCACCAGAGACGGAAGTGACATTTCAAACAAAGACCTCCAGATTCAGGCTAAAAATCCAGATTTAGGGCTGCACGGTATATCGATAAACCGATATATACCGGTATTCAAACCAATATCGATTGAATACCGGTGTAATTACAAAAATATCGGTTTATCGTCATTATTTATTTACCCACAGTTTAATTTTCAAGATGTCTTGAGTTTTTTAACTTTAGCCCTGAATGAATAATATTATCTCTTTATCCAAGGAATAGTCTGCTTTTGCCCTCGTAATATACAAATTCAGCAGTTGAAAAAATAATTTGCAAAAATTTCAACGAAACTATATCATGTGACCCCTCATTGGAACGAGCTCGTTCCAATGAGGGGCCACATGATATAGTTTTGTTGGGGAAATTCTAATAAATTTATTTTGAAAATAATAAATTTTGATATCGTCTGCGTTGGGAAAGGTGTTTCGAACCGCATCATCAAGCTAGGCATGCTAATTCGTTCCGACCGTGATGCCTCGAGTCTCGATTGTGGTACTTGTGTTCATATATCTAAACAGTTTTCGATATACCGGTATACCGCGGTATTGTTTTGAATACCGATACCGGTATTCAGTTTTGAATATCGTGCAGCCCTAATTCGATTTTCCTTGATATAATCAATCTCACTCAAATGATGATTCAACGTTTGTGAATAGTGCTTCATGGATGCTATCTCATCGATCTCCAGAAAGAGAATGTGTAATCCTAAGCACTGGTGGCTGGCACAGTCACTGGGTAATAAAAGTGGTCTAAATGTGTTATTTATGTTTATGTTCATAAGACCCCGAAGCTATGTAAATTCATTTTTGTGGCTGGCTGAAGGAATATATGGCTGGCTAGCTAGCTCAGCTGGCTAAGTTTTAACTTTAACGACTGGCGGCTCATGGCGACTCAGCTAACTGAGAGGTGTGAAAACATGGCTATCTCAGATTGGTAGAATGAAACAAAACTAAAATGCGCTAGAAAGCGAGATGTATAAATCTTACGAAGGTGGACACGAAAATCGCCATTCAATTTTTTAAATATCTTCATTTTTTGCCTCATAACCCATGTTTTGGAAGCAAAAAATGAAAATTGTTAGTTATACGAGAACTTTTTTTTACGACTGTCGTCTGCTACTAGCATTATGTGAAGAGTTAATTAGGAAATTTTGACAATTTACACGGCTCAAGCCGGCGCAAAATTTCGTGGTGGTTGATTTATAATACGGGTGGCTGACGAAAAATGTGGCTGGCGGTGGCTGACGAAAAATATGGCTGGCGGCGGCGGCTCATGGCGACGGCTTCGGGGTCTAATGTTCATGGATATCTTCGACAAAACTCCGTCATTAACTTGTTGCGCTATTTTAATTTGATCCCACTGGACCCACCCCATCTAGTTTTGTTTGTCCCATTTTTATTATCCAGTCATTCAGTCACCTGTGACCGCAGGTTCATTTCGTAATCGGTTGTCTGTTGTCGACGCCCTGACTTGCCTTACGAAGAAAAAGTGGCTGTGTGGGGGTGGGAGGACAACTCGATTCGTGACGTCCATGAATACTGTCTATATATATACACCTGGAACTAAATTAAGCACCCCCTGTTTTTTCGCAGTGGTGTTAATAGAAACTGTTATTACTTCATGCTATCTTTAAGATGGCCAAAAGTGATTGTTTGAAAGAATGGTCTATTGACAAATGAAAGACAACACAATGATGAAAGTATGCAGTATTTTAATGGTGTTAATTACACATATTTATTACTAATGTTTTTGGTGGAAAATGTTCCCTCGACATGTATGGTGATGGAACGGTCCATGATGAAACAATGCCGGTAATTACTGACAAAAAATGTAACTTGTGATCTCCTGAACACAATAGCAGTGTCTGACGTCAGAAGCGAGTGTATCCACAACGTCCCCAGATGACAGCCTGAACCCTCCTACTAATGCTACAGTGAGCCTTCCTATATGGACCAGGGGCAACTGCTGCCACACCTCATGCAATGCAGCTTCTAAATTGGCCAAATTCCGTATACACTGCAAAAAATATAGGTTCGCTTTGGAACCAAAACTGGTTCTAATCTTGTCCCTGAGATGGAACCAGTTCTGTTTAAACAGTATTTATTTCAAATCAAATAAATTTACTAAGATTAGCATTCAATTTTAACAGAATATTACATGAACTGAAGTAGATTCAGCAGTAAACTTGGAGCTTATTCAACGCAGTCGCCAAACATTTTGAAACAAAGGAGATATGAACAGTTGGCATATCGAACCAGTTTTGGTTCTGTACAGAACCAAAACTGGTTCGATATGCCAACTGTTCATATCTCCTTTGCTTAATAATGATTTGAGACAACCTCGTATAAGCTCTAAACTTACGGCTGAACCCCCCTCAGTTTATGTTTAATTCTGTTAATATTTAATGTTAATCTTTATAAATTTATTTGATTTGAAATAAATACTGTTTAAACAGAACTGGTTCCATCTCAGGATTAGAACCAGTTTTGGTTCTAAAGAGAACCTATATTTTTTTGCAGTGTAGGCGGATCCCTTAACAATATTTATTTCAGATCAGATATGTATGCAAAGAACAACATTGAATATTTACAAAAGTATAGATGAACTGAAGTGGATTCAGCAGTAAGCTTGAAGCTTATACAAGGCTGTCTCCAAACATGATTAAACAAATAAGTTATAAACAGCTGGTGCAGGAGTATTTGGTGTTCTTTATGTGAATGCTCATTTATATATGTAATAAGGATTAAGTAAGAGGAGAATAGACAGAATAGGGTAATTGGATTTGAGAGGTAGGAAGAAGGATGGATGACCCAAGGAGGAAGTACGACCAGTGGTTTAGTAGCGTGCATAATGGTCGGTTAGCTATTTAGTTTACAGGGATGGTTTGCCGATAGGTTGACTGCTAAAGTTCTAGATCATTTTTCGTGGTCAGGATTTGTCATCACTGTTAGATTATTACAAACCATTGGAGAGTGCACTCTCCAATAATATGTAATAAAGCTAATAACATAGAAGAATTAATTTTTATCATCTTAGGGCCAAAACTCGGAGGCTTCCAGCAGATCAGTAATCGACCAGCTAATTGAGGCGTTTGCTTTGGAGGATGAACTGTTGAACTTTTTCGAATATAGACTTGTTGATTTCTGGACTATAGGATTCACAACCATAGAGCAGTATATTTGTCGTAATAGGATGGGGAATGGAACCTAATGTTTGTATTCTATTTTGGGCGTAAACAGGGCAATGGAAGAAGAAGTGGTCGGAGGTTTCGCGCTCCCCACATTCACACAGTGAAGTTTCCGAGAGAAAATTGCCATGCAGGTCATGGTTGAGATTGCTGCAATTTAGTCGCAAGCGTGAGTGTAGTATTTGGGCATAACGTGAAGTATGATGATAGTAGAAGCTTGGTACTCGTTGTCTGTTGCGGTTCAGATAGGCCTTAAAGTTTGATAATGAAGAGTTTCCTCTTATTTCAGGTGGAATACTATCCCAAAGCCGCGTCGTAGATGAGAGGAATGACGTGTGGTGTACGTTTGTTCGACTGGGCGGAGGAATAAGATTGTCACGACGGAGGTTGTAGTTATGGGTTTCTGAGGAAGAGGGAGGAATTAAATTGGACATATAAGCAGGAACCAGGTCGTGATACATTTTGAAATACTGAATGAGCTTATGATTTTGTCTTCTTGTTTCGAGAGTTTGCCAGCCAGTTTCGATGTAGAGACGACATTTATTTGTGTTTTTAGTACCCCCGTCACCAGACGTGCTGCTTCGACCTGTATTTTTTCAATCTCATTTACCTCCCCCGCAGTACAGTTATCCCAGGCGGTATGAGCGAATTCGAGTACTGGGCGAACAAGAGCAAAATAAATTTTCTAGAGGCTTTTTCGATCTAGTCTAATCTTGAAGCGACGTAGGATATCGATGCGCTTCCAGGCTTTCTTTATTATTTCTGCGGTATGGACAGTCCACGTTCCACGGTTATCAAACGTTAGTCCAAGGTGTTTATGATATGTGACCTCTTTGATCACAGTATTGAACATTTTTAGAGGCGGATGGCTTAGTTGGTGACTTTTACGAGTGATTAATAGAGTTTCCGTTTTAGCTGGGTTAAAGTTGACGAGCCACTTATCAGACCATTCCTCCAGTGGTTGGAGATCGGCGCCAATGATTTCAGCAGCTCTGTTGGAGTCCTCAACAATTAAATAAAGTGTTGTATCATCTGCAAAAAGACGAATATTACTTGTAATATTTTCAACGATATCGTTTATGTAAATCAGGAAAAGCAAGGGCCCAAGGATAGAACCTTGAGGCGCTGCATTCTGCCACACAAGTATGATTCAAACCATTTTAGGAGGGGGCCAGTGATGCCAATTTGTTCGAGTTTGAATAGGAGACCTTTGTGCCAGACTTTATCAAAGGCTTTGCTAACGTCACAAAATACCACTCGTATCTCTTTACCTTCGTCGAGCGGTGAACTGTAGGACAGTTGAGTCGGATGGAAGGAATCCGGACTGAAGGGGAGTGAGAATCATGTGAGTTTGCAGGAAATGTAATACTTTATTGAAGACACATTTCTCGAAAACTTTGCTCAAACAACTAGAGCTGTAGATTAACCGAAACCGAACCGAGGTTTTTAGTTTTTTTAAAAAACCGAAACCGAAACCGTCGACATCCCGTAATCTAAGGTTTTTCGTTTTTTATTAAATACTCTCTTGCTGCAGAAATTCACAGAATGTAGCCATCCCAGACTAGTGAGAGTACCCAGACACTGCCAATGGCAGTGTCTGGGTACTCTCACTACTCTAGGAAGGCTACATTCTGTGAATTTCCGACATTTCAGTTTAGTTGTGTTTTCAGCTTGCCTCATGTTGCGTGTAGGTGTCAGACTTATATTGGCCTTCCTGATTCTTCATGTATAATAGCTTATTTCGGGCATTCATTGAGTTTCACTCAATTTCACTGCCATTCAGTTATGACTCCGGACATAAGAATGAGTTTTATTGAATTTTATTTGGCCTCATGAACAAACCGAAAACCGAACCGAGGTTTTACTCCACCTGAAAAACCAAAACCGAAACCGAACAAGAAATTTAAAAACCTACAGCTCTACAAACAACTCAACAGATTAATTGGACGGTAGTTGTGAGTAAGGTGACTATCACCGTGTTTGAATACTGGGGTTACATTACCGCGCTTCCATTCGTCTGGAAAAAAACCGATTCGTTTAGCATCATATTGAATAGGCTCGTTAGGGGATCGCACAGACTGGCGGAGCATTTTTTGAGGAGGTGAGGGCTAACATTGTCAGGACCACAGGCTTTAGACACATTAAGGGACTGAAGCGCTTTCAGTGTATCATCGGGTGTGATACAGATATTATCAAGTTCAGTATGGTGAGGATTATTGTTTGGCGGTGGGAGATTTTGGGAGAGATCGTCGAATGAGGAGATACTGCAAAAGTATTCGTTGAACAGTTCCGCTTTCTCATGATTGGATGTGATAGGTTTGTTGTCATCCTCAAGCACTGGAATGGTTTGTCTTTTGCTGGAGATGAGGTGTTTGAATGTTTTCCACCATTCGGATGCACTTATTGAAGAGGAGTTAAGTTTGTCATTTATTTTGGTATCATAGGTCTTTTGGGATTTCCGAATTTCTGAGACTGTTTCGTTGCGTTTAAGACGATATTTTTCCCAGGACAGTGGGGTGTTTTCTGTTTTGGCTTTACGGCTATAGGCGTTTTCTCTGGTGGATTAGTTTTCTAATATTTTTATGCATCCAGTGTGGCTAATAAGCTCCACAAGTGATTATTTTGTTGGGAATAAATTTTATAGCGTATTGGTCTATTATATTGGTCAACTTTGCTAAACAGTCAGAAAGGGGAGTCTCGAGCCAAATATTATTTCAATTGGTGTTCTTCAATTCCCTGTTAAATCCCACGTAATCGCCTGCACTATAGCACCAGATTTTTCGTTTAAAGGTTTTCGGTTCCTTCTTTGGGACTTTTAGAGACAACGTGACTGGGCAGTGGTATCTTACAGTTCCTCAAAGAAGGGGTCCATTACTTCTACACTACAGGTATAGGTCAGTGTTTGGTCGTTTACAATCATGAGATCGATTAAAGACTTTCAGTTCTCGGTAAAGTGAGTTGGCTCCTCGACCAGTTGACTGAGGTTATACTCGTTAAGAAGTTGTTGCAGCGTTCCGTCTTGCCTTCCAAGTTGATTGTCATTAAAATCCCCAGTTACAATTATGTTAGGTATGTTAGTATCTAGTGCTTTTTCAAGTGACAGAGAAATTAGGTTCCATACCTCAGTAGTAGATTGGGGTGGTCGATAGATAACACCAAACAGAAATGAGGTATTATTGGTGAAGATTTGGGCCCAAAGACTTTCAAGACCATTTATTTTCAAATCACGGCGTTGTTTGAAACAGACGGTTTTTTTAAAGATATATTGCCACCCCTCCGCCTCTAGTTACACGATCTTTTCTCAAGGGAGGGACAGAAATCTGGCAACTCAATGTCGGTTTCGGGAACTTCACATCTAAGAACGTAAATGTTTGGTTTTAAGTTTTGAATATTAAGATGGAGAAATGAAATGCCCTTATAAGACTCTGTAGCTTCTGAGATTGTGGAGGAGGAGGTGGAAGTGTAAGGAGAGTGTAGGGGTGCTAGATGATCAGGACCTGGATTTGTTTCTATATCACCTGAAATAATACACAATTGTAAGAGCCATAGTGTAGTACCAATAGCCACATAGCAAAGGGCAGCGTAGCAGTTGGAAAAAATGAGGTTAAACTTCAAATGTCTACATGTAGCCGGTGGTGATCGCATAGAGGGTGCTGATTGGCTTAGGTGGTGGGGCAGGAGGTTTAACCCTTTACCTAACGTAACGGCCAAAACCGGCCAGCGCTTTTCTCAAAAATCGCCAATTAATTTTCATTATTTTTTTCATTTTTTGTCTCAAAAACATAGGTTAACACCCCTCGTTGGAACGAGCTCGTCGAGCTCGTCGAGCTCGTTCCAACGAGGGGTCATAACCTTTGTTTTTGAGACAAAAAATGAAAAAAATTAGTTATTCAAGAATTATTTTTGCAAGTGTCGTCTGCGTTTCAGGTTAGGTAAAGGGTTAATGCGTTATTAGTGTTATGCAGGATAATTGAAATAATTTTATGGGGTTCAGTAGTATGTGTTAGAGTCAGCATAACGCGTAGCCCATTAGTTCTATGTGTGAGGAATAAAATGGCAAGGAGATACGTATGAGGATCCAGTTGCCTCTTGTGCTGCACACCACACATTGCCGTGCTTGAGAAAAGGCCCACTCGTATTCGATAACTAACTTTCTCATACATAAGTCCCAGATGTGTTCTAAGGAATTCAAATCGGGGCTCATTGCAGGCTAAGGTAGTGGTGTAATAGCGTTATTCTGAAGGAATGCTCCATCGGCATGGGAACGATGTGGCCTTGCATTGTCGTCCATGAATACAGGGCGAATAGCCAACGGGTAGATGTCAAAAGGAGGCACAACAACCGGATTGAGAATGTCCCGGCTGTTCTGATGACCATTGAGATTCCCACGTAAAGTCACCATATCAGGTTTACAATCATTACTGATCCTCCACCATAAGGAACAGCAGGTTTGATGTTCCGGGTCACCTAAGCAGTTTTTCTATGTCTCCACACTCTCATGCGACCATTGTAACGTGAAGCAGGGACCTACTCTCGTCTGATTAATGACCTCTCCTCCGTGTCCTGAGATTCCAATGTTGTCGTGCCATACACCACTCCAAACGTCGTCTTTGATGCTGATAGGACAGAGCTGGATGCTTAATGACTCCTCTGGACCTCATACCCAGTTCTCTCAGACGGTTTCGGACAGGTCTGTTGCACAAACGCCTGATGGGGAGACAAAGGCGTTTCAAAACCCCACTTGAAACAAAGGGTTCACGCCTAACGAGGCGTGCCAGAGTCCGATCTTCCCGAGGAAAGGTCTTTTAGGGTTGTCCAGGTCTTGGTCGGTCCTTAGTGTAGTTGGTTTGTTGATGTTTTCGGGCAAGTCTGCTGATGACAGAATGACTATAGCCAACTTGCCTTCCAATAGCTTTGAATGACATGCCTGTTGCATGCATGCTACGATTCGCCTTTGTGCCTCTGACAATCTCCCCCTTGCCATGTCAACATTTATTGATAAAACAAGTGACAAATCTTCTTGTTTTATACCCAGATATTGCATGTGGTTGATAATGTTTTTTTGTGACATCCGTGGGTAGCATGCTTCACGTGGATGAGAGGATATGTTTGGGGTACACTATCAACCAGAAACACGTTCCACAAGATGAAATTTACTGCAAGACATAGCAATCATTAAAACATAATAATCAGTATCAGCAACTTCACTCATGAAACATTTCATGGGATGCCTAATTAAGTGTATAGTAATCACAAACAAGCTAACTTGAAATTTCGAGTTACTATCTTGAAATTTCGTGTTACTATCTTGAAACTTCCAGTTATCAACTTTCGAAATTTAGAAATATCGAACTTGAAATTTCGAGTTATTAACTTGAAATTTCGAGTTACTATCTTGAAATTTCGAGATACTAACTTGAAATTTTGAATTACAAGAAAAGTAAATAAAATTTTGTTGGCAGTACTAGGCGAACCTTCCTGTTTGGTATGTCATATCTTTAAAAAACGACATGTCAGCTCGTACATTTGTATCAGTGATGCCGAAATAATGAAACAGGAGAAAGGGGCTCATCATTTTAGCAATCATCGACGATTTGCTGGAGGTCTTCATGGGAAATTTTAAAATTTACTTCTGAAGAATCGCATTCTCGTTGATTTTTCGAGCTGCCCCAACCAAAAGCCTTTACCCCATTTGTAACAGTCACTATGGATCTTTCTTTCGGTTGATCTTTGTCGGAAACTGGGGCTTTGTCGCTGCTGGAAGAAATAGATTCACGCCGCGTATTCAGCCAAACTCAAGGAGTGTCGCCTGAATCCGAGCGTGAACGTGTATGTCTCACCGTGACGAACCCGCCCGTTTCACTTTTGTTGGGGTCGTTCTTATTCTGAAGGGGTTAATAACTTTTCCTCGGAAAGCATAATTCAGCAGGGGTTCACTGAAAACAACAATTTTAATACATATATGAAAAAAATAAATATGATAATTTCTGACTTACATGGAATCCACAAGAATAAGAATACAAAACGTTAATTACCCCCCTACCCACAGTTTTCGAGTCACTTGCGGGCCCGCATTCTCTGGTGCCGCTGGTTGTTCCTCCTTTCCGCTGGTGTTTGCTCCTTGATCGCCTCTTCACTTCACTCCTTTTACTGCCGTCACACGGCCACTAACGTATTGTCACTTTATCGGGACGCCTTTCCTCCAACGAGTGACGGGATGTCACTCTACCACTGCCGTCGCACGGCCACTAGCTTATTGTCACTTTACTTGACGCTTTTCACACAAGCAGTCGCCACCAATGGGGTTAAACTCCCCCTTACGTTTGTCTCAGCATAATGTTCAAACAGGCGAAGCCTGCTACGCCTACGCATGGCTTGCCTTCTACAACAGGTAATGCCCTTTACATTTATATTTGTAACTACACTATATGTACATGTGTATTGTGAATAAAATATTGTATTGTACCTAAATGCAAATAGCTCCCTGAGCTCGTACTTCGTGTTTCTGATCCTATTCTCATATGTGGCCACCGACTTGGCCCACGACTGCTCCTAGTCTAACTATGAGCGCTGTTGCTCCCCTACTTACCAACGCGCCTATACTTTCGCACCGATGCGGCACCTCCTCTAACCTATAGCATGGGACATCCCCACCTATACGCAACGATCCACAACCTTACACACCTTCAGACTGGAATTGGCTGGAATGAAATTTTCGGGAAACCCCTCGATATTTATTTCCATAGCCAGAACATTAATTCTCAGTTTAATGCATCTCTTGAACCTGGCCGCTTAGATCTATCTTAATTTAATATTCGCTTTAAAGTTCCTTTGAAAGACTTGGTATCTTTTGACATTTCGGAGACAGGATAGATGCGTAATATGGGTGTGTGTTCAGAACATGTGTGATGCACTGTTTATACCATAATCACCTCTTAACTGGCCATAATTACGTTGATAACGATTACAGAAGAAAACCCGCCTTTACTACCTTTAATGTTTTATCCAGACCGCCCATATGAGGTTCAACAAATGCTCAATAATGGACATTAAATTTCACGCTTTATTACTACCGCTCGAATTATTGAAAAATCGATTTTCGGGGTCCGTCATATACCTATCTTTACGTTTTATGTTTAACCCATTCAGACAGATTATCGAAAATATTTACACTTTTAAACAAGACAATTGCCAGTTTTAGATATCACCTTGACAACTCCCTACCAAGGAACATACTCTCAATTGTTCCAAAAACTAAAAAGTGATAGCATTCACGTGCATCCACTTTCACACTTCTCTCTTAGAGCTACCTCACAATCTCGCTCTACTGTTACACTAATACACTCCTAATTTCCACCCACAAAGTGACACGCATGCACACCCTGACGCGCACCACAAATAACTTCCAGTACTTTGACTCGGTTCCCCATTGGAACGCACGAGTCTATCTACATCTCACATCAACTTCGCGCGCACACTTCAACTGGCGCACAATAGGAGGTGGTCCGTTTGTACACATGCAGCCAACAGGTCCCCCTATACACTCTCTCTCTCTTTCTACATCGCAAAATATAATACTACTTATCACACACACACCTGTATCTACATACACTCACGCAACACCCGCGTAAAAAAATTATTACAAGGGGTATCCACCCTAACCCAAGCCAGCCGATGGGCCCCTTGTCCCAACTCCTATCATCTCACTAGCTGGCCCCCATCCTTGGATAGGATGCCCCGCCCGGATCATGCCCGTCCGCGGGTCACGTGCCCTATTAGGCACTACCTTTAAATATTCCCATGGGTAGTGGGACCCTCACTATTTCCTACAGATCCCCAAGGCCGCCTCCGCCTGGACCTATCCCTCGAGCGTGTCCTCCACCAGGGACCCCACTCGTCTTCACGTCCAACACAGGGCTCGCTGCCTCAGATACATGAACCGTTTTGTTTCTCGCCAATCCTCCCTTGGGTGCTCCACTCCAATTCCCAGGGTCCCTCCTAACTCCACGTTTCTGGTGCCCTTGTTTGGCTTCTCCGGCCACCTCTTGCAGCCTCTTCCGGCCTAATGTACCTCCCCCGCCGTTCGCGTGGGTTCAGTGTCCTTTATATTTTGGCATCTCCGCAAAAAATCTTGCGTGGTAAACCACTCCACATCCATCTATGTCCACTCGGTAATGACCGTTGCCCATTATTTTTGTTACAGGATATGTAACCGCGGTCTACCTAACTGTGTCGGCCGGAGCACGGCCACCTTTTGACCGACCCAAAAGCTCCTAAGCGTTGGTCTACTTCAGTACCGATCCTTACCATGCCCCATGTCGTTCATATACATTGGCTGCTTCTGTTCAGCCACTCCCTTGACTTCCGTCGTCGAAGGGTTAACCTTTGGAGCCTCCATTGTGCACTCTACATATGCATCCTTACATGACTCCACTGGTCGCTCCAGTGATTTCACCGGCCGCTCTGCCTCTGCGGCTTGGGCTCGGGTGACCGCCCCCGATGCCCCTTTGGGTGCTTTCCTCTCCGACAATGACATGTCGGGTTCTGAACATACCTCGGGTATGTTCCCAAGTACGAGATCATAGATGGGCGCCTCAATACACATTGCCTCTACCTCACCGCTATAGAAAGGGGTATCCATCCTCGCCCTCGCAAGGGAGAACCTCCTAATTGTCCCATCTATTAGCACGCACAAATGGTCGTGCCCCGTTAGCTGTCCGAGTTCCCTCTTCACCGCCGCGCTACTGCACCCTGTGTCCCGTAGCATACGGACTTCTCGGTTACCCACATACGCTGGGTGAACCGGCATCTCCTCCTTTTTACCAAGGGAGAGGTATCCCTCGCACAATCCACTAATTATGGGCATACCTGCCCCGCCCCCCCCCCCTTCCAGCCTGAGCTGCCCTGCCTTTAATGCTCAACGCAGTGGGCTCCTTTCTGGCCCAATTGTTTGGCAGAATGCCGCTGTCTGCCTCCTCTCCACAGGCTGTATCGAATTACTTCTCCAGCCATCACTGATCGGGGACGGGTCCCTCCTCCCATTCCTTGCTGGGTACCCGTTTGATCTCCCCGCCATAGCCTTCCGCCAACAGTTTCTGGCCAGGTGCCCCTTTTTATTACACACAAAGCAAGTTGTGTCCCTGGGCCCTGACCCTCTCTGATTCCCCCTGGAACTTTCCGGCCCGGGGCTTGGGTTCCTACGGGTGCCTTTGCAAGCACGTTACTCCCATTCCTGCCCGACCTAACCCGGTTCAGACCTCCCCCATGAGCCCCCAAATGCTGCTCGGCCACCCTAGTAATTTCCTCCACGCTACGTGGCTTCCTCTCCTTGACAAACAATGCCATCTCGGGGGGGGGGGGGGGGGGGCGGAGGGCACACGATGACATAAACTGCTCCCTGACAAGTAAGTCTTTCAGGGAGGGAAATGACTCTTCATTTTCAGATAATTCGACCCATCTGTCGAAATATCTTGTGGCCCTTGACACAAACTAGTACACACTTTCACCCTTCTCAGCTTTACATTCTCTGAATTTCTTCCTAAAACCCTCCTCGGTGAGCTGGTACCTCTTGAGTATAGCCTTTTTCAGCCCACCGTAGTCATTAGCTTGGTCAGGGGGCCTGCTCACATATACTTGTAACGACTTGCCCGCCAACAGCGGACTAAGACTGACTCCCTAGGCGTCATCGGGACAACCCTGACTCGAAGCAAACCTGTCAAACCTTTGTAAGTACGCGTCAAAGTCATCAGTATGTTCATTGAACTTTGGTAACTAGGGATAAGGTGCCCTCACGTTTCCTACGGGACTTTCTCCACCCTGTCTACCATTAGCTCCGGGTAACAGCGCCCTAGCCCTTAAAATTTCCATTTCCCTCTCATGTTGCCTGTCAGCCTCCTCACGCGCCCTTTCAGGCCTCTCGCGCTCAACTTGAATCTCTTCCTCTCGCTCCGCAGCTCTTAGTGCTGCCTCTCTCTCTCCCCTTGCGCGCTCTAACTCAACTGCCTTTTCAGCCCTGTCAGCTCTTTCTCGCTCTAACTCTCTCAGCTCTTTCGCGCTCAATCTGAATTTCTTTCTCTCGCTCTGCATCTCTTTGAGCTGCCTCTCTCTCAGCTCTCTCAACCTCTTTCTCACGTTCGGCTGCCCGTAATGCCGCCCCCTCCGCTTCAATGTAACTTGACGCTCCAACTCTGCAGACATTTCTTCTGCCACACGCTTTTGTTCATCTCTCACAAACGTTTGCAACTCACTACCCGCAAGCCCATCCGCTCTCCAATACTAATCAATTGTTCCAAGCTTGGGGTATCCATTATTAAGATTTAACACTAAAAAAAAAATTTGTCCTCAGGGGTTAATTACTGCCTATCCCACACTGCGTCCTATTATTACGCGAGAATTTTCACCATCGGTGTTTTGAATTCGCCGATCGAATTTAAAGCTAATTTAACCAATGATTAACCCCTACACAACTTATGAAAATTATTAACATTTCAATGCGGCAACCTGTATGAACATTAAAACTGAAACATGTATTAAAATTGTCGTTGACCGAGCCTGTTGATTTTGAACTTTTCAATTGTTACCTTTTAGGAAGATCCTGGTATTAGCCTCGCCAGATGTCGGAAAAGGGGGGCTTTGTCGCTGCTGGAGGAAATAGATTCACGCCGCATATTCAGCCAAACTCAAGGAGTGTCGTCTGAATCCGAGTGTAAACGTATGTCTCACCGTGACGAACCCGCCCGTTTCACTTTTGTTGGGGTGGTTCTTATCCTGAAGGGGTTAATAACTTTTCCCCGAAAAGCATAAATCAACAGGGGATCACTGAAAACAACAATTTTAATACATATATATATAAAAAAAATAAATATGATAATTTCTGACTTACATGGAATCCAAAAGAATAAGAATACAAAACGTCAATCACCACCTATACTCACAGTTTTTGAGTTACTTGCGGGCCCGCATTCTCTGTTCTCGCTGGTTTTTCCACCTTTCCGCTGGTGTTTGTTCCTTGATCGCCTCTTCACTTCACTCCTTTCATTGCCGTCGCACGGCCACTAACGTATTGTCACTTTACCGGGACGCCTTTCCTCCAACGAGTGACGGGGTGTCACTCCACCGCTTCCGTCGCACGACCTCTAGCTTATTGTCACTTTACTTGACGCTTGTCGCCACCAAGGGGGTTAAACTCCCCCTTACGTTTGTCTCAGAATAATGTTCATACAGGCGAAGCCTGCTACGCCTACGTAGGATTGCCTTCTATAACAGGTAATGCCGTTTACCTAAATGCAAATAATTCCCTGAGCTCGTTCTTCGTGTTTCTGATCCTATTCTCACATGTGGCCACCGACTTGGCCCGCGACACTTTACTTGACGCCTTTCACGCAAGCTGTCGCCACCAATGGGGTTAAACTCCCCCTTACGTTTGTCTCAGAATAATATTCATACATGTAGGCGAAGCCTGCTACACCTACGTATGACTTGCCTTCTCTAACAGGTAAGGCCGTTTACCTAAATGCAAATAGCTCCCTGAGCTCGTACTTCGTGTTTCTGATCCTATTCTCATATGTGGCCACCGACTTGGCCCACGACTGCTCCTAGTCTAAACATGAGCTCTGTTGCTCCCCTACTTACCAACGTGCCTATACTTTCGCACCGATGCGGCACCTCCTCTAACCTATAGCATGGGACATCCCCACCTATACGCAACGATCCGCAGCCTCACTCACCTTCAGACTGGAATTGGGTGGAATGAAATTTTCGGGAAACTCCTCGATATTTATTTCCATAGCCAGAACATTAATTCTCAGTTTAATGCATCTCTTGAACCTGGTCGTGTAGATCTATCTTAATTCAATATTCGCTTTAAAGTTCCTTTTGAAAGACTCGAATTTTGGTACCTTTTGACATTTCGGAGACAGGATAGATGCGTAACATGGGTGTGTGTCCAAAACATGTGTGATGCACTGTTTACACCATAGTCACCTCTTAACTGGCCATAATTACGTAGATAACGATTTCAGAAGAGAACCTGCTTTTGCTGCCTTTAATGTTTTATCCAGACCGCCCATGTGGTGTTCAACAAATGCTCAACAACGGACATTAAATTTCATGCTTTATTACCACCGCTCGAATTATTGAAAAATCGGTTTTCAGGGTCCGTCATACCTATCTTAACGTTTTATGTTTAACCCATTCAGAAAGATTATCGAAAATATTTACACTTTTAAACAAGACAATCGCCACTTTTAGCTATCGCCTTGACAATCTTCAGCACGAAACAAAAGGAAAAAAAAATCTATAATACATTGTAGTAAAGGGGGGGGGGGGGGGGGGGGGTGCAAAGAAAACTTCGCTAGGTTGGTCCACATCTCCTATATATACTGAGTCAAAAAAGAAAGTACAATAGAAACAAATGTGAAAAAATAGCATAAAGGATGAAATATGATAGTTCAAATGTTGCATGTTTGTGGACAAGAAAGCAAAGAGTTTAATGACATGTAATAGTTACTGACTGAGCTGGAACTATTCTTGAATTTGAACAACCTGCCAACGTGCGGTATGTGACACCGAGCCGCGAAGCGGCGAGGTGTTTCAGCACGTTGGGTCAGGTTGTTCAAATTCATGAATACCGACAGCGAGGTTAGTAACTTTTTTACACGCCAATTCACAGAACACACGGACCCAGGTATGGTAAGTGAGTACAGGTCAAGTGGCGTCACTTGAACACCTAGTCTATTGTTCTGTCAGGTAGTTCACGTCTCTTACCAACCCGGAGAAGCCAAAGGAATTGGTGTGAAAGTGTATATGTACTTTGATAAGAGATTGAGACTTGACTCTGGAATTCCTCAGTCACAGGACACTCGGTCTCTCAGAGCTCGATGTCAAAACCAGTTATTCATTGTTATTTGATTCTGATTTTGGATGTAAATAAATGTTTCCATTTACGTGAGTCTTATATATCACTTGGCATTCTAAGATCCCGTATATACTACGACGAACCCTCCTTAACGCTGTTGTTGTCCCATTGTTCAACGCTAACGTCGGATTGCAGTTATTCCAGCAAGACAATGCCCGATGTCACGTGACGTGTATCTGCCGTGACTTTCTTGAGAAGCAGAGCATCGAACTTCTTCCCCGGCCCCCACTTTCGCCAGATTTGTCGCCAGTCGATCATTTTTGGGATTAATTGGACCGTCGGGTACGACTTCATGATCTTCAGACGTTAGGCGATTTACGTAATGTTCTTAGGCAGGAGTGGAACGCAATACCACAGGGTGACATCCAGAGACTTATCAGGTCCATACGCCGTCGACGTATTGCCATCCATGAGGCAAACGGTGGACATACACGCCATTGACTGCATGTGTGAACTTTTCATTTCAACCCACGTCTGAATTGCTACGTCCTGACGTGACGCTGGCAACAGAAAGAACATAAAATTTTCCAATTCATACAGCTAGGCTCGAAATATGAATTTACAATTATTTGTTTGGGATTAAAGTCGATAATACTAAAAAAATTGCTCCTCAAAGTTTATTATGCTTTCTTTTTTGACTCAGTATATATACATGAGCGAGTCTCCATATGTGTACGTGTTTAAATCCACAAACACTTGATACACGTTTTGGGTGTGTTTTCCCGATTTTGTGAGAAAACAAACGGGTTAGGGTTTATCTTCTCGATTTTATGAAAAAACCTAACATTTATTACGTGTGCATGTGTGTGGGACAGGGTGCATGTAGTGGTATGTATGCGAGAGCGAGTTGTTGGTGTGTCTATGCTACGCTTTTAATTTTATTTTACGCTTGTCAGCTGTATATATGTTCTCTTTATTTTGTTAATGCCATACCGTTTCAAGTATTAATGGTTGTGCAATAAAGTATTATTATTAGGCCAAACAAAATTAATTAATTGATTCTCAGGCAATTTCTTTTAAAACGACTGATGGAGGGTGGTTTTTATTTTCAGTTTTTATTCCTGATGGAATGGTCGCCAATGCCTAAAATCCAGTTTTGAGAGCCTAAAATTAAATACTAGAGCTTCCATGTTGATTTCACTGATAGTTTTTTTTGTAACAGTGATTATACAACCCAAAATCAATGTAGAACAACTAAAATGGAGATTAAAAATAATAAAGAGTTTTTGAACTGGTTGAGTGCTAGAAGCCACCATTAGGCCTTCCGAAAAAAATAAGGGTATCAGTGCAAAAGCCAACATTTCCCTTACCCATGTTTCGTATTCTGTAGAACGTAAATAATAGTTTATTTATACAAATTTGTTCTATTACAAATTATTGGAGAGTGCCTGTTGGCACTCTCCAATAATTTGTAATAAAACTATTTTTGAAGAACAAATTCAGACCACCAAAACTAATCTTTCTCTCAACCAGTTGAATAAATATTTATATTGTTCATACACATGGGAATCGTGTCTCATTTCGCTAAGAGAATAACAATGCTGTATCAATGTTTATGACATATTGCATTGCAAATCGCGATGTGATACCGCCAAAATCACAAACTATGATAGTTTTATACATTTTGAATTTTGCTTCCGAAATAAATATGACGAACGCGGACCGAAAAAACGAATGCGCCGGTGCTTGAGAATCAAAAGATTAATTCCTTTCATCTTATTAAACTAAGTCTAGGGCTACTGTAACGGCACAACGCCGGATTGCTGTTCGTTGTTTCTGGATTGCAATGAAACTGAAGTCACTGACCACGTTGTGTGCACTTTCATTATGAATGTCCCATTATATATATATAGTATATTCGTCTAAATTAAGCTCAAACAGCACAGAAGAAAAACAATTTTTTACCTAAAGGTCTGACGAAGACCTTCTTCGGGGTACAGACACAACAAGAAAACATACACACAGACGACTGAAGAAATGAAATGTGGCGATAACAGCTCTCGTAAGCCAAGTTCTGACTAAACGGTAATACAACCCGAAATTAACAAAAAAAAAAAAAAACGTTGAAAAAGTAGAAAGCAAAAAAGTAAAAAATACTGTTAGACAAAATTTGAAAAGTATTCTAGTAACCCCTAACCCCCATTAATACCTTATGTCGACATACCATTCAAACTTCAAAATGAACTAAGATTTTGAAATTTCAGAGCATGTTTTACATGGAAGTATGATAACTAGATGATTTGAAAATACAGAGCAATATCTAGAAGCCATCCAACAAATCGGGGTGAAGTGTGTCGCCTAACATATAGATGACTCTGGCATGAGTCTACGATCGATTCGCCAACCTTTCGAGTTTCGCCCCCCCCCCCCCCCCCCTCCCAAGTCCCATGAGCCAACCAATGAACCACCACACTCTTATTAATTGCTTCAGACTTCGTTCATGTTATGGCCGAAGTTTCAAATTTTCTTTTTTCCGATGGCAGCTGCGGCAATTTGCTGGCAAGACTATCAGACTTCCCACACCGTTCCCGGATTATAAGCCTTCATTTTCTATCACACAAGGAGCTACCATGAATTTGTTCTTCTGTACATTGTTGAAAACACCTCAAACAAAAAAATGGTTGTCACCTCTTTTATGATGGTTATCTGTACGTTCTGGTATGCGCAGATCAAACCTACCATCTGATTAATTGTTGGAAAGGGCTCAGAGCCCTTTCCAACAATTAATCAGGTGATGGAATTCCAAGTGTGTCATAAATTTTATTAAACGTCCTCACATACAGGCGTACATAAAGGTCCTCCATATATAGCTAATGTAGGCGTGGCAGAAAAAGAGTTAAGTGATTGACAAGTGCAAGTGAAGCCTCCTGTCTGGCCATGCATATTTAATCTAGAAAACAAGAACAACTGAAGATATATAATTTTATATACTCATCGTTTTTTACATATTTTCAAGAAAGATGAACGCAATACAAAGAGAAAACAGTAATTTAATAGATGTTGTAAAATCCACTCTGCACTTGAGAACAAAACACCGATTTTCTAGTATTATCGCAGTTCCTTTTCGGTATCTTTTAAATGATGTGTCTCCAATGTATCACAGCATGCCATTCGTTGAGTTTCTTCTTCATCTTTGAAATGTCATACTCTCTGTTGCGTCCAATTACTTAAATTGCAAATCTTTTCTTACAGCCACTTTTCGAGTAGGCCAGAATTAAGCAGAATTATTTCTTGGTTAACGACTCTGGGATGTCGTAGAGACAGAAAAACTCCACAGGTTTCTTTCCTTTTCGCGGGGTCAAAAGGACCACACTGTAAAACACTAAAACAGTAACATTTAATAACATGGTAAAAAGACTGGCCTCCAGTTGCCGGTACGCCCACAATAGTATATTACAGTGAAAACCGTACTGATTAGTTTTAGAACCCCAATGCAACTGTTTTTTCTTCATCGAGGAGCAGAGCCAGTAAGAGTGATACGTGTTTCCGTCGTCCATTTTGTATAGTGGACGCCCCATCTTGGTTTCATTACTAGCACATGGTTATGTGGGCTTGAAAGGCCTACAACAGAAAAGGGGTTTGTACCGAAAATATGTTCCATTGAATATGAGTAAATCTAATTACCACAAACAATCCAACAATCCATCCAGATCACCAATAAACTACCCCAAAACATCAAAGCGAACTTAGATTTCCCCATTTTGGTTTTATAAGAATAGTTCTATAAGACGCGTATCTTTGTATAAGAGTACTGGTTCGGTTTCCTGCAGAAACCTCTGATAGAATTATCTAAATAGACCCGACGAGTTTTAGTCGTTCGGATGATTCTTTCAGAATCCCCTGTTAGGGTTATAGTTTCTACCCATCCAGATCTATTCACCTATTACTGGTAGAAGACTATAATATTGGATGACAACAATAGAGGTAAATCATAGGAAAGATAGTTGAAGACCAAGCCTGAATATTAGCAACCTGTCATTTGCAAAATGAGGTCCCCAGAGGGTGAATTTGCTGATGTTATCCCATACAGTGGGCCAATTTATCCTCTAGGTACATCTTTCTGTTTTGGCTTGAGACCTTGATTCAGACTGAGGTTCACAGAGGATAAATTTTTCTGATGCTACCCTGCTGTGCAGGGTAGCATCAACAAATTCACCCTCTGAGGGCCTCATTTTGAAGATGACAGTCTGCTTATATTCAGGCTTGTTGAAGACAATATGGAAGCCGACGGTAAGCTACCAGAAGCAGTATAGGGGCTTGGAATGACGCTTACGGAATCCAACTGATAGAATTCCTTTTTATGGAATCCCATTTTGGGACTGTTTTTGTAGTTAATGTTGGTAGTAGCTGCATTGATTGTTGAAGTGGTTGATAAAGTAGTGGTTGGTTTTGTGGATATTGTAATGACAGAACTGTTGTCGGCGTCGTAGTTGTTGATTTTGTCAAGGTTGGTGTGGTATTGGATGATGTAGTAGGTGTTGTAGTTACTTTAGATGTTGTGGTAGTCGATATTGAAGTAGTGGGTGTAGTAGTGGTTGTACTTGTATTTAGTTTGATGGTATTGTCAAGGGTGGTGTTGTAGTGGAGGGTTCAGTAGTTGTAGTAGTTGGTGTAGTGGTGGTTGTTGTTGAAGTTGAGGGTATTAGTGGATGTTTTCGTGGTGGTTGGTATAGTGGTTTATCATTGGGGAAGCTGAAGAACCGGTTGTGATAATTAATTACACATACAGTTCTTCAGGTCCACCGCCTCTATACCAATGTTTACTGCACCATCAATCACTTGCTATATCAGTGTCTACAACACCAACAAGGACTATATCAGCCACGACCACATCAACTACTTCAACTCCAAAACTAGTACACTGACCTTTACTACACCGTCACCCATTACAGCACCATACACCACAACTAGTACCACACCAATAACTAATGCACCAACTTCTACAATAACAACGTTCACAACACAAACAACCACACAAGCACGATCAACCACTACTACACAATCACCAGAACTACTACACCAACACAGCAAGTATTACACCAGTGAGTACTACAACAACCAATACAACAATCACTGTAATGTCTAAACAAACTTCAACGCCAACCACCGCAGCTACCAACAACTTTGTTAACCATTACAACGCCAACTACCACCACAATCACTACGCCAACATCTACTACATCAATCACGATACCACTAACCTTGACAACTGAAACTTTGACATCACCAACAGATGCAAATGCCTCAGCAACCGATACAACTACTACACCAGTCACTACTGTACGAATCACTACATCAACACCCACTACACTGACTAAACGACTACAACACTAACAACTACAAAAACCACCTCGGCTACTACTTCATCATCCCCTGCTATACCAGTCAATATAACAAAACCACTACAATGACTAAATCAACTATAATACAAATAAACCACAACAACGACCACGACAACCAATACATCGACCACTATTATACCAATCACTTCAACACCAACCACCACAGTGACTACACAAGCTACAATTACAAGACAAACAACTACAACATCGACCACTACAGCAACTGCAGAAACCATTTTTATTAACAAGCATACTACAACACCCACCACTACAATGAATAAACCATCTACAACACTGACAACTACAACAACCTACAACAGACTGACCAACAGTCTCCGAACAACCACTATATTCAGTCCCCAACAGTCCACAAAACACCACTGTCTTCACAATCATCAGAACTACTACACCAACACAGCAAGTCTCACCAGAACTACTACACCATAACTACTACACCAACATAGCGCTACTGCCTTCAGTCCCCAAATCACCAATGTCTTCAGTCCACAACAGTCCCAAAATCATCACTGTCTTTGGTCTTCAATTGTCTCCAACTGTACCACACCAGCACAGTCTTCATCTGTCCCCAAAGCATCACTATATTCAATTCCCAAATCACAGCTGTTTTCACACCCCAACAGCCTGCAAATTACCACTATATTCAGTTACCAACAGTCCCCAAACCACACTTTTACTTAGTCCTCAAACGTTCCCAACCCAGCAATGTCTTCAGTGCCCACCAGCCCCCAAACCACCATTGACATCAGTCTCCAAGTCCTCGCTAGTCCATATTTCGTACTGCCAATAGCAACAATTCGATGGTATAACACATTCGATGGGTAGTAGAGCAAATGAGTGATAATGGACCAACAGGAGTACAGACCGTACACCCTACGCTACCATGACGGCCCACCAAGCAATACACAATATGACCTACCATTAGTATCCACGTGCTGGAATAAAGCATTTTGGTATATTAGAAGTAGCCACTGTTCTTCTAACTGTAGACTAACAGTCATATATGGTACTATATATACTACCAATACTACACTACCACATCCGTCCAGTTCGAGAAGCCCGATACACTATGACCCGAACAACGTAATATCGGATTGTTCAGTGGACATCCACAGGAGTCATCGTATCTATGACGCCGCGTGCACATCATGACGTCACCAAGTCATTAGCAACGCCAACCGTTCCACGGAGAACACTTTCAAGAACACCCCCTTCTCCCACAACCCTCTGCTACATATACATACATGCACACACACATCACCAAAAACCATAGCATATTATTTATGAAGTACGTTTTCCACTTGCCGAACGGAGTTCTGAATGGTGCAAAAACATGTCTCACGTTGGCTCCACCAATGGCCCAGGTAAGTCCGATTCGTACACGTGAGCTATGCTACTTTTAAGGAATGATGGATTTTTATTCAGTGGTAGTTATGGGACCAGCCTACCCATCTTGTCTCTCATACAAACATAATCAGGTCGTTCTCCGAGCTGCTTTTGACTCCCAAACGATTACCGCCGCTATGTGTAATATCAATTGAGATGTTTATTTATTTGCAATGTTCGAGTGTAATGATACTTTTTTCAACAGGTCAAATAGAGTGGCGGACAAGCATCGATTGCCCACAGGGAGTCAATATTATACCATGCTTTGAATGCTAGTTTTATATGGGCATCTGCTTTTCATGGCTTTATTGATATTGATATATTTTGCCGCCAGAGAGATGCCAGTAGGTGAAGATTAATCGTAGTAACCATCTCACTTCCCACACAAACAGGGCTGGCATTCGTTGTGGGCACCTGTACCATAAACTTGATGTGAGCCTTCGAATACTGCGCCACCGCCTTGCCAGTTGGGCAGTTGAGATTACCTCACTTGCCGAGGACAAAAGAGAAAAAAAAAAAAAACGCTGGTGGGGATAGGACCAAAGATTGTTTTCGTCTTATAGCAGTACAGGTGAAAGCCAGTTTCTCCATTGTAGCAGGGAGGGGTAGTTTGAATTGCTTCTTTTCGGTTCACTTGAGAACAGGTGCGGGGGCTAGTTAAAACTGCTTCTTTTCGTTTTACCGGATGACGGGTGAGGGCCAGTTTCTCCATTGTAGTGGGAGGGGTAGTTAAAATTGATTCTTTTCGGTTTAGAGGAAGACATGTAAGACAGTTTCTCCATTGTTGCGGGGTGGGGAGTGGGGTGGGGGGGGAGGGGTGAGTTAAAATTCAATTTTAACTCTTTACCCAAAATGACACTTTCAATACAACTTCGTGAAAAACTACAAATTTTCATTTTGGTTACAAAGAACATAACTTACAACTCTTCATTACAACGAGCTCGATCAACGTGTTCCAGAGGAGATCATTCGCTTCATTTGTTTTGCTGGCAAAAATTGAAACAAAGAATGGAAAAATAATATATTATGTTGGAACGAGATTTGTATTAATAGCGAAGCGCAAACCAGTTGAGTCTATCACGTAAAGGGGGAAAGTTAATTCCACCACCGTATAATGTGTGTGGGGTGGGGGGTGGGGGCAAGTGGGATCGCAAAACGTGTTTCCTAAGGGCAAATGACCCAGCTGCGTCACCACTGTTTTAATTTGATCTGACGTCTGATGTGTTAACCATTCCATCATGGAGGGAAAACAGGAAAACTGTGGTTAATAAATAAGATCAATTGTTGGTTTGTTATATGTAATATTGAGGGAGATTTGGTCGAAGATTGAAGATTTAGAGAAGGGAATAGACAAACTGGAGAAGCATCATCCGAATTTCACAGTACAAACAATTTATGAATTTGAGGAGCGGAAATGTAAATTCCGTCCCCGGCTCCCATTTCATGTTCCTCAAGATTGATGCTTTCAGACAGTGAAAAACAGACCTTTCGAGTATACGAAAGTGTTTTCGTATATACGAAAGTGTTTTCGTACTCACGAAAGTGTTTTTCGTTGTTACGAAAAAGTTTTCGTACTAATGAAAGTGTTTTCAAACTAAACGAAAGTAGTTTCGTACTTAAGTGTTTTCGTACTTACGAAAAATGTTTTAAAAGTTTTCGTACTTATTTCGTAGTTACGAAAAAGTTTTCGTACTTACGAAAATGTTTTCGTAGTTACGAAACTTCAAAAAAATTTTTTTAACGTGGCAGCAATACGCTTCCGTAAGTTAGCCATCAACGATACACATTTTTTGTGCATTTGAGTATGACGGCGTGCTGACGCCCATTAGATGTATTTTTTTAGCTGGTCTAAGTTGTTATAAACAAGTTAACTAACTTGTTATAACAACGTAGTAACTTGTTATAACAACTTAACTTAACTTAGCATAGCTTAACTTGTTATAACAACTTAGCTTAACTTGCTATAACAACTTAGCTAACTTATATAACAACTTAGCTAACTTTTTATAACAACTTAGTAACTTGTTATAACCACTTAGCTAACTTGTTTTAACAACCTAACTAAGTTGTTATAACAACAAAGCTAACTTGCTATCAACCACTTAGCTTAACTTGTAACAACTTAGCTAACTTGTTATAACAACTTAGCTAACTTGTTATACACACTTAGCTATCTTGTTGTAACAATTTAGCTAAACTTGTTATAACAACTTAGCTAACTTGTTATAACAACTTAGCTAACTTGTTATAACAACTTAGCTAACTTGTTATAACAACTTAGCTATCTTGTTATAACAACTTAGCTATCTTGTTATAACAACTTAGCTATCTTTATAATCATTGCCCCCAAGGTCAGTTTGTCCATTCCTTGGGGCTGGTAGTAATTGGTCAAAATGCGTTTAACCCTTTACCTAACGTAACGGCCAAAAACGGCCAGCACTATACACAAAAATCGCTATTCAGTCTTTTTTATATTTACCTTTTATGCTTCCAAAACATAGGTTATGACCCCTCATTCGAACGTGCCCGTTGCGCTCATTCCAATGAGGGATCATACCCTGTGTATTGGATGCACAAAATGAAAATTTTTAGTTACGCGAGAATTTTTTTCACGAGTATCGTCTGCTACTGGCGTTAGGTTATGGGTTAATGTGTCCCCATGGACGGAGCTACATTATAAGCACTCTATCCAATAAAACGACAAAAACTTTAAAAAAAAAAATAACTAAAATAAGACTCACAAAGTCTGAAATATCTTCGAGCTTTTTCAATAACGCCCTTTAAATATGGATATCGGCGGTTCTGGGTGACAAAACGCAATTTGCCTCGTCCAGGCATCAAACTCACAACGTTTTGATTGCAAGTTGCAAACTTTTATAAAATATATATTTCTGGACATTTTTGGCTGCTTTCGTGGGTACTGGATTAAAAGTCACTTCAGAGTCCAGTATTTATTTATCTTTTGCCAGGAGAGCCCCCCCCCCCCCCCCCCCCCCCCCCCCCGCCCCTCCCCTCCCCCGCCTTTAGAGATGAGAGAATCGATCTCGAGTTTATCGCGCACCCTGTTGTTTCATGGCTCAGTTTCAGACTAAGACACGTCCCTCTTTTCAGAAATCCTGGATCCGCCCCTGTTGGAGGGGGGCAACGACGGCCTATTCACGTTTAGCAAGCTGTGCGACTTGACCTTTAATTATTTTGCCAACAAGACCTTTTTAGAAAACTAATCAAACTTTTATTTAAAGATGGGTACACCTTATTAAAACCTTACAAATATGAATATCACTGGAACCTTCGCAATCACCCAGAACCGCCGATATCCATATTTAAAGGGCATTATTGAAAAGCTCGAAGGTATTTCAGACTTTGTGAGCCTTATTTATGTTGTTTTTTTTTTTAAGTTTCTGTCATTTTGTAGGATAGAGTGTTTATAATGTAGCTCCATCCATGGAACACATTAACCCCATTACCTAACGCTAGTAGCAGACGATATTCGTGACAAGAATTCTCGTCTAAAAATTTTCATTTTTTGCATCCAAAACATACCCCTCATTGGAATGAGCGCTACGCGCCCGTTCGAATGAGGGGTCATAACCTATGTTTTGGAAGCATAAAATGTAAATATAAAAAAGACTGAATAGCGATTTTTGTGTATAGTGCTGGCCGTTTTTGGCCGTTACGTTAGGTAAAGGGTTAAACGCATTTTGACCAATTACTATCAGCCCCAAGGAAGGGACAAACTGACCCAGGGGGCAATGATTAAAAAGATAGCTAAGTTGTTATAACAAGTTACTAAGTTGTTATAACAAGTTAGTTAAGCTGTTATAACAAGTTAGCTAAGTTGTTATAACAGCTTACTAAGTTGTTAATACAAGTTAGTTAACTTGTTATAAAAACTAGAACAGGTAAAAAAATACATCTACTGGCGTCAGCACGCCGCCATAACAAACTGACCTAGGGAGCAATGATTAAAAAGATAGCTAAGTTGTTATAACAAGATAGCTAAGTTGTATAACAAGATAGCTAAGTTGTTATAACAAGTCAGCTAAGTTGTTATAACAAGTTAGCTAAGTTGTTATAAAAAGTTAGCTAACTTGTTATAACAAGTTACTAAGTTGTTATAACAAGTTAGCTAAGTTGTTATAACAAGTTAAGCCAAGTTGTTATAACAAGTTAAGCAAAGTTGTTATAAGAAGTTAAGCTATGTTGTTATAACAAGTTAGCTAAGTTGTTATAACAAGTTACTAAGTTGTTATAACAAGTTAGTTAACTTGTTATAACAACTTAGAACAGCTAAAAAAATACATCTACTGGCGTCAGCACGCTGCCGTATTTGAGGGCTATATGAGAAGATGAAGATTTGGAACTTCTTGCCACTGTTGCCAGTAAACTTCGTTCTTTATTCGGCCTGGCTTTTGCGTCGGTATGCTTATTCCTTGCACAGAAACATTACTTGCCTACGGGTAGATCCCTATTCCGATTTGATTCTTTTGAGATTAAATTTCTTTCTTCATTTGAACTGCTTCGGAAACTCACATCAGTCTTTTCTCGTTGTTTGAAGGTTGCTCACATTTTGGTCTATTCGTTACATTGACAGGTATGTGCAATCCATGTTTTTTCTCTTGACTCCTTCCGCGGTACAATCCACTTTGTCCGATATCTAGAATGTCAGCTTCAAAACAACACCATGCATTCTTGAAGACTTGAATGTGTAAGCCATTGATTGTTGAATCCAATTTCTGTTGCGCAAATTCTGTATTCCGTCGGACATCTTGATTTTTCAACAGCTCCAACTAAATTAAGTTGAAACACCACAAGTAAATTTTATATTGGGTAGAGTGCATTTTCCATTAGTGAACGTGCGGGGTCTTTCTCGTGGAAATTCTGTAGAAATCGAGCATAAACGGTTCTATTGGTCTTTATTTCGCAATGAACTGTGGTAATTTCTTAAGTCTTCGAACTATAGTCCTTGCTGAAATAATTCTAGATTATAAATAACTTGGAACAGTTTTTTCTTCGTAGATAATTTCAAGCCTTGTCGTCACTTCTTGGAAAACTCTCGGGGATAGCTTTCCCATGAAATGATGTCAAGGCATGAAATTATCATCAGAAGTAAATGGAATGGAAATTGATGAATCAATTAGTTGTCACAAGCAACTGTATGTATGGTTCATCAGTTTATTGATGACGTTATTGATGACGTCACTGGTTACGTAATGTATAGACGTATTCTATGGCTTCACCAATGACATCACTGGTCATGTGACTGCTATCGCCACTGATCACATGGCCGATGTACAACAACGACCCTTAACTATATATAGTGATGATGTTACGTCAGGTATTACCTTGACAACATACCATTTCCAATAATGCATTGCGATGTGACGTCACACATGATATTACATCCGATGTGACATAACGAAATAGCTGTTTTGCAGAGTTCACTATGAAATCACTCCCTGTTGAACACAAGTATCGACAGATAGGTAATCTCCAAAAGATATCCTGCAAAACGTATCTTCCAATAGTCTCCATCAGTCCCCACTAGACCCCGCATCACCACTGTCTGTCTCCAGTCCCCAAATACCGAGATGAGTTGTCGTAGAGTCATTCCCAACAATTCGTCCGATGCTGACTGCGCATGCGCAACTTCCCGGGGAAAAACTTCTAAAACAACGGGCATGTGCTGAAACTAATGCCATGTTAATTGGGGCTATATTTTTAGTATCAGATATATGATTACATAAGGCGAATTTGAAGTTTTGGTCCTAAAATTTGAGTCTGATGCATAAGGGTAAACTTCCGGATGAATTATAGGAAACAGTGGCTTCGAAAAATTGGTTATTTTTTAAAATGGCCTTTTTACGGCACGGGTTTTACACGGGTTTGTTACAGTCACGTAACTAAAAAATAAAAAGGAAACATGGAATTTTGTTCACATTTTAGAAACAGGGGTTTATATGCTCCAGGGTTAGATGAGTGGGGATAGTGGGAAAATTCTGCTTTTGAGGCTGCTGGGGGGGGGGGGGGAGGGGCTGAAAATGACTGTTATCAACATTTTTTCATGCAATTTTGCAGGCTGAAGTCTTGCCTTTGACAATCAATTATTTCACCCACATTCAGATTATTTATTTCTACTTGGTCAGATAGTGTTATATGTTTTTAGTGGATTTGGGAAATGTAATACAGGTTATGGGTTAGACAACTAAGTTACAGAATATTTGCATTTGAAGGGAGTGTATGGCATGCCATTTTAGGAAAGACCTGGAAAACTGTGGAGCGGAACCTGACTGACGGTTCAGTGCAGCCGCCGTGTATTGGTCACCTTCCACGGGTGGGCAATATTTCCACGGACGCAATAATATTAGATTCCGAACACTAATTATCGGAATAAGCATAAAAAATTTAATTAATGAAGCACCGGGTACGACCCGGTGCTTCATTAATTAAAATTTTGCTGATAATGATTTTTATTACCTGGTAAACGCATGCGTGGACATCACTGCCCACGTGTGGATTACGAGCAGTCCACTGTGTGGGTGTACTGCACGTGTGCCATAATCACCCGTCAACTTTACCACTTTTCCACTCCCTGTGAACGGACAGCGCCCTAAAATTCATGTTTGTGTTTTATTGATCTGCGATTATGGATCGTTTGGATGAGGACCAACGATTTATTTAGTATTCCCTTAAAAATTTATAGCAACATCTCGATTCCGAACTTGTTGAATTTGATACATATAATTACATTCTTCTCTTTCATTGTAAAGGCAATGTTGTACTTTGAGTCTGGAGGTGTGAGGATTGTTTGTTTATGATTTCCAGACGGCTTCAAATTGAACGCAGGTGACAATGTTACTCTCCTCTCAATTAGTCTCCGCGAAGTGGGTGGGAAGTTGAACACCAGAACGTCCACTACACCACAGACTGGGTTCTGACAATCTTCAGCCAGCAGAAAATATTTAATGGTTTCTTTACGATATCTGAAACCCAGGCAGCGTCCCAGTGTGAATAGCCTTGAAAAATGAGCCAGAAACATTATCTCTTCTTCGGTTGTAAATTCATTGTGCACGATTTAATTGTGATAGACTATATCTCATGTCTTTGTGTAACCCACAAATTTGCCCCCCGCCCCCAGGCCAAGGCATCCATATGCAACTTCAATGAAGTTCAGTCACATTTTCATACTTAAAAAAAACAAAAAACAAAACAAAAAGCCACACGCACAAACTACAATTGGTAAGAATATGCGAACAAAGTGGAGTCAGAAATTATGAAAACCTTTGAAAAATGTAAAGTTATAGAAGGAAACTTCTTCCTTAGAACCGGTTATAAAATACAAGTTTCCCCAACCCCCTAACCATTCATTAATGAATAAAACACTCCGTCTTTGGCAAAGACATTAATGCTTAATACAGAATTATCCAGATTCTTAATTACCCTCCATCCGAATTCCGTTTGTCGCAGTCGACCAAACTATATTTATGCCGACGTTGCGGCGTGTTATATGAATCGAATTCTCCAGGCTCCACTTGTGTCCTTGGGCAAGGCACTGTATCCCGATTGCCTATCTGGGGGCACGATGACGCCGTGTACTGAGGCGTACTACGGCGTACTGCACATCGATGGTGCACTTGTCTTCAACCAAAGCTAACCCTGCCGTAGTACACAACGCCACCCACGTGGGCAGTTGGGATTTAGTGTCTTGCCCAAGGACACAACGCGGTTGCCGCAAGTGGGATTCAAACTGAGGACCTCTCGGCTTGCAGCCTCCATTTCTACCAAATGAGCCACTGTGCTCCCTTACCTTATTTAAAGGCCATATTCAATCAGCGCTTTTCATAAAAAAAATCGCCATATTCTATTATTTTTTAAACAGTGCCTCCAAAACCCAGCTTATGACTACTCATTGGAACGAGCTCGTCGAGATTGTAGCATATGTTTTGAGGAATAAATGAAAATGTTTCAGTTATAGGAGAAATTCTAGAGAAGTATGGTTCCTCGTCATGTCATGGAAAGGTTTACACAGGTCAAAACTACACCCCACACCCTCTCTCTCTCGCTCTCCTTATTTCACCACATCTCGTTCAATTTACTTTACTGACCAGCCTGTCTGTCCATTCGTCCGTTCGTTCGTCACATGTTTTCCGGAGTTTTTTCAGCTATCGATTGAAATATTAAAATGATCTTTTGTCTGTAGCTTCCTGGTGGGTACTTTCAGATCACGTTTCAATTCCATGCTGCTGCATTGTTTTTTTTACAGAGTTATTTCCCTTGAACATAGAAATTCGACAGTTGAAACAGGGTTCCTGCACTCTTTTCGGCTATGGACAGGGTAGGTGGGTGGGTGTGGGAGGATTCAGAGAAAAACTGCGTGAACATTGGTTGGATGGGTGGACGATCAAGTGCAAAAAAATGTGCATTAAAGTTGTTTTTCCTTTTTGACTGTTATGGCATCTTTTGTGCCGCAAACAGTAACAAAATGTCACCACTTGACCATAAAAGCACATTTACAAGCATTATTAACAAATGTTAATATAATAATATAATATATAATATAAAAATATTAGAGAATTTCACCAAAAATGGGGGTAAATGTCCGATATTGAACGGACAAAATGTCCGACAATTTTCTCGTAAAGTCGATTAAAATATCCATTCACAACATAATTCATTCATATTCGATTTTTTTTCTTGGAACATTCTTTAAAATGAAGTATAGTATATGTAATACTGTCTAATGAGTCATAATAGCTAGGTGGGACTGATTTTGAAAAAAAATTGAAAATATTAATTTTTATTTCAACAAAGACAAAAAAGTCTGATTTAACAGAAACAAAAAAGTCTTTTTGACAGCTATCCTGCTCAGGTCCAGGTGATAAATACAATGTAGTCTATGTCATGATGCTATGACGCCTTAACAGAACAAGTCAAAAAGTAAAGATTCAACTCCAATTTGACATCTATTAATTGTTTCTTCTGTCCATTCAATATAGTTGGGTATTGATAACTAACTAGCAGTAACAACATGAATCACTTTATTCGGGCTAAAGCAGAGGGGTTGGAGCAGGTTGGGTGTAATGGAGGATCCATAAACCACAAAATTGCGATTTTAGCGAGGGGGTGGGGATAAAATTGCGTGAACATAGGTGGGTGGGTGGGTGATCAAATGCCCCGAAAATGTGTGTGAACAGTGAATGCAGTTTTTTGTCCTTTTTCACTATTATGGCATCCAATGTGCCCCAAACAGTAACAAAATGTCACCAATTGACTATAAAAGCCCATTTAGAAGCACTATTAACAAAAGTAACCCCCTTAATATGACAAATATTGGAAAATTTCATCAAAACTGACTTGAGGATCGGGATGGACGTCCTATATTGAACGGAAAAAAATGTTCGACAATTTTCTCATAAAGACGACTAAAATATCTTTTCACAACATAATTCATTCATATTTGAGATTTTTTATGGAATATTCTTTAACCCTTTACCCAACGCAGACGATTTCAAAATTCATTATTTTAAATATCATTTTTTAAAATTTTTAAAAAAATTTCAACAAAACCATATCATGTGACCCCTCTTTGGAACGAGCTCGTTCCAAAGAGGGGTCACATGATATGGTTTTGTTGAAATTTTTCGAAAAATATTATTTTTTTCAGCAGCTGTATTTGCATATTACGCGGGCGGATGCGGGCGATTCGTTGGGTGAAGGGTTAAAATGAAGCATACTATATGTAATACTGTATAATGAGTACTAGTTAGGTGGGATTCGTTTTTCAAAATGAAAAAAATAAAAATATTAACTTTTATTTCAACAAAAACAAAAAAGTCTTATTCAACAACAACAAAAAAAAAATCTTTTTGATAGCTTTGTAGGTGCCACAACAAAAACAAAAAAAGACAAGGTTTGCTCTTCTTGAGTCAGAACAAAAACAAGTTCTCTTTTACACAACCAATATTTGTAACGTATTGCATAAACTTTTCACCCAAAATTCTAGTACCCTCTATCATTTTCATAACACTAACATACTGCAACTTGCCGAGCACTTTGCTAGAAACGGCTGGCGTGACTTTTATTAACATATTTGATTATTGTATCTACATGTAAGCTCAGTTATACAAAATTGCTCTTTTTTAAAACCAATGTTGGCACTGAATGAACTTCAATGAAGTATCAAGCATTAACAATACACACTGAGGTATGACCATTGAACTTTAAAGAACCGCGATTCGTGCAGTAACTACCACTGATAGCGTAATTTTAGCGGTAATAAAGTATTGCCTCAAAAACAAGTTGAGTTCCCCCTCCTGCGACCAAACCTACCACCCAGGAAAAAACAGAGATAAAAACTCTGGAAACCTGTAGTCAGCGTATGTAAGATTGGCCTCGGAACTCTGGATGCCGACTTCCACCCAACTTCGCTGCACAACTGATCGAATGACAGACTCGAAATGAAGTCTGGCCGTTTCGTGCATTTCGGCCAGAATGAAGCCTACGACCGCATGTCACCCACTTGACAATAAAATCTCCCTTTCAACCAATGATTTCATACGTCTAATAACACGTGACTTAATCGACAGACGATTAAGACACCTGAACACCTCGTGCCGGCGAATTGGCGTACCTTCAATACAACATTTTCTCGCTATACTTCGAACCGCGAGAAAAGTAATATATAGCATACACGGTTACGATACAAGCAGTAGTAAACTAATTATGGGCCCAGCAGGCACAGTGCTCACATATGTCTGCATATGCCATGATTTACAGAAACTAGACTGTTCGAAGTGCATAATGTATATCACTGCATATCAGAATATCAAAATTAGGAAAAGCTTATTTAAATTTGATTTAAAAATGTTTCTGGGAAAAAGAATAATTGAGTTTCATTTGCAAGGTAAACACTGAGAAACTAGATTTGTAAGAATATTAAGCTATACATTTAGTTTGTCTGATATGGTTTGATTGGGGTTTTACATCGCTTTCAACAACTATGGTTATATGATGCCTATGTCAGGACACTGTTAGTTCTCGAGATGAAGGTAGAATTACTCAAACAGATCCACTGGATGTCTTAAGGATAGAGCTGAAACGGTTAACCGATTAATCGATTAAACAATGATCAACATCTTGATCGATCCAAAAAGTAATTGATCGATCTACTGTATAATATGGGTTAATAAAGGAACAAACTTGCTCCAAAACATTGTCACACTGACTCACATCAATTATATGAGACAGAATAAAGCATGCAAGTTACTTGCTGACATACTTGTTTACTTGCATGCTCATCATACTGTATCAGTGGCTGGAAATGGTCATTCTTAACTCTTTATCCATTGTGGACAGCAGACGATACTTGCAAAATAAATTCATGAATTACTAAAAAAATTTAATTTTTGTCTCAAAAACACAGCTTATGACCCCTCATTGGAATGAGCTCAACGAGCACGTTCCAGTGAGGGGTCAAAACCTATGTTTTGGGGACAAAAATTGAAAACATAATAAATTTGAATGGTGATTTTTGTATTTTGGCCTATAGCCGGTTTTGTTTGTTACGTTAGGTAAAGGGTTCATGCTGTAAATCATCAACGGTATGGCAATTATTCAGATATTTGGACAAGTAATTAATCGGTTAACCAAGGTTAATCCACGTGATTAATCGACCAAGACAACCCCTTAACCGTTTCAGCGCTACTTAATCCTTTACCCAACGAATCGGCCGCATCCGCCCGCGTAATATTCAAATTCAGTAGTTGAAAAAAAAAAATTATTTTTCAAAAAAATTCAACAAAACCTTATCATGTGACCCCTCGTTGGAACGCACTCGTTCCAACGAGGGGTCACATGATATGGTTTTGTTGAAATTTTTTGAAAAATTTGAAAAAAATGATATTTAAAAAAAATAAATTTTGATATCGTCTGCGTTGGGTAAAAGGTTAGGCAATCCACCAACACGGAGACCTAAATATAAGAATGAAACAAATACCTTAAAACTTGCTACTGTACATCAATATAGTAAAATGTCTATGTGTACAGCCAGGCCATCGCTGCTGTGCATTAACAACCTGGCTACCAAATGTGGACCTATTATACCCTGGCCCACATAGGGTTAAAGCTACACAGTAATGCGTTTTTGTGAACTGATGTGAATCTGGTAAGTCTTGAAATATGCATCTGATAGAGTAAATGGAAACATGTTTGAAGATATAAAAATATGCATTGAATCTGTGTCCATTACGCGTTTCGAGTTGGTGTTCTAGTGTCGAAGTTTTGTGTATAAAATGTATGAGAAGGGGTGGGTCTCCAAAATGTCATGGAAAAAATCTGCAGGAAAGGGTGGGTGGGTAAAAAAATTTGCAAAATAAAAATTTCCACCTATGTTCACGCATTTTTTCCAACCAAACCCACCCCCCACACACCCCCTGATTTTAGTCTCAAATTTTTCCGGGGCAGGCTGATTCGCAGCTCGGATGATGCTGTCCATCACAGTTGGTGCACCCTCGGCCTGCCCTGCCTCTATGTATTTTACGTTTTCTTGAAGCGCGAAGGGAACATGTCAGTCAGCGTAACTTTAGAAGGAACAATGTTTTCGCACTCACAACATGTACCTGTCACATTAAAAGGCTGATTTGCCGATATTTGCTGAAATAATCTGCTGAATTTGCAGGAACATGTGCAGAACTTGTGTCAACAAAGCTTTAGCGGGACATAAATTATGACGTAAACAGGGAAATCCCCTGGGTATTCCTTAATTACTGTGAGTACTATTGTAAATACGTTTTGCATTTGTGCATTGCGCGTTTCGAGTTGGAGTGCTTAGGTTTTGTATATAAAAATTATTATGAGGGTGTGGGTCCCAAAAATGCCGTGAAAAAAATATGTAGGAAAGGGTGGGTGGGTCAGAAAATCTGCAAAATAAAAGATTCCTCCGATGTTTACACCCCCCTCCCCTATCCCTGCTATGGATGATAATATTGAAAAGAGTTTTCGTATGTATCTTCCTTGTGGACAGTTACAGATCAAGTTTAAATTCCATTTCACTCAATCTCGACGACGCAACTCGTAATATCAGTCACAGAAACGAGTTTAAGAAAAACTGGACATCCAAATTTCTTTCATCTTTTTCCACTTTTGTCAATTGGGACAATCCCTATTGCCCTGACAGTACTTAGTAAACTTGTAATCAACAATAACCCTAACAGGAGTTTACATAAGCCAATAAACGAACTCTCTGCTTTTATCTGGAACCCTCGTCTTGGTCAAACTTGCTGCTCACCCCAACAAGTGCAGCAAAAAATACGTTCAACACCCCAGGAGGAAGCTGTTGTCAGTAATAACGAAGAGCACTTGCTGAGCGCTTACGGTGATGCATTTCATAATTCTCTATAAGAGCTAAGTCATTGGAGAGAAATGATGTGCATTACTGCTGGCGCCCAGTAAGTTATTCGAACACAATAAAGATTCGAGACTTGTCTGCAGGCGTATTCGTAGAGCACCCCAAACATTATGAACCCGAATGCGATGGCCGACATTCACGCTCAGTTCACATACACACATTGAACTTGGAAACACGACAGTTATAGCGGGCTTTCTGCAATTTTTTCAGCTGTGGATGGAAATATTGAAAAGAGTTTTTGTATGCAGCTTCCTGATGGGTATATTTTGTCACAGATTAAATTTCAATGCCATTTCCCTCAGTTGATTTATTACAGAGTTATTCCCCTTAATTTTGGAAATTCGACAGTTGTAACGGGTTTTTCGCACTTTTTTCCGCTATGACTAGAAATATTGAAATGATTTTTGTATGAAGCTTCCTGATGAGCACTAACAGATCAAGGTTCATTTGCATTCTACTCGTATGGTTTATTGCACAGTTATTGACCTTAAACTTAAAAATTTGACAGTAATAAGAGACGTTCCACACTTTTAGTCGCCAATGTTAGCGATACATGAATGATTTTGGTATGTTCCTTTACCTGTTGCAAATTACAGATGGAGTTCTGTTTTTGCTCTCTTCACTCAGAGTTTTACGCAGTTACAGAGTTATTGCCCTTGAACTTGGAAAGTTGTTGGTGTAGCGTTGTGGCGTTTATCGTAAGGTCGCTGGGACTCTCGGGGTTGTGATACCGTCAAGTGTCCTTTGTTCTACAGTATAGGTGGCTTCCAGGTTCTTTTTCAATGTGACGTGTTCCACTGGACGGTTGGGAAGTCAATCAACACATCGACAATGCTACAGTTTCTATATTATGTATTCTTCGCCAAATTTTGCCCAAAATGAGCTCTTGAAGCTATTTCAACATTTGATCATTGTCAATATCGCCTACATCAATATCTTGCCAAATATAAGCCCTTGAAGCTATTACAGCATTTGCTCATGGTCAATCGTCTACACCAGTACACCAGGGCTTCCACATCTTGAATCAACTCTGAGTTTCGCATATATAGTTTCACAGACCACGCGACTTAAGTAATAATTCGACAAAGTTTTATAAGGGCATTAGCCCTGTTAAAAATTATAGTACAGAAAACTATGCGTGCGGAAAATAAAGTTAACAAATGAGTACTTCTCCGTCACTAGGCTCTGTCAGGCTGTTCGATCAGGCGAATACGTCCACCCAGCCGGGGATTATATAGGGAATGGCTACGTGCGGCTTATTAGCCTGTTCCCATGAAATTCATTGAGGCAAGCATCCGCCATCTTGCTGTCTGAAGCGCCCTTTTCTAAAGAGAAGTGGACGGATGACGCCAACAGTCGTCAACCCTCCATGCCTTCCATAGAGTCTCCGATTTCGGAATGATTGTTAAAACTGCCTCCGGCAACGTAAGTTAAGACTGTTTGTACAAGCCGTCCCAGATTCCAATTTACTGGAGGGTACTGTGAACCATTACTTGTGAAAACAATATTACTGGATACGGTGATAATGTGGTGTGTTCTCAAAACGTCGAAAAAAAAAAATCCATTTAATAGTAATTATAGTTTATATCTAATTGGTGGTCACTCGTGAGATGTTTCTGCATTCAGAGATCAGAGATACAGGCGGTGGGTTTTATGTGTTCGGTGAAGAGTTTACTGAGTTGTGTAAGATATATACATGTGGAGAGTGGATTGTAATTAAATCACCCGGGGAATAGAGCTACCACTCAACGTATCGCTTTCAAATTCCCAACATGTGGACAAAAAATACAGGCAATGTTTCAGCCAATGGACCTCCTGAGAGGTGCATTGACTGGAACTTTGCTTGTGCTTGCTATGCTTTGCAACAAATTTGCAATTATTTCCTGGGTGGAATCGCCACTCTGCAGGTAATTTAGTGATAATACACTCCCCACGTACTGTATATATGTACAAGTCATTGGTATCCATATCAATTTTCTGAAGATAATCAGAGGTAAAAATTGGGGAGCAAACAAAGACGCTCTTCTCAAGCTTTACAAATAATTCAATCGTCAGTGAGAATTACACAACAGACACCCATGTTTATTGCCCACGGTTATAGGCCCTACCCACAAAATACCCGATGCCAATTAGATAAAGACTATAGTCTAAAGCCTATTGTTCTCTTGTGTAGATACTCTGGTACAGATTTTCATTTTTTCAGCATTTTGAGATACAGCAGATAATGTAGCCATTGTCTATAATATGATTTATTTCTTAGTGTTTAAGGTCACATACTTATGCACAATGGCTAATCGTGACCGTGACTGTTTTACGGGTGGAAGAAGCCCGAGAACACGGAGAGAACCACCGAGCGTCGACGAGCAACTGTCAGCTCCTCAACATTCTAACTCTGTTCAAGCTCCGTTCAAGCAGGGTTACAGCGGTTGAAGACATGTGCACCATCGACGTGCAGTGCGCCTTAGTACACGGCGTCATCGTACCCCATGTAGGCAATTGGGATAAAGTGCCTTACCCAAGGACACAACGCGAGTCGTCCCGGGCAGGGATCGAACGCGGGGCCTCCAGCATAGAAGTCCAACAGTCTACCTATGAGCCACCGCGCTCCCAGCCATTGTCTATAAACAATCTACAAACAATTACAGCATAAATTATCAACATGCAGGTTTGTTAGCTTTCTGTTTACAATAACACAATAAGTTTTATTTGAGTTTTCAGTGCAATACGTTTGTGCTTTACTGCGTTCTCTACAATTAAACCATGAGAAAATCTCATACATTTGTACTTGATAGATTCATACTAATTCTATCTTCCTCAATAATCTAAATAGCCATTGAGTTATCATTTGCATACTGGACAATTTTATTACAATTTACCAGGGCGCTTATGGTCTTTTTTACCCTAGGTAGGCTGAATTTCATCACAACAGTTCGTCCCCTGAGTTCCAATGTGTTCTATGTGCCAGTAGGCACACAGAACACAATGGAACTCATGGGACGAGTTGTAACAGGTTTTCTACACTTTTTCAGTTGGATGAAAATATTGAAATATTTTTTCTGTATTGTAGCTTCCTGGTGAGTACCCCCACATCAAGTTTCAATTTCATTCCGATCCTTTTGGTTATCGAAGAGTGATTGCCCTTGAACTTGGAAATTTCCCATATTGGCTGTGAGTGTAGCTCCTCATCCATCAGACTGACTGCTGTTGTTTGAAATTTGACTAGAAAACAGGACTTTTCATTATAAATATACGTCAAGTAATGCTTCCGCCGAAAGTTCAGCAGCCAAAGAAGTAACAGTATAGGTTTCTTCGCGTTGAAACATTCGTGAGCATACAAGTCAATTCATTTGTTTGTCCCTGATCAGACGTTCAAGATTAGAGTTATCTCCCTTAGACCAAGAAATGAGAAACTTGTAAATAATAATTTGGGTCTCAGCTGCTTGATAATTGTTCTACTTTTCATATAGTAATACATTGCCGCTTCGTGCAATCCTCCGGTGTTTTATTCGGTTAACCCTTTACCCAACGTAACGGCTCAAACCGGCCAGCTCTATTCACAAAAATCGCCAATTAATTTTCATTTTTTCATTTTTTGTCCCCAAAACATAGGTTATGACCCCTCTTTGGAACGAGCTCGTCGAGCTCGTTCCAATGAGGGGTCATAACCTATGTTTTTGAGACAAAAAATGAGTTATTCAAGAATTTCTTTTGCAAGTGTCATCTGCTTTTCATGATAGGTAAAGGGTTAATAGTTTTACAGCTGGTCTCCTTCCTTTTTCGTTTCTTTCACACAAATTCACTTCTTCTCTACCTTCGACACAATCTTCTATATAAATAATGTCATCATCCCCAAACCACTCCCACCCCACCCCTGTCATGTTTTTTTTCACTTCTTTGAACTCTTTGGAATTCTGTGCACTTTGCTTGTCTTCAGTTTCGCACTTGAGTTAAAAGGAGATTGCTAGTTTAGATCTGGCCAGACTTGTTGCTTATTTTTTGCTCTGTTTCACTTTCAACTTGTCTCCTGAACAGGAGCAGAGACATGTATGATCATATTTGATTGGGATTTTTTTGCCCCTCTCATGCCATGCTATGACCAACTCTGTGAAGCTAGATCCGTGACAAACTGTGTAATCTAGTTATTCACGTGACGCTCACATAACTCTGTTAGATTACGTGCAACCCGGCTGAAAAAAAACATGGGAGGCTGAAAAAACGTAGTCTTTTGGATGTCGTCTAGATTTTGACAAAAGGAAACATTTGGTTCCAGATTGAAGTATGAGCAATTTCCTAAAATGTAGCCAGCAGACGAACTCTTAACCCTTTGACCTCTAGTGGTATCTTCCATGCCAGTTTAATGGTAGCAATTAGAAGAGTCCATATTCATTGTTTGGGGTAGACCAATCAATATTTTCAACGTGCAGCCTCGGGCTGCACGTTGAAAATATTGGTTAGTCTACCCCACACATTTACTGAACAGCCATCCTATTTAATGACGTTATGACGTATCATGTTCCTGACCGGAAAAGCGGTCTCTCCGCCAAAATCGGACATGCAGCATAATATTTACATATAAAGTTTAAAACAAAATGAATGTGATGAAATTGACTTGAAAGAACTCTATCTATTTGTGAGAATGGGCCATTTATTAATTTACATTATCAAGTATGGGTCATAAGATCACGTATTTTTACGAACCGTTCATTGATAGTAGGGTAGTTGTCATGTTAGTAATAGGCAGATACGGCCTAAGTAATCAAATAAATGTGTGTTAGCCGGTTAACTATCGGAACGGATAAAGTGTAAAGCGACTATAAAATAGACAACTATTGTTCATTAAATGGCGAATTGAAGAAACACTATTTGGAAAAATAAGGAATTGAATGAAATTGCATGTTCAGAAGACAATCGATATAACTTAATATTTTGTTGTTGTTGAGAATTCGTCTGCTGGTTCCATTTTAGTGATGTGTACACTTTGTGACCTAGCACATCTGAGGAAGTCGGAATAGGTAGACCAGGGAAGTAATAACAGGTAGAACAGGTCAAGGGAATAAGGTTGGAAAGGAAGTAAAAGATGGGTTCTTGAAGTTTTAAAAAGTTATCGGGCTATTTGTGATATTTAAATATACTCTTATACAATGGATCGACAAACCCACAGTCCTATAGCACTACATGTTACTTATACCGGTAGGCTCTTGGCAGAATCCGATCCCAATGAGATCTGTCTAATATTGTTTTTTGTCGTTTTTCGATAGCTGCCTGGTCTATTTGTGTTAATTAGATATACTCCCGTTCAATCGAATGTATCCACCAGAACACCCCCATCTTATTAGAGGCTTTGAGAGGCCTATAGGTACCAAGGGCCATACAACTGAGAATGGACAAACGGGAATTCTGGGAATCCGGGCCAAATAAACAATTGTCGGGTTGTTTGTGGCAACTAGATAATGTCTCATCCATTCGAACATACCCTTCCAACACACCCCCTCCTATTACAGGCTTTTGGGGTCACCATGTACCATCAACGAAACCATGATGGCGGCCAGTAATAAAATGGATGACGGAAACACGTGTCTCCTAAAACATTGGCTGTGCCTGCGCACTAACACCCACATATCACAGTTGTAATGACGTGACAACATGCCAATCATGCGTGCTACCATGACGCACCTTCTTATTTAATTAACATGTTTCGTACTCCCCCAAGTTAGTCAAGGAATTCCCCCCCCCCCCCACCTCAACTGTCGGAACCGGGTACCACAGCTATCCACTTGTATAGTCGACTGTGTGTGCGACCTAATACCAAGTATTAAGTCTACTCTCGTAAGAAAGTATTTATTTAGAAGCAAAATCAAATTAATATCCAGGACTCCAAGCCAGCCAAAATAGTTCGAGAAAAATTATTGAAATTGAAGGATATCACACTCCCACCGTCTCGCGACGTCCCTAGCGTGACTGAGTAGATTGTTCGCACTAATATGTAGATTTATTGGAAAATATTTTCTACCCCAAAGTTAAAAAAGAAGTCTGGACTAAACGCGTAAACAACGGCCTGGCATGCAGTTGAGTTCTCCATATGAGCAAGAGAACCAAATTTCATACCACTGTAACAGGAGGAGAGATACTGAGTGCGGGAGCCGGGGTTCGAACCGTCCACCTCTAGCAAAGCGACCGATGTAACACGAGACCACTTTTCATCACCAATTAACATTAAAATGCATATAACCTGATGTTTTTGTATAAAGCTTTCTTTTGAATTTCGGACAACACTTTACACTGCCGACATAGTCAGTCTTTATAAACCTCCGCGACGTAAGAGTAAACTCATTTATTCAGCTTCGGTAAGTTCAATCTACAGACACAGCGAATATGTGAGAGTCATATGTAGACTTTAAGAGAAAGGTTAGACGCAGGCAGCATGCTATTACTTGTGATGTCTGCAGGAATTGGCAGCACCAATTATGTGGAGCCGGTATGATACAAGTCAAGAGACAACTCTGGCTTGCACTTTGTATGTGTGCCATATGACCGGACAAGAACGGCGTATTCAGAAAGGGAAGAACAAATCCCACTCACATATGCGGAAATTGCAGTGCTAGAGGAATTCTCCGCCAATCAGCATATGGATATTGATAGTGAGGCTCCAGAAACAGGACTTGCAGAATTTAAAAGCAGAGACACTGAGATTCCTGGATCCTTTGATGAGACTTAATGCCAAGGCACGTTAAATTGTCGTTGATGGCCACACCCGCCTTTGATTTATGTTTTGAAATTTCGTTGTCTGATTTGGGGGCGAAACTACCCACCCCGTCTGTGTTGCGAAACGATCCGGGGCGAACGAGAATTAGGGCGAAACGACTCAGGGGGCGAAGGGGGATTGGGGCGAAACGTCCCGGGACCGATTTATCACACGACTAAGAGATCCATACCAAACATGCTGGTTGGTGAATCATGGCCTTTATACCTTGACCGATACACTACTCTCCCTTTCTTTGTTTTGAGATGCACCACATGTGAATCTCACCCAGGTTCCTCCCTCAGAGTGGTCGAAACACCCGCAGTGCCACCTACTGCTGAGGATCGGGCGGGCCCCCAAATATAACAGGAGGAAAGATAAGCACGGGAGCCGGGGTTCGAACCGTTGGCCTCTTGCACACAAAGCGACCGCTTTACCACGGGTGCGTTTTTTTGCTCTCTCCAGTAGATATCCAGGAGATCTTCCGGTAGTCGTTTTCTCCTTTTCATCCTTTTGCTCGACAAACTCGATGTTAATTCTCCAGTAATCTCCCCTGATTTTTCTATTACATTCCATAATTTTGTTACGTCTCCGGTCTCCAGCCATACCCTTCTCATTTTTGTGTCTGGAGATCTCCACAACGGATAAATAATACAAAAATGGAGGTATTTTTGTCACTTGTCGTCGACGAACTCTCAGAAAATGATGAAACGGTGACCTGGTCACAGATATCGGCGCTGATTTACTGAGTGTGATGTACGTTTAACAACATATCGTTGTCTGAGAAATTAAAGTTTATTTACAATCTTTAAAATGTTGCGTTTTTCTCTGTTACTGCTTTCCGTTTCGAATTTTCGTGATATATGAATTCACGCACAAAAGAAACGCTGAGCAAAATTTTTGATGAATAGTTTGGATTGGTGAATTCATTGCAGTGATGTAGTCACGAGGTGGGGGTCCCATCTCCACCCCTCCCACACATTGTTACAACCCTGGTGGCGTTTGATATTTATTGGTAAGGAGCGAACTTGCAAACAGGCGAATTTGGGTGACATTCCTTAAATTGTATGATTGGTGCTGTGTTAATTGCTCTTCTTTTTGTTCGCACGAATGCTGAATAAATGCTTTTTTTGGTGGTTGCGAAAATGACTTTGAACTCATCACACAATAACTCAAGTGAGTTTTTTGCGGCCATGATTGATTGCTCTCCTCTCCAGCTTCTACCTGCATTTTAGAATGCAGAGATTGGAGATTTCCAGGAGATTTCCACACGGCAAACGGATGCAACTGGAGATCTTCTGGAGCTCTCCTGGAGAGCAGAAAAAAAAACAAAAAAAAACGCACCCCACGAGACTAAAGCTGGTTTGTGGAATCCGGTAAAGACGATCAACGTTGATTTCAACCCGAGTGAAGTCGACCCAAAAAAGTGAAGTCGACCCGCTTTTGGTGATCTCGATCCCCCCCCCCCCCCCAAAAAAGTGATCTCGACCCAGTTATGAATTTTGCTAAAAGATTCTTTGTGGTATCCGGTGAAGTCGGCCCACGTTGATCTCGACCCGAGTGAAGTCGACCCAAAAATGTGAAGTCTATCCACTTTTGGTGATCTCGACCCAAAGTGATTTCGACCACCAAAAAAGTGATCTCGACCCTGTTATGAATTTTGCTAAAAAATGGTAATATACAGGAGTTTGATGCAGTAACAGATTCAAGATTATTTTATTTCATCATAAAAATAAAAATGGCTAAGAACAAGATATTAACAAAAACATGAATAACAACAGCAAGATTTTTGTCACGAATATTCATTACCTTGAATGTAGAACATTCTATATTTTTCTGAATCTGACTACAAGGGCCTGCTCCCTGCTTTTGCGATGTAAAGATTTTATCATAACTATGGCAATAATACTGTGTGTGCTATTATTAAACAGGTAGTAAAGCAATATTCAATCACTATTAATATGACTACATAACATCAATTCCTGGAAAACTCCAGGAGCATGTTCCTGCGATAGGAGGTTATTACTTGTTCATTATACGCCAATATAAACATACAACAACAGAACAGTGAAATACGGTGTACCCAGTTCATACAATCGGACCGTTGAGCCGGGAACATTTTCTAAGCAGCAGCTTCGTGGAAATCTCATTACCAATATATTGTTCCCACAGTTCATGTACAAGTTTTTGCAAGTTCCTGTATTTCTGTCTGCCCACGTTTCAGTTTGTTTTCAGAAATCAGTCTAACAGCTATATTTACAAGTTGGCTTTCTCTGTGTAATTTATCAAAATATAAAATTGAGTATTTATGTTTGCTGATTTATTTAGCCTATTGTGCCAACCCTCAACATCATTGTTCGTACGCACACTTTGGTTGAATACACTCCAGTTTTCCACTTTCCAAATGTTATGAATCCAAGTTGCCCGAACATAATTGCCAAGGTCAGTGAGTCATGGGCTGGTTGCTTCTTCACATAAACTTTCAAATGGTGATTGTATTTTTTCATGTGGCAAGAATGGTAACGCCATAAATTTTTTCGAATATTTATTTGTAGCACTGTCACTTTTGTACTAATTGGATAATCCTAATTCCTGAATTTTGTGCCAAATGGCCTGAGAAAAATGAAATGCACGAATATCGGTCGATTTGCAAAATTGCCTATTTGCACGGATGGATTTGCACCATCGAAAAAGTCGATTTGCACCATCGAAAAAGTCGATTTGCACCATCGAAAAAGTCGAATTGCACCATCGAAAAAGTCGATTTGCAGCATCGAAAAAGTCGATATGCACCACAGAAAAGTCGATTTGTACCACCTATAAGTCGATACGCACCATTGAAACGGATAATATATATCATTTAAAATGAAGAAATATTTCTTCAGATGTATCCATGATGAATTCATCTCGCCAAATGTCTCTATCTAAATATTTATTTAATCTCCAATTTAACATCTGTCTCTGTAAAAAGTATTATTATTATTAAATGTGACTCTACTCACTGATTAATTGGATTGGGACTGTTTTTACAGCAATCAGTTATCAGTCTATGGACTTGATTGGGGGGGGGGGGGCGCGGTGGTTCAGTTGGTAGAGGTGCAGGCTGCAAGCCGAGAGGTCCTCGGTTCGAATCCCACCTGCGGCAACCGCGTTGTGTCCTTGGGCAAGACACTTCACCCCCATTGCCCACGTGGGGGCACGGTGACGTTGTGTACTAAATCGTACTGCACGTCGATGGTGCACGTGTCTTCAACCAATGCTAACCCTGCTTGTGTGGAGTTGGTATGTTGGGGAGCTGACAGTTGCTCGCCGTTGCTCGGTGGTTCTCTCCGGGTACTCCGGCTTCCTCCACCCGTAAAACTGTCACGGTCATGGTTAGCCATTGTGCAGAAATATGTGACCTTAAACACCAATAAATAAATAAATAAGGACTTGATTCTATCACCAACACCGTTCTGTATAGTTTTACACTGTCAAAACAACACGGTACTTCAAAAACCTATGTTGGTGTCGGTGTATGGTGATTGTAATTTTAATTCACCCTTTAATGGCGGCCGCATATGAAAGATAAAAGTCCGGCCAAGCCAGCAGATTTCTATAAAACGTTTGACTTTTTCTGCAACTTCATCAACACCGGGTCGCAAGGGATTACTGGGTCGCAAGGGATTTGTAAATCCCACATCGTCCCTGAGCGCCTTCGGCGGGCTAAAACCTTTCATTCATTCAACTTCATCAGTTGAAGATGGACGAGCTCACTGAGAACCCATGCTCAAGTTGTAATAAAGAGGTACGGCGGCGACAAGATGCCCTAGAGTGTGACTCTTGCAATAAATGGAGACACAGGATTTGTGGCACTGGTATGTCCAGAGATGAATATAGAATGATGACGAAACAGCAGCGCGATGGTACCATAATAACATGGGTCTGCCCAGAATGTCTAAAGTCAATTCAAGTATCAGATGAATCAGAAATGGAAATAGATTCAACATCGCAAGAGAGGTCCTTCGACGTGATTCATCCCGTGGATGATCCCCTACCGGCGATAGAAAAGTCACTTGAAGAAGAACCCATTCCAGGCACAATACTTAATGACCAGGTAACAACATACCAAATCGTCAAGGGAGGGTCAAAGAGGGGTGCTGACATTTTAGTAGATTCACAAGGGTACATGTACACGTTTAAACGAAAGACTAATGTAACAACCACATGGATTTGTAGCAGCAGGGCAAAAAAATGTTATGCTACCGTCACATAGCCCAGCTCTAATGTTTTCAACCGTGGTCCGACACGTCATACGCATCCTGGTGACCCCGGTGCAACTATCACACGCTCAGCGAGATCCGTGGTCAAGAAGGCAGCAAGAAACGATATATTTATTTCTTCGGGGGTTCTTGCGAGGCATGCACTAGACACTGTGGCAAATGATGATGTGCCGTTGCCAAAATTAGATCAGCTTGCACTCAGAAGATAAATTGTGAGAAAAATATCTTGTTTTTAAAAAGGCAGCTAAAAAAATATGTTTTCAGTAGTTTTAGTATTTTTCTTTTGTTCCACTTTCGCTCAGTTAATAATGCCAACACTCGCCACTATTTCTCAGAAATTCACCGGACATGAGCTTCTTAGAAATTGCGGCAAGTGCTTGCTTTATTAATTGAGGGGAAATAGAACTAAAAAGTCTTGACTAGGTTAATTGAGAAACCTCCACGTAACTGTGTGCTCATGAGGTAAATTGTGAGAAAAATATCTTGTTTTAGGCAGCTAAAAAAATATGTTTTCAGTAGTTTATTTTTCTTTTGTTCCACTTTCGCTCAATTAATCATGCCAACACTCGCCACTATTTCTCAGAAATTCACCCGACATGAGCTTCTTAGAAATTGCGGCAAGTGCTTGCATTATTAATTGAGAGGAACTGGAACAAAAAAGTCTTGACTAGGTTAATTGAGAAACCTCCACGTAACTGTGTGCTAATGAGGTAAATTGTGAGAAAAATATCTTGTTTTTAGGCAGCTAAAAAATATGTTTTCAGTAGTTTTAGTATTGTTCTTTAGTTCCACTTTCGCTCAATTAATAATGCCAACACTCGCCACTATTTCTCAGAAATTCACCCGCCATGAGCTTCTTAGAAATTGCGGCAAGTGCTTGCTTTATTAATTGAGGGGAAATGGAACTAAAAAGTCTTGACTAGGTTAATTGAGAAACCTCTGTAGCTGCGCACTAAAATGTAAGCATTTTTTGGTTCCACTTTCGCTCAATTAGGCGATTTTGACTTGTGATGTGACTCAGTGTGTCTTTTTAAAAAAATCTTCTTTTTGCTGGTTAGTTTGTAACGTTTGCTGAAGTTTTTATTCTGTTCGTTTTCTACTTTTGTAACTGTAACTGTGCTACCAAGTGCTTTAATAAAATATAAGAGTTGAATGAAAAAGAATGGTGTTTCTTATCCTTATCCCCCCCCCCACATCCCTTAGTCTTATCTTCAATAAGGAATTTTGCCCAAGTAGTCCAAACTTGGACCCAAAGTCTGTAATATAATTTTTTGGTGTGGTACATCCCACAGGACGTACCGCACCAAAAGTTATTTTACAGACTTTGGGTCCAAGTTTGGACTACCGTCTCAGCAGATTGATAATATGTCTAATGGCTCGAGACACACAGGCGTAACAGTTTATTACAGCTGATTCCTGAAAAATTAAAATTGGTAATGATTTTTGTAGATATAGAATACAAATATCGTTATCAAATGTCATTTTTCTTGCCGGGTACCCGTGTTTATGAATGGTGCAAATCGACTCTACTATGGTGCAAATCGACCGAACCAATGGTACAAATTGACCGAACCATGGTGCAAATCGACTTTTCCGATGGAGCAAATTGACTTTTCCGATGGTGCAAATCGACTTTTTCGATGGAGCAAATCGACCGCCCGATGGTGCAAATAGACCGTGGTGCAAATGTGGTGCAAATCGACCGTTCCCCAAATGCACATCCCTTGATATGAATTGCTGGAAAACGTTTTTAACTGCTTGCCAAATGGCTGCTTCAAAGTCAATAACAGTCTCCTGAACTGCTGGAATCACCAGAAACAATTCAGTAATATATTCAATAACCGCCTTATAGTCGTTTATCCCTTTACCTGACATAAGCGCAAACACCGTGGAACCTGTTTAACATTGTCACCTTGGTTCACAAAAGAGTAAATACTGGATAACTGCGTGAAAGGTTTTCTTTTTACTTTGAATGTTGCATCTATGTACCATCTTTTTGCTTTATTGAGAAGCGAGACCTGCTCGTCGGTGGCAAACAAAATATGCCGTCTGTCATCAATTTTTATGTCATCTCTGAGCTAGTAAACTACACTTAAGCAAAATTAAAATAATAATTTTCAATTATTGTGAGTTTAAAACAGTTATAATAAATTCACAATCAGGTCCAAAACGCCTTTAAAAGTGGGCCGAGAGAATTTCTAGTCAATTTTAAAGGTGGGTCAAGATCACTCTTTTGGGTCGAAATCACTTTGGGTTGAGGTCACTTTTTTGGGTCGAGATCACTTTTTTGGGGGACGACTTCACTTCAAGTCAACATCAACGTGGGTCGAGATCACTGGTATTCTGGTTTGTAAATCATGGCCTTTATACCTCGACCGCTACACCACATTTTCATATGAATTTACAATCACTGATATGTTAAACGAACAAATATTTTAAAATAGTCTCAATGATTATTTTATGAACTCCATTCACGAAGGCAACAACAGTTGGGACCAATAATTCTAGGAACATTTTGGTTTAGGGAGGTTGACTAGGATTCTTTTGAGCGCGGTTATTTCCCCTTATGTGTGCAAAGGGGAGTTACTGCAACTTGAACTGGTAAAACGAAATTAGGTGAATTGGAAGTGGAAATGCAGACGTAAAATTTCAAGTATTTTCACTGGAAATTGAAGAACTAACTGCTGCATAGTTCAGGCTATTCATATCCTATCAACCGTTAGGTACAATACGATTGAAAGACTCAACCGAACTTCTTTTTTTGAATTGTTTCACCAGATTTTATGAACGACTCTATAGTACTCTTGTCACAATAAAAAAGCGTTGCCCAGATTCGAATTTCGATGCACATTATTTTACTCCTTGGCTTTGCACAGACATTCTCGACTGCCACATGGTATCCAAATATGGTTTTTGCCCTCTGATTTTGTATTACTTAAATTTACGTTTTTGTTTTTCCAGCCGAGTGCATTCTTTCAAGACCATCCTATTCCGAGACAGCCTCAGACAGGACACGATTTAACTGGATTCGCATAGCGATTTTCGAATCACTTTTCAACTATAGCTAATCAATTTCATATAACAAAAGAATCAAAATTTATCCAAGTTAGCAAACTGCTAATCAATTTTTAAAAATTAAATCGACCCCTGTTCCAAGATATCCGAATTACCTAAAATAAATATCGCAGGCTTTGAATTTGAATGAAACAACACTCAACACAACAGCTTGAACAAGCAAGTCATAATCCCAAAAATGTGAAACAGAATTTTAAATGCAGTGATATTCCTCGCACTAAGACTGAACGATTCAGGAATTCTTACTCCATATAATCTTACCATTCAATCGTATAGAAAAAGTTCCCATCAAGTTTTTATGGGAACTCGAAATTAGGAATATATTATATATATATCATTTTTCGGCCTCATTACCGGCTGCAATCGATAGTACACGTATTTCCTTACATTTGGGCAGAGTTTATTGATCCAAACTATGTTTTATTCTTTAATTACCTTCATTTGAATACACGTGAGGCGTCAACGGAGATTTCGAAATCGGCCATGTTTTTGTTTAAATATAAAACAGTAAAAACAATAACCCGGTAATGGCGCCGAAACGAATATTTCGTTATTGCCCATTGGTTAATGGTAAAACAAAAACAAAAAGAAAACTGCTGTTATATATATTATATATTCCTTGCACTAAGACTGAACAATTCAGGAATTCTTACTCCTTACAATCAGTAATGAGTTACAGACTGGAACCAAATACCTAGTTCAGCGATCCAAACGTAGTCACTACCCCTCTACGTTCAGATTCTTACCATTCAATCATATAGAAAAAGTTCCCATCAAGTTTTTATGGGAACTCAAAACTCGAAATTAGGAATATATTATATATATCAAGCTTTCGGCCTCATTACCGGCTGCAATCGATAGTACACGTATTTCCTTACATTTGGGCAGAGTTTATTGATCCAAACTATGTTTTATTCTTTAATTACCATCATTTGAATACACATGAGGCGTCAACGGAGATTTCGAAATCGGCCATGTTTTTGTTTAAATATAAAATAGTAAAAACAATAACCTGGTAATGGCGCCGAAACAAATATTTCATTATTGCCCATTGGTTAATGGTAAAACAAAAACAAAAAGAAAACTACTGTTATATGCCCCCCTCCCCCCCCCCCCCCCCCCACCTCCATATCACCATCCGCTCCGCAAGAGGTCCGAATCGATAATATTGTCGGTGAAAACTGAAACATTTCCAGTTTCCTTTATTCACTGCACATGTCATTCTACATCCCAATTCATCCAGCGAACGAAACCGAAAGTACAATGCTAATTTAATCAGAACAAACAGATAGACCAACTGTGATTGGCCGGTCAGTAGTGAAATCGTCTGCTACGGCCAACCGCATTGCTTGTACAAAATAATTAATTTCACCTTGTTTCCCTTTCTTCAAAGATTTGTGTACAAGCGAGAAATTTTATCGTCGGTGTTTTTGCTGTTTGCCTTTTCTGAATTGGTTACGTTTTCCAGATGCCAACGGTGACTCTATCAAAGTTACAGGCAATTGAAGTATTCAGAGTAGTCAGCAAGCAGTAATCTAAATATCATGATTATCATGCAGATCATGTGAGATGGATCAGGGACAACGAGCCGCAGGGAAACCCACCCCAGGCCTATTTTGGGGGCATGTTGTCCCATTTTTGGGGGCGGTTTGTCCCGATTTTTTGTCTGACTTTTGAAGAAATTTTTTTGGGGGATTGTAATATATAAAAAAGATGTTTACTCATTTGCTTATCGAATATCCAATTTTATCGAAAATTATCCACAATCCACATTGATCCTATTAACACATCCCAGAACGACTGAATTAAACTAATTAATAATATTTCTGTACTAAATTGGTAGCATTTAGAGACCAGTCAGAAGTGGCGTGTTGTTTTAATCTTGTTGTTTCAGTCGGGTACCCTCTAAGAGGAATGATATTTGTTTAGTGCGCAAAAATCAAATGACAAGACATGTTTTAGCATGATATGGATTCATCACAGCGTTGATCTCTTTTCCTTTATCTAAGCCTGAGACAATAAATGATAATAATAAAGTTATTCGGGTCGAAAGAGATTTTGGTGCCTTTGGCGCACTGAAACTTTTCATTCATTCATTCTTCATTCCTTCAACAAACCTGTTTCTTTGCATTCATTGTGATCTTGAAGTTCGACCAAAGCAGCATGTAGTTGACTGTGATGTTTGTGGGAGATGGCAACATCGTTTATGTGACACAGGAATAAACCATGTGGAATATCTGAGTGCAAGAATTATTATTATAATCATATTATAAGTAATAACAGCAGAATAGTTCATTCAGACTTATTCATATGTTATTGCTTATAATCCTATCATAGTCAAATAGCGGGTCACTATGATAACTGCGGCATGTGAAAACTTGGGGTGGGTTGTTCCGGGGCGGGTTGTCCCTGAGGTGGGTTGTCCCGTTCCCTGTGAGATACAGTTAACAAATTTTCAAGCTTCATTATATTTTATTTCTTAATTTTGTCATTTCAGTAAATTACACTTAAAATGAAAAAAAAAATGAAAATGAAACAGGGTATTTGATGACTGGATTCGCATCACAAAATGCAAAACAAAAATGTCCAAATGCTAACCATTTTTCTTTCATATTGGCCTTATATTCAATATATTTATCATCACTTTTTGACACCAAGATGGAAACTGCTAATCAAATTTTTAAAAACAAAAAATACCTTGTGAAAATGAAAAACAATTATGCAAATGGAATGAAGATTTATTTATTTATTTCTTGGAGTTTAAAGATACTTTTGTCAGTCAGGGTCACCTCGTGTCGGACAGTTTTATGGGTTGAGGAAGTCGGAGTACCCAGAGCGAACCACCAAATAATGGCAAGTAACTGTCAGACTCCCCAGTGTACTAACTCCACACAAGCAAGATTAGCATCATCAACGTGCATTACACCTTAGTACACAGCACTAATGTGCCCCCACGCAGGCAATCAAAATTAAGTGCCTTGCCCAAGTCAGACCTTTAGATTACCCCAATTTCACACCATTTACAGGTGTACCCAAATTAGAGAAGGTTTGAAGACATGAAGAAATATATACATTCTCTGTGCCTCTTCTACATTTGAGAATAACTGCCATCATAATTTGATCATGGAAAAAACAAAGAAAGGCATGGCAATTAAACATAATAGGATAAGGCTTTTATTTCTGGTTTTAATGTGCCCAAATTAGTACAAAACGGTGTGCCCAAAATAAATGAATTTAAAGGCCTGCCAAGGACACAACGCAGTTACCCCTGCAATTAATAGTACTTTACATGTAGGTTTGATATGCATTGTAAAAACAACAGATGTTTACACTAGGCATTGCAAATTTTCATTACCGAAATACATTGTGAATACATAACAATTTTTTAATGTAAAATGTAAATTATCTAATTTCTAATAAAGTCAAGAAAAGCTATTGCCATCATGCGTGTGAAAGTCTCTGAGTCTGTTCATATTTTTTTTTTAGCACAGGCTACACCCTACAGTTCTTGTCCGATCATCACAAAATTTCATATGCAGTATCGAGGTGATGTCTAGATGAGAATGTCCCCTTTTGGTCACGTTCAGTAAACCATGACGTCTGTGCAGGCCCGAAACCCGAAAACCTTTAGCACAGTCTACAGGTTGTATTTATGAAGGGATTTCATTGTAACATGGTAGGATGACTCCGTATAATGTCTAAATGAAAGTGGCCCCTTTTGGTCGCGATTGATCAATTGATCATCATTGACTGCCACGTGGACCCGAAGCCTGAAAACCTTTAGCACAGTCTATATATGGTAATTATGAAGGGATTTTATTGTAACTTCGTAGGATGACTGTGTATAATGTCTATAGAACGTCCTTTTTTGGTCGAGTTCAGTGAACTGTGATGACCACAGGGGCACGTTACCTAGATTCCTTTAGCAAAGTCTACAGCTTGCATTTACAAAGGGATTTCATTGCAAATTTGTTGGATGGCTCAGTGTAATGTCTAGATGAGAACGTCTTATTTTCTCATGTCTAGATGAGAACGTGCCCTTTTGGTCATGATCGGTCAACCGTGATGTCTGCATGAGTCCAAAACCTTTAACACAGTCTACAGGTCGTATTTATGAAGGAATTTCATTGTAACTTGGTAAGCTGACTCTGTATAATATCTCGACGACAACGTCTCTTTTTGGTTGCGAGCGGTCAACCGTGATGGCTGCGCAAGCTCGAAACCCCCAAAACCTTCAGCACAGTCTACAGGTTGTATTTGTGAAGGGATTTCATTGTAATTTGGTAGGTTGACTCTGTATAATGTCTAGATGAGAACGTCCCCGTTTGGTCACAATCGGTCAACCATGACGGCTACGTGGGCCCCTGAAAACCTTTAGCACAGTCTACATGTCGTATTTATGAAGGTAGTTTATTGTAACTTCGCAGGTTGACTCTGTATAATGTCCAGATGAAAACATCCTTTTTTGGTGAGGTTCAGTCAACCGTGACTGCCACTGGGGAACGTTATGTGGACTTCTTTAGCACAGTTTACAGCTTGCATTTATGAAGGGATTTCATTGCAATTTTGTAGGATGGCACAGTATAATGTCTAGATGAGAATGTCCTAATTTGGTCGTGATTGGTCAACTGTGAGGGCCACACAGGCACGTAACCTAGATTTATTTAGCACGGTCTACAGTTTATATTTATGAAGCGACTTCATTGTAACTTGGAAGGATAACTCGGTATGATGTCTAGATGAGACTGTCCTATTTTTTTCATGATCGGTAAGCCATTACAGCTGCCTTTTTTGGTTGGGTTGAGTGAACCGTGATGGCTGCAAGGCCAAGTTACCTTGATTCCTTTAGCACAGTCTACAGCTTGCATTTACGAAGAGATTTCATTGCAAATGTGTTGGATGGCTCAGTATAATGTCTAGATGAGAACGTCCTATTTTTGTTGCGATTGGTAAACCATGATGGCAGCGCGAGCCTGAAACCCGGAAACCTTTAGCACAGTCCACAGGTTGTATTTATGAAGGAATTTCATTGTAACTTGGTAGGATGACTCTGTGTAATGACTAGATGCGAACGTCCCCGTTTGATCACGATCGGTCAACCATAACTGCTACGTGGCCCCGGGGCCTGAAAACCTTTAGCACAGTCTACAGGTCATTTATGAAGATATTTTATTGTAACTTCGTAAGATGATTCTGTATAATGTCTAGATGAGAATGCCCTTTTTTGGTTGGGTTCAGTCAACGATGATGGCTGCAGGGGTACGTTACCCAGACTTCTTTAGCACAGATTACAGCTTGCATTTACAAAGAGATTTCATTGCAAATTTGTAGGATGGCTCAGTATAATGTCTAGATGACATTGTCCTATTTTGGCTGTGATCGGTGAACCATGTCGGCCACACTGGCACGAAACCTAGATTTGTTTAGCAAAGTCTACAGTTTATATTTATGAAGCAATTTCATTGTAACTAGCACACCCTACAGGCCGCATCTCTCACCCTGTCTTTTTCAAATTTCATATTTAACTTTGGTGTGATGTCAAGATGGGAGCTATCAAATATTTCTGAATTTTGTTGAAAAACATGGCTGCCAACAGCTGCCATCTTGGATTCTGATATAAATTGTCAACAATTCCATTAGCACACCCAACAGGTCGCATCTCTCACCTTTTATGAATTTTGTATATAGCTTTGGTGCGATGTCTAGATGGGGGCTTTTCGTTCCAAAATAGGGTTGCCAGTAGCCATCTTGGATTGGCATTCAGGGTATTTGATGACTGGATTCGCATCGCAAAATGCTAAACAAAAATGTCCCAATGCTAACCATTTTTAGCTCAACTTTGACGTAAGTCAAATTTGAGCTTATGCCATGGTCAGTCGTCTGTCCATCTGGCCGTCCTGTCCGTCCACAATTCAATTTGGCTCGGACTAGAGGCCGTATTTATGAACCGATCTTTATGAAACTTCTTGGGTATCTTTGTTATGACCGTGGGACGAGAATGAGTGTTTTTGGGTCCGATCCGAAATTCAAGTTGGTCGCTGGCAGCCATTTTGTATAAAATTAGGTGCAATCAGATTTATGTGCAGAACTTCCATATAAAAGCTCTGATTTGAATAATTTTTGTATGAATGTTTAGTACCATGGGATACATCACATACAATATGGGTTTTTTTCTCGTGCGTAAATTTTGCAAATTAGACTAACTTGGATGTATTTAGTGTTACTTTCAGCACTGTAAGAGCAAATGCCAATACGAAACATCTTGGGTACCTTTGTTATCACCTTGGGACGAGAACAAGTGTTTCTGAGTGTGGTCCAAAATTCAAGATGGCTGCCAATGGCCATTTTGTTCCAAAATTAGGTCTAATCAGTTTTTTGTACACAACTTCTATACGGCTCAGGCTAGAGGCCGTATTTATGAACCAATCTTTACAAAACGTCTTGGGTACCTTTGTTATTACCGTGGGATGAGAACGAGTGTTTTTGGGTGTGGTCCAAAATTCAAGATGGCCACCAGCAGCCATTTTGTACCAAAATTAGTGCAATCAGTTTTTTGTACAGAACTTCTGTATGAAAGTTCTGATTTGAATACATTTTTGTATGAATGTTCTGTAACATGGAATACATCACATATAGTACGTTTTTTTTTCTTGTGCAGAAATTATACAAATTAGATGAACTTTGATTTATTCAGTGCTACTTGTACACAGTAAGTGCACATGTCAATACGACTCGGGTTAGAGGCTGTATTTAGGAAGCGATCTTCACGAAACTTCTTAGGTACCTTTGTTATCACCTTGGGACGAGAATGAGTGTTTCTGGGTGCGGTCCAAAATTCAAGATGGCTGCCAGTGGCCATTTTGTACCGAAATTAGGTCCAATCAGTTTTTTGTCACAACTTCTATTCGACTCATATTTATGAACTGATCTTCACAAAACTTCTTGGGTACCTTTGTTATCACCTTGGAACAGGAATGAGTGTGTTTTGGGGTGCCTTTCTTATCACTGTGCTATGAGAACATATATTTTGGGGTTCACTCAGACCCACTCTGGGACTCAAAAGATTTCTTTTCTAGTTTAGCATCTGACTGTCACCCACCTTTACAATACTTTACCCATACATTTGTTACAGGCTAAGGTCAGTATTTATGTAGAGACCATTACAATACTTAATATGTACCTTTGTTATCAGGTCATTACCTAGATGTTTATCATTGCTGTGTCACATACTATACATGTACATGTCTTAACAAGTTGAGCTACAGTGTCATTGACACTTTCATTCTTTCATATTGGCCTTATGTTCACTATTTATCATCACTTTTTGAAACCAATATGGAAACTGCTATTCAAATTTTTAAAAACAGAAAAAATACCCTGGCATTTGAATTGTCAACAATACCATTAGCACACCCTGCAGGCCACATCTCTCACCCGATCTTTTTCAAATTCCATATGTAGTTTTGGTGTGATGTCTAGATGGGAGCTATCAAATTTTTCTGAATTCTGTTGAAAAAGTGGCCATCTTGGATTTGGCATATAAATTGTCAACAATTCCATTAGCAGTCCCTACAAGCCACACATCTCATCCAATCTTTTTCAAGTTTTATACGTAACTTTGGTTTGATGTCCAGATGGGATTTATCAAATTTTTCTGCATTCTGTTGGAAAAGATAGCCTCCACCAGCCATCTTTGATTTGACATATAAATTGTCAACAATTCCATTAGTGCACCAAACAGGCCTCATCTCTCACCCAGTTTTTTTCAGATTTCATTTGTATCTTTGGTGTGATGTTTTTTCTGTAGAAACTTGAGTGAGTGACATGGCATTACTGGATCTTTCTATTTACATTGTAGTTCAGTCCCTTCTTGGACAAGCTGAGCTACAGTGTCATTGACACTTTCATTTTCATGATTGGTCAGCTGTTACTGCCGCACTGTTTACAGGTTGTTTGTATAAAGGGATTTTGTTGAAACTTGGTAGGATAATTTGGTATGACATCTAGATGAGACTCTCCTATTTTGGTAATGATCGGTCAACCATGTGACTGCCAAACCGTCACATGACCTAGATTCCTTTAGCAAAGTCGACAAATTATATTTATGAAGGGATTTCATTGTAACTTGGTACAATGACTCATTTTGGAATAATTTTACTGTAACTTGGTAACTTTGGTTGACAAACATTAACTGTGAGGGCCACATTAATCCAGACGTCAATTCTTTTTTACAGTCTAGACCTCAAATTATTCTTATTGAAAACATAACATATAGGGAACTTAACATATTCTTAATTATCGCAATTCTTGTCTTATTTCATAATCCTTTCATAAACATTGAACATTATCCTTTTCATCAAAAGCTACACACAATCAAGTTAAGCCACAGTATCATTGACACTTTCATAATTTCATTACTCCGCTCTTGAAGGTGAATAAATATATATATATATGCACACTTTTTAAAAAGTTCTGTTGTCGTGAGTTCATTGTTTAAGTGCTCTATATTTTGTTCTTGTGTTAGTTCCTATATTTATCATTCACCACTACTCTTGAGTTCCAAATAAAATTACGGGGCGGAATAAAGTACAGGGTGGAAAATTGGAGGAATGCAATTAGAAGTACAGGGCAGAATAAAAGTACAGGGTGGAAAATCATGATAGAGTTACTGTCATTTCAGTGATACTCCTAACGCATACAGGACTCTTACCTGGGCTTTAAAGCCCAGGTAACAGTCCTGTGTGAGTTAGGAGTCTGAAACAGACTAAAGTACCCATAGTATGTCTCCAATGTGAGGCATTCACTTGACATTTATTTTTAATAAACATACATGCCAAAATAAACTTCATAAAGGATGGCAAATATTCTGAAAATTAATAAACATAAAGGTATGTTTATTTGGAACTCAAGAGTAAATTGATTGTTACAACTTTTGCTTCCTTTTGAAGAAGAGGAACAAATTTGTAAAATGATAAACCACTATCACACTTTGAGTTTAGTCTACAATGCCAACCCTCTTTGTCATTATTGGAGCTACATGTACATGTTACACTGTGTCCAAATATGTTCCAGGAAGAAATATATTTCCATTGTTGTTGTCCTCACAGCAAAAGTGAGTTGATTCGACCTGAAATTAGGTCGAATTGACTCGGGCTGAATAGACTTAGACCGAATCGACTGAAGGCCGAATTGACCCTGAACTGTTACAGTAGTCGATACTGCCAACATTTAAGGTGTTCTTAAGAACCCTCAGCAAAAAAAAGATCTATAAAACCATCAGCTCTCTGTCACTCATATTCCAGATTTGGTTGCTGTGACTTTTTATGCAGACACAGAGGTTTTATGGGATGCTTCGGTCTGATCGTTTGGGCCTCCAAATCGGTCTGAAACATCTCAGAAATTGGGATGAAATGTCACAACATTTTTGTATATTTTTGGTGAGATGTACAATATTTCTTCCAGCTGTTCATTGCCTTCTTGACCAATAGATCATGTGTTTACTTGTGTCATTGTTAATTTATTTTCGTCAGTGTATTTTATATTCATTTATATTGGGCTCTAAAGAGATGTATTCAAGATGTGATACAAAAAATAGTAAATAAAAATTTCGAAAAAATCATTGAGTGTTTGCAGTTCATTTTATACCCATTGTAATTTCTGCTGCAAGTGATCCAGTCTTCATTGTTTTCCATTGACTCCACTCCTTAGCGTTCTCATTTCCTTTGACTCTACTCTACTCATAGCCGAACTTAGACTTAAAAGTTGTTATTTTTTTTAGCTCACCTGACTGCAAGTCAGTGTGAGCTATTGCCATAACCTGGCCTCCGACGTCTGTCGTCCGTTAACTTTTGAAACTTGTCTTCGTCAAAACCACTGGGCCAAATTCAAACATATATTGCACACACTATCTTTGGAGTATACCCTTTATATTTTGTTCAAATGAAGCAGCTGCCATCTTCGGGCTCTGGTTAATGGCCCAGAAGCATAAAAATCTTTAAAAATCTTCTTCTCATGAACCACCAGAGAGAATACCTTGACATTTGGTATGGAACATCTTTTGGTGTTGAAGATTATAGTTTGTTCAAGGTAAGTTGGTAGTTCAATATTTGGGTTCTCTGTGGGAGCATACCCATTTTGGGCTTCACCCAAAATTTGTATTTCAAGAACCGATGAGCCGATTTGAACCATATTTGGCATGTAGTATACGTAGGTCCTAAGAACTTGATTGGTGCCTGAAATTGTTTTTTCACAGCCCAGTGGGAACCCCAGGGGCTAAAAATAGAAAAAAATTCAAATGCCCATATTTCCCAAACCACATGGAACAGAGAACTGTTATTTTGTATGCAGCATCCTTAGGACTAGTAGAAAGGAATGGTAAAAAAATTGCCATTGGTTGTGTCAGGGTGTTGTGCAAGGGGTATTGAATAAATGCTGAGGCAGCATATTTGCAAAAATTAAAAAAAATTCTTCTCCAGAACCACCGATCAGATTCTTAATATTTGGTATAAGCATCCATAGGGGGGCCAGATAGAAGAGTGTTCCAATTAAGCCTCTTGGTTCATATATGGGCTCAATACAGGAGCCCGAATAGTAACTTAGTGCAATATGGGAAATAATCTTTAAAAATCTTCAGTTCCACCAGTCAGATTCTTTTGATTATTTATTTATTTATTTTTTGGTGTTTAAGGTCACATATTTCTGCACAGTGGCTAATGATGACCATGACAGTTTTACGGGTGGAGGAAGCCGGAGTACCCGGAGAGAACCACCGAGCAATGGCGATCAACTGTCAGCTCCCCAACATACTAACTCCACACAAGCAGGGTTAGCATTGGTTGAAGACAGGTGCACCATCGACGTGCAGTAGTCTTAGTGCACAGCATCACCGTGCCCCCACATGGGCAATGGAGGTGAAGTGTCTTGCCCATGGACAGAACGCGGTTGCCGGGGTGGGATTCGAACCGAGGACCTCTCGGCTTGCACCTCTACCTACTGAGCCACCGCTCCCCCGATTCTTTTGATATTTGGTATACATCATCTCCACGGGTCAGGTTTGTTCAAATCAGGGCCCTGAGTTAATATTTGGGCTCCTTATTGGAGCTCAAAGTTTAACTTAATCCATTATAAGAGAATTTCTTTGAAACTCTTCTTTTTCAGATCCACCAGCCATAATCCTTTCATACACAACATCTCGGGGGAAGAAGGTGGGGGGGGGGGGGGGAGGGGTCAGATTCAAGTTTGTTCAAATCTGGTCCCTGGGTTGATATTTGTGCTCTTTATTGGATCCCAAAGTTTAAGTTAGTGCAATACTGGGTATGAGAAAATTTCTTAAAAAATCATCTTCTTCAGATCCACCAGTTAGAAACCTTTTATATTTGTCTTGTGACATCTCTATGGATGTCAGATTCAAGTTTGTTCAAATTGAGTCCCTGTGTTAATGTTTGGGCTCCCCATGGGATATGGGGGATAATCTTTAAAAATCTTCTTCTTCAGAGCCACCAGTCAGATTCTTATGATATTTGATAACATCTCTAGGCAGGTCAGATTCAAGTTTTGTTCAAATAGAGTCTCTGGGTTAATATTTGGGCTCCCAGTGGGAGCCTGAATTTCAACTTAGTGCAATATGAGAAAATTTCTTTGAAAATCTTCTTTTTCAGATTCACAAGTCCGAATCCTTTCATATTTGGTTTGCTACATCTCTAGGAGAATCAGATTCAGGTTTCTTCAAATCGGGTCCCAGGGTTAATATTTGGGCTCTTTATTAGAGCCCAAAGTATAACTTAGTGCAATATAAGAAAATTTCTTAAAAAATCTTCTTCATTAAATCCACCAGTCCAAATCTTTTCATATTTGGTATGTGACATCTCTAGGGATGTCAGATTCAAGTTTGTTCGCATTGTGTTCCTGGCTTAATATGTGGGCTCCCTATGGGAGCCCAAAGTTTGACTTAGTGCATTATTATTATTTCAAACACTGCACGGACAAGAATATTGTTTTTTGATATGCAGATTCCTCAGGTCCAGTGGAATCAGATGGGCCAAAAAAATTGCTATTGGTTTTGTTATGGGGTGCCATATGGGGATGCCTATTTTAATACTGTTGGCTATGGGCAAATTCTGAGTCATCTTTCTTGTACTCCATCAACAACTAATTTGAAACTTGTCTTCAGAAAAAACACTGGGCCAAATTCATTCATTTATGACACAGACCATAGAGTATACCCTTTCTACTTTGTTCAAATGAAGCAGCTGCCATCTTCAGGCTGGTGGAGTTTACTTTTCTGATTTTTTCCCCAAAAGTTACTATGCCTCTTTGGGTGGGGTTAATGCTCCATAAGCCTAAAATGCTTTAAAAATCCTCTTCTCATAAGCCACTCGCAATAATGCCTAGACTTTGGTATGGAACTTACTTTAGTGATGTTGATTCACTTTTTTTGTCAAAGGAACTCGGTGGGCTAAAATTTGGGCTAAACTCAAATTTCTTTTTCCAGAACCATTGGGCAGATGTGAACCAAATTTGTCATGTAGTATATATATATAACTGGATCCTAAGTACCTCATTTATCCTGTAATTTTTTTTTTTGGGGGGGGGGGGGGGGGTAAGGAGGCCACAGGGGTTAAAAACAAAAAACATTTCGTTTGGACACTTTTTTGTTACTTTACAGAACAGAGCTTTGCCCAGGAAACTCCTGGGAACAGCGTTACAGCAGAAATGAATAGCAAATCCAAAAATAGCTTTTGCTTTGCTGCTGATCACTTACTGATACACTCATCTCTTTGACAACTTGAGCCAGGTGAGCATTTTAGGCTCACTTGAGCCTCTGGTTTTTTAGCTCATCTTGACAAAGTCAAGCTGAGCTAATCTCATCGCTCTCCGTCCATCGTCTGTCAACACCATGTTTTGGTCTTCTCCTCCAAAGCCACTGGGCCAATTCATGTGAAAGTTTGTGTGAGTGATGGTCCCAAAGGGGCATTTCGTTTTTGTTCAACTCAACATGCCCAGCCCATTAGGGAGGGAGTGGGGGAAAATGCTCCAAAATATTTTAAAAATCTTCTTCTTAAGAACCAGTGGGTACAATGACTTGATATTTGCTATGGTGCTTCCATATGAGGTGTAGAATCAAGCTTGTTCAAACGAAGTTCGTGAAGTAATATTTGGCTTTGTAATAGGAGGGGTAAGATTTTTGGCCCCGTCCAAAATTTCTATTTTCTGAAACGATGGTCCGGTATGAACCATGCAAAAAAAAAAAAAATTTCTGCATCCCCATGGGAACCCTGGAGCTAAAAATAGAAATATTTTCAAAACGCCCATATTTCCCAAACCACACGGAATAGAGAGATGTTACTTGGTATGAAGTATCCTTAGAACCAGTAGAATTGAGTGGTAAATAAAAATTGCCATCGGTTATGTTAGGGTGTTCTGTAATGGACATCGAAAAAATGCCGAGTCAGCATATTTGCAAAAATTTAAACAAATCTTTTCTCCAGAACCAATCATCAGAATCTTTTGATATTTGGTATACAGCATTCATAGGGGGGTCAGATGAAAGTTTGTTGAAATAAAGCTCATTGGTTCATATTTGGGTTTTTAACATAGGGTAATATGGGGAATATTCCTTAAAAATATGATGCACCAAAAGCTTTGATATTTGGTATGCAACATCTCTAAGGGGTCAGATTCAAGTTTGTTCAAATCAGATCCCTAGGTATATATTTGGGCTCACTATGGTAGCCCAAATTTGTACTTAGTGCAATATGAGGAAATTTCTTTAAAAATCTTCTTCAGATCCACCAGTCGGAATGCTTTCATATTTGGTATACAACATCTCTATGGGGGAGGGGTTGGGTGGGGGAGGGGGGGGGGGGGGTCAGATTCCAGGTTGTTCAGTTTGAGTGCATAGGTTAATATTTGGGCTCCATATGGGAACATGAAATTGAACTTAGTACAATATGAGGGAATTTCTTTAAAAATCTTCTTCGGATCCACTCGTCAGAATGCTTTCACATTTGGTATACAACATCTTTAGGGGGGTCAGATTCAAGTTTGTTCAAATCGGATCTATAGGTTAATATTTGGGCTGGCTATGGTAGCCCAAATTTGAACTTAGTGCAATGCGAAGAAATTTCTTTACAATTTCTCTTCTTCAGATCCAACAGTCAGAATGCTTTCATATTCGGTACACAACATCTCTAGGGAAGTCAGATTCAACTGTGTTCAAATCAAGAGCCTGGGTTAATATTTGGGCTCTATGGGAGCCGGAATTGGCATTTTGTTGAAGAATTAAAAATTTTGTATTCAGTACCCTCTAGAGGTGTGTAACTAAGATTAATCCACATAGGTTGTATCAAGGGGCTTCATAGGGGAGTTCTACATTTTACTTTATGATCAACTGAAGAAAAGGCATGATGCCCAGATTATTTTTGTCACTCCCGAGGGACTCAAGGATTGACAGTGTAGCCTATGGAGATGGCTTGCTTAATATAGACCCATTCTTGGACTCTGTTTAAATTGTATTCTGTTCAAGATGAGCACTTCAGGCCCTGTGGGGCCACTTGTTTAATTTTCATTTGGCCTTAAAGGTCAGTTGAAAATAAAAATATAAATAACAGCCTTTAAGCCCCAATTTGGACCACACCACTCCAAGTCGTCCCTGTTTCGATGATGTAACAAAGTGTTAGATGTAGCTGTTTCTGTTGTCTCTCATCCATTCCAATCCATCACAGTTCTACAATATTAGGAGGCTGAAATGTCTCAGGCCAAAACATCCCAAGGCTGAAATAAAGCATTAACGATACAGATCTATTATATTTTTCAGTCTTAGGCAGTGGGTGTATCACAGACTCCTGTAGAATAGCCTGTAAGCTGCATCACAGGATGCAACTTTAAGTTTTAACTTTAAAATAGTTGTGTCTTGTGTAAAGAAAGAAAAAGGCAGCCAAGACTTGACTAGAAATCACTACTCAGGTATTTTGTGTATTGTAACAAGGTTCATACATTCTTGAAAAGTCCTTGAATTTCAGTAATATTCCTTGAATTTTGAAAATCCAGAAAATGTCCTTGATAAGTCCTTGAAAATCAAATAGACTCCTTGAAAGTCCTTGAATTTCTCTTCACAGTGCTGTAGCCTCTGTGATAAAGGTTCATTATTAACTTCTGTTATTTGATATAAAAATTAATATAAATAATTTTATGATGTGTAATAAATGGGAAATGAACGACTCCTATAAGACTGGGTAAAACTTTGTGAAGTGGACAAGTACAAAGTAGTGTGTATTTTTTGTAATAACAATATTGGATGTTTCATCCATGGGGGAAAGTGCATAAAGTCCTTACATGGTGCTGGCAAGTTTTCCCCCTCTCAAGACCGGATTTATCCTGCCACTGAAATAAGTATAATTTGGGCACATTTAATCCAATTTTTTCTCTGAAAATTGAATGGATTTTTAGCTCACCTGACTGAAAGTCAGGGTGAGCTTTTCTGATCACTTTTCGTCCGTCGTCCGTCGTCCGGCGTGAAGGTGGTGTTTGGGTCTTTTTCTTCCAAACCACTGGCCGCATGTTAATGAAATTTCATGTGAGTAGGGGTTATATAGCGGCATTTTGATTTTTGGGCAAATTAGGTTTCGGCTCATATTGAGCAGAGGGGTGGGGCAAAAATGCTCCAATTCTTAAAAAATCTTTTTCTCAAGAACCAGCAATAGCAGAGACTTGATATTTGGTATGCAGCTTCCTTTTGAGGTGTAGACTCAAGTTTGTTCAAGAGAAGTTTGTAGGTCTATACTTGGCGATGTTATGGGAGGAGCAAAAATTTTGGCCCCACCCCAAATTTCTATTTTTTAAACCGAGAGGCCAATTTGAACCAAATTTTATGTGAGGGCTTATTGGGTCATAAGTACCTAATTTATGCAGAAATTTTTTTTCCTGTAGCCCCGTGGGAACCACAGGAGCTAAAAATAGAAAAAAATTAAAACGCCTATATCTCAAAAACTGCACAGCAGTGAGAATTTTTATTTGGTGTGAAGCTTTCTTGGGACCAACAGAAAGGATTGGTAAAAAAAAATTGCTATCGGTTTTATCATAGGGTACTTTTTCGGGACTCTGAAAAAGTGCTGAGTCAGTATTTTTTAACACAGTAGGCAATGGGAAAAAAATAAAGAATTGTTTTCTTCCAAACCACTGTTCTAAAAGCTTTCATATTTTACATATAACATCTTTGGAACATTGATTCACATATTTGTAGAAATCAAATTCCTCGGTCCATATTTGGGTTCCCTATGGGAACCCAAATGTTCAAATTAGTGCAATATGAGGGATATATTTTAAAAATCTTCTTCTTCGGATCCACAAATCAGAATCTTTTGATATTTGCTATGCATCATCCTTAGGGGGGTGAGATTGATGTTTGTTCAAGCCAAGTCCCTGAGTTCATATTTGGACTCCCTTTGGGAACCCAAATTGTAACTTAGTGCAATACGAGGTATATTCTTTTAAAATCTTCTTCTTCGCATCCACCGGTCAGAATCTTTTGATATTTGGTATACAGTATGCTTAGGGAGGTGAGATTCAAGTTGTTCAAGTCAAGTCCTTCGGCTCATATTTGGTCTCCCTGTGGGAGCACAAATTATAACTTAGTTCAATATGAGCAATATTCTTTAAAAAAATTTTTTTTTTCAGATCCACCAGTCAAAATCTTTTGATATTTGATGTACAGCATTCGTAGGGGGGGGGGGGGGGGGGGGGGGGGGGGGGGGCTGAGAGTGAAGTTTGTTAAAGCCAAGTCCCTTGGTTCATATTTGGGCTCACTGTAGAAGCCCAAATTATACCAAAATTTTTATTTTCCAAACCAAGAGGTCGATTTGAACCAAATTTGATATGAGGGCTTATTGGGTCACAAATACCTAATTTATGCCATAAATTGTTTTCCTGTTCCCCACGGCAACTACAGGAGCTGAAAAAATTTTGTTTGTTTGAATGCCCATATTTCCAGAACTACATGGCACTGAGAATTTTTATACAATGTGAAGCTTCCTTAGGGCCGGGAGAAAGGAATGGTGAAAAAAATGCCATTGGTTTTATCATAAGTACTTTTCCAGGACTAAAAGTGCCGAGTCATCATTTTTTAACACTGTAGGTAATGGGAATAACGTTGAATAATCTTCTTCTCCCAAACCACTGCTTCAGAAGCTTTTGTTTTTGGGTTCCCTATGGGAGCCCAATGTATAACTTAATTCAGTATGAGAAATATTCTTAAAAAATCTTTTTTTTCTGATACTCCTCTCAGAATCTTTTGATATTTGATTTTTAGTTTTCTTAGAAGCGGCAAATTGAAATTTGTTCAAGTTCTGGTTTATTGATAAAATTGGGCCCAGTAACCAATTCCTGCGTTGAAAGCCCTGTAAAGTGGGCAGTAATAGGCATAAACGATTGACCAAACCTGATATTATAATTATGCCTCTGTAATGATGTAGCCTTAGAAAGTGACCTTAAATTCCAATAAATAAATAGATAAATTATTGAGTACCCAATATGGGGATCTAACATATGAACACTCTGGGTTACTAAGTAGAGAAAACACTTTTATGTTGAAAAACTGATAATAACCACAAGGCAGAATCCCTTGCTATTTTGGTGATATGACTCGGCCAGTATCAGGTGAGCGCCCTCAGGCCCCGTGGGGCCTCTTGTTTTACTAATGGTTTCTTAAGTTAAATTTAAATGAATCTTTCATCAAATCTAGACATGGCTGCTGTGAAGCAGCCATGACTAGATTTGATGAAAATTATCTAAAAGATACTTAGTGGGTTAAGAGTTAAAGTGGGTAGGATGTTTTGGAAAAATGATATTCCGTCAGAAAACTGCACCTTGAAGAATGGTAATATGTCCTTGAAATATCCTTGAAAAGGCCTTGAATTTTTATGTCCTTGAGTGTATGAACCATGTGTAAGGAGGATCACCTAATGATGGCATGTTACGAGCACATGTTCTGAAATCTCAAAAGCCTGAAATAGGCCTTTGAAGGTTATGGTGTGTTTGGAACGGTCTCAAAATTAGTGTACATATGATTTGTGTTGGTAAAATAACGCAAATGCTGAGCTCATTGGCAGTGACATTTGTGGCACTGTGGTAGAAGGATTTAAAAACAAGATATTCTATTTCTTTTCAACCTACTCACAATTGTTTACAATTGGCTGTAACATAAGTGCAAGCCCTACTTCGGAACTAACTCAAGCTTTTAGAATCTTTTCCAAACGAGTTGGAAAAGTACTAGAGTGCAAAAGCATGAAAAAGATCGAAAAAAGGGTTGAGCGAGACCAGCGCTCGAAATTACAGGTACTCTCTCTGCACACCTCTTGCGTTTACCGAGCGCATGTGCAACAACCATGACGTCAATTCCTTTTATTTCCGCCATTGTACATGGTCGGAAATTTTTGTGACTCGTGATAATTTGCTGTTTATTCTTCGTGAACAACTTATTCTACATTCTTAGTGTGCAAGTGGATTGTATCCTTTTGTCAAGCTACCAAATTATTGTTAATTAATGTTAATTTGTATTATTATTGCTTGTTTCTTCACACTTTATCTTGTTTTTCCCCCATGTGTGAACACGACCTTCTTGCTGTTTTCCGTCGGCGGGAAGCTTGATTACTTTGATATAATGCCAAAGACTATTCCTTGTACCTCTTGCTTGCAAGTGAAGCATGTGGACGACTCTCATTCCACATGTGTCACTTGCAACAATTGCACTCAGGCCCAATCATGTGGTAATTGTGGGGTTTGGTCCTCTAAATTCTGGGCTTCTGTTAACAAGGTGGTTCTGTCCAGAGCTAGAACCCCTCGTTCTCGGGGTAAGGGTAGCCGTGCCATAGCAGACATTTCTGCTGGTGCACGTGGTGACTCTGTCACACAGGATTCTGATCTGTCTTCTGTGTCGGGTTCCTCTGCAACTGTTGACGGTGTTAGTTCAGTGATACCTGACGAGGAGACCGTGGTCTCTTTGTCTTCTGATGTCACTATTGAGGCGTCTGTTTTCGTTGAGAGCTTTTCCGAGGTCAGCTCGGGGACCCTCTCCGATCTGCCTCCTACACCGTCGACTGTTGAAGAAGTTGTTACTCCAGATCCTATTCTGTCTGATGGTGGCTCTTCCATCTCCTCTGGGGATGGTCTACAGTCTCGGGGGACCGAGGCTGTATCTGCTGGTGTGTCTGTGTGTTCTCAGCCTCCCCCATCCTCGCGACGGGGCTGTGCGCGTTTGCTGTCTGCTCCGTCTCATCTGGCTAGGTTTGCTCCTAGTCGGTTGAGCTGGCCGGTTGCTTCGGCAGTGATTCCTCATCCCTCGAGTGAATCGTTTATTGTTCCACCTTCCCCTGCTGGTGTGCTGCCTAGCGGGATGGTGTTGGGACGTTGGCATCCAGGGACAGCTGTTCGGCAGCGGTCAGTGACAGCCCCTGTTAGCTGTCACTCTCGGAACCTTCCTCCGGTGATTCCTCACTGTGTTCCGAGTCTGGGTGTCGATCGATGCTTGCCGTCGGTCTCAGAGGATAGGCAGTTGGTGCCGTCTGCTGCGCAGAGGCCAATGACAGGTTCCTGTCATTCTTGGGACAATCCTCCGGTGTCTTCTTACCGTGTCCTAGGCCCAGCTACCGATCGACGTGCGCCGTCGGTCTCTTTAGAGGATTTACAGGCAGGACCTTCTGTTTCGCAGAGGTTTGTGATGGCCCCTGGGCGTCACAATCGGGACTATCATCCGGTGTCTTCTCACCGTATCCCTATTCTGTCTGCCGATCGACGTTCGACGTCGGTCTCTTCTGAGGATTTGGGTTCTTCTACCAGAAGGGTCCATTGGGAGGACACTCCGTCGGGCAATACTGCTGCGACGGATTCTCAGGGTGACCTGCGTCAGGCCGTTTTGGCGCTCACCCGGTAGCTTTCTGGCAACCCTCAAGTTGGCCTCCCTGTGCCTCCTGAGGCACAACCTCCTTTGGTCGGTCGCCGAGATGTCTCGCCTGGCCCCTTGGATACTGCACAGTTTTCACAGGAGGTTTCTGCTGGTCAACCCGAGTTGGGCTACGTCTCCTCTGCTACGGAGGATGACGAGTATCTTGAAGGTGATGGGCCCCCCTCGTCAGTCTTGGGGCAGGCTTTGGATTTCGTCTTTGGCTTATTGCCGGACGTTCAACCTTCCGACCAGCCTTCTGTGACTGTCCGGCCGCGGTCCACTGTGGAGCGCCGTAACCCTGTTGAGCCTTCTAGCTCCGGGGCTTTGCGTCCTCTGCAATCGGCTCAGGTTGTTGAGTCCTTCCAGGGCTTAGGCGCCAAAATGCGTTCTAAGGCCCTCAAGGGTTCCTTCTTTTCTAGAGCTGATGCCTTTCTGCCTCCATAGCAGTTTTGTGTTTACGATTCCATCTCTCCACCAGTCTTCCAAGGGATGACTACTGTGGATGAGGATTCTTCTTCCCTCGGGTTGACAAAGCCTAAGTCGGCAGTTCTCCCGATGTCGGTAGTTGAGTCTATGGTGGGCCTGTCCCGAGAGATGCTGGGTATGTTATCTCTCGCGGACCATGTCGTCGCTGCTCTGGCTGAATATTTTCCACCAGGGGAGTTTGATGACGCTCAGGCACCTTTTCGCGTTTTGTCACAGGCTCTTATGAACTTGACACATGCTCACGCCTGTAACACGGCTAATTTGGAGCTGGCACGCCAGGTTGTGGTGTTGGATTCTTTACCATCCCTTCCTTCTGAGCAACGTGCTGTTCTTAGGTCTGCCTCTTTGGTGGGACCTCAGTTGTTCCATGGTTCCGTGGAAGCTGTACGTGGCGAAGTTCTTCGTCATTCGAAGGACCACCAGCTTTTGCTGTGACAGCTTGACCAACCTGCTGGTGCGGGTGGGGGTCGTTCCAGGCCAGCCAAGCATGCTGCTGCGTCTGCCTTGTCGGCGACGTCGGCTACGCCTTCGGCTCTGTCTGCTCCTTCTGCACATAAGAAGCACCGACGTGGCCAGGCTCGCTGGCAGCCTCAGGCTGGAAAGTCTCAGGACTCTGTCACTTCCCGAGGTGGTTTCTCCTCTCGGGGGCCTCGTCGAGGCGGCAAGTGAAGGTTCTCACCTCGATTCGCCTCCAGTCGGGGAAAGGCTTCGCTGTTTTACGACCGTTGGACAGAGATAACGTCGGACTCTTGGGTCCTTGACGTCACTCAATCCGGTCTGCGACTGTCCTTCCATCGGCACCCCAGTTTATCTCGGGTGCCCCTTCCGACTCAGGTCCCTTCTGATTCTCTGCGTCGGGACCTTCTGGTGCAGGAGATCGACAATCTCCTCTCCAAAGGGGCGATCGAGGTGGTCAGAAACACCCTTTCACTGGGGTTTTACTCGAGACTTTTCTTGGTGCCGAAGAAAAATGGCCAATATCGTCCTGTCATCGATCTGAGTACCCTGAACAAGTACATAATAGCTCCTCGTTTCAGTATGGAGACTTTCCGGTCGGTTCGACGTTCAGTTCATCAGGGCGATTTTGCGGCCAGTATCGACCTGAAGGATGCCTACTTCCATGTACCCATTCATCTGGCGTCACGGAAATACCTTCGGTTCTCGTTTCGGGATCGAATTTTTCAATTCAGAGCTCTCCCGTTTGGTTTGAACCTGGCTCCTTGGGCCTTCACCCGACTGATGTCACATGTGCTTGCTTTCCACCGCACTCTGTCGGCAGTGACTTCGTCAGCCTACCTAGACGACATCCTCCAATGGCACCACGATGCTGCTGTTCTGGAGTTCGATGTCCGGCAGTTTCTTTGCCTGCTAGCGTCGCTGGGTTTCAGAGTCAATTGCGAGAAGTCAGATCTTCTTCCTTCTCAGCAATTCCGTCATTTGGGGATGGATTTCGACATTCTTCACAATGTAGTGTTGGTCCCCCAGGCTCGGGCGACGATTCTTTCCGCCTTGACTCGGAACCTGCTTCTATCTTCCTCGGTCTCGGCCAGGACTTTCCTTTGGATGCTGGGCCTTTGCGGTTCGGTGACAGATCTCATTCCGCTCGGTCGCTTGTTTGTCCGACCTCTCCAACACTTCCTGTTGGATCATTGGCGTCCGAATGTAGATCCGCTGGACCTGGAACTCACTATTCCTCGGTCTCTGCTTTGTCACCTCCGCCCTTGGGCAGATATTCCCTGGCTGACACCGGGTGTTCCGTTGGATCTTCCTTTGGCCGATCGCATCTTTACTGCGGATGCCAGCGATCGGGGCTGGGGTGCGACGTTGGATCCTCTCGGTCTATCTCCTCACGGAGAGTGGGACAGCGAACAGGTGGGCCTTCATATCAACCAGAAGGAGCTCCTTGCTCTTCTGTTGAGTTTTCGGCTTTGGATCCCTCATCTGTCGGACCATATTGTCCTACTTCTTTCGGACAATTCGACAGTAGTGGCCTACATACGGAATCAAGGAGGCACACATTTGATTCCCATGTATCGGCTGTCTGGGGATCTTCTTCTGTTGACGTGGGATGTGAACGCTCGGGTGTCCCTTCGACACATTCCCGGGCGTCTCAACGTCCTAGCAGACTCCCTGTCCCGACGCGACAGTGTCCTTCCAACCGAATGGATGCTACATCGGTCGGTGTTTCAGGCGATTTGCCAGCAGTGGGGCCGTCCTCAGGTCGACCTTTTCGCTACTCTCTGGAATCATCAGGTAGAGACCTTTGTCTCCCCTTGTCCAGATCCTCTGGCATTTGCAGTAGACGCTCTGTCTCTGGACTGGACAGGTTGGATCGGCTATGCCTTTCCTCCTGCACCGATTTTTCCTCAAGTATTAGCGAAGATTCGTGCTTGCAGTTGCAGGATCATTCTGATCACACCCCTGTCTCCACAGAGGGAGTGGATCAATCTGCTGCGGCCTCTATTGGCCGATCGACCGATTCGTCTACCTCTACGTCGCGATCTTCTTTCACAGGGTCGTCCCAGGAAGTACCACAACAACCTGGCGAGCCTGTCTCTTCATGCCTGTCTTTTATCAGGTCCAGTCTCCGACGTAGAGGTTTTTCGAGACGATCGGTGGAGTGCATTTCTGCATCGCGGCGACATTCCACTGGCATGACTTATGCCGCCAAGTGGAAGGTTTTCTGCCGCTGGTGTGCAGATCACAATGTGAATTACCGTGATCCGTCAATCGCTCAAATTGCGGATTTTCTGGTTTTTCTTTTTGACTCCAAGGGCCTCCAGCCTATTACGATTAAGGGCTATCGGTCTATGCTGTCTGATACTTTCTCTTATGTGGGAAAGCGGTGCATCGGTCGTAATCTTTTTCTTTCCAAACTCATTCGGCACTTTTCTTTGAAGAGGCCTCGAGTTTTGCGTCTTACACCCAAGTGGAACTTGGAATGGGTGTTGCACTGTTTGGAGGGGTCGCCATTCGAACCTTTATCTGTGACCGACCTGCGTTTTCTCACCTATAAGACGGCTTTTCTTCTAGCGTTTGCTTCTGCTCGTCGAGTCAGTGAGTTTCATGCGCTATCTGTTGATTCTGCCTTCTTCCGAAATGAGGCTAACAGTGTCACCTTCACTACTGATTGCTCTTTTCTGGCTAAGAATCAACTTCCTGATTCGGTACCTCCTCCCATCTGCATTCAGGCTTTCCCTGCTGTAGGTGGCCGGAGGCCTCTTCTTTGTCCTGTTCGTGCGATCAAGACTTACATTACTCGCACCCAGTTCATTAGGAGGGGTCGGAAGAGATTCTTTCTGTCTCTCATTCCTAAGAGGCAGTCTATCTCTTCCCATTCTATTTCCAGGTGGATCTGTCTTGCAATCAAGCTGGCTTATTCTCGCTTGTCTGCGTCGGATCTTGTTTCGAACCGGCTTAATGCTCATGAGGTTTGTGCCATTTCTACATCCTGGGCGTTCTCGAATTCTGTTTCGCTCCGGGATGTTATGAATGCGGCTTACTGGAGGAATGCTTCTACCTTCTCCTCCTTTTATCTCCGCCACCTTCAGCAGCAATCTGAGGACCTTTATTCTTTAGGCCCTCTTGTTGCTGCTCAGGCTGTTGTGCACCCTCGTTAAAATTGTTTTTATCGAGGTTGTGCTTCGCTCAGCCTTGTTCTTTTCGGTGCCTTCTCTCTATCTTCATTACAGGTTTTCGTTATTGTTCTCTGCCATCCTTGCTTTCGTTCTGCTACTCTTGTTGGTATTGGTTATGTGATTCACCTCCTATTGTTTATTCAGCCAATTGTAAACAATTGTGAGTAGGTTGAAAAGAAATTAAAATTTTTTAGTAAATTTTGTTTCTTAACATACCTACCACAATTGTTTACCAAAGGCCCACCCTCCTTGGGGATATCTTTGATATCGATGCCTCCCCGCTAAATCACAAACTTCTCGTTGGTGGAAATATGGAATTGACGTCACGGTTGTTGCGCATGCGCTCGGTAAACGCAAGAGATGTGCAGAGAGAGCACCTGTAATTTCGAGCGCTGGTCTCGCTCGACCATTTTTTCGATCTTTTTCGTGCTTTTGCACTCTAGTACTTTTCCAACTCATTTGGAAAAGATTCTAAAAGCTTGAGTTAGTTCCGAAGTAGGGCTTGCACTTATGTTACAGCCAATTGTAAACAATTGTGGTAGGTATGTTAAGAAACAAAATTTACTAAAAAATTTTAATATTTTCCTGATTCAAATTCCCCTTTGGTATTATCAGTCAATCTCATTCAAATTAGATACCAAATACCAAACTGATACCATCGTATATCCCCTAAAAAATACACAAACCAATATTGAAGTAAAGTTTCCAGTGCCTCCCATCTCTGGGGGTGAGTGTGATTGGAATACAGATACAGGGTTGAAAACAAATGTACATGTAATTTCACCATACTGAAAAGGACCTATCTCCCGTTCTTTGTAATTACAGAAACAGAAACAATTATTTGAATCAGTATGTAACTAAATAACGTACTTTATTCTAGGTATTCCTTGGTATTTCAGGAAAACTGGGTTACAGTACGGCTGCCGTGGTCTGATCACTTTTTACACATGGCACAATAATATTAAATTCCAAACACTAATAATAGGAATAATCATCAGCAAAAATTTAATTAATGAAGCGCCAGGTACAACCTGTGGGGATGGGGAACGCTGTCGTGAAGGGCCTCCCGACATGACCAGGTCTGGTGAGAATTATACCCCCCTCCCGTTGGAGATGTGCAGTCTTTTCTTGTAGTGGATACTGCGGGAGCTGTTGTGTTGTCTGGCGAAGAGATGCTTGGTTCCAGGACTGTGGTCCCTCTCCAGTCGACATCTGAGGCTGTCACTGGGGTTGTGACTCCTCCTTTGGAGCCACGTCATCGGTCACCGTTTCAGCTGGCCTCAGCTTATCCCTGCAGGGGTCTGCCGGGATGTCTGGTAGTGTAAACATGGGATATCGGCCTCAGCCTTCCCTGATTTCAACTCGTCAAGCCCAGCAGCCCTCTCTTTGGATTCGGATGTTCCTGGTGGGGTCGCCATGGACTCTGTTGCATTTCCGTCCACGCACTCTTGTCTGACGGCCAGCTTTGTGAGACCGACGCTTTTTGTGCAGCCTTGACTTTCTGTCTCTCAGAGGTCCGCGTCGACTCTCCTGAGTTCCTGCACTGTTGATCCTCAGGGTCTGGTATACCTGCCTGCAGATGTTTCGTCTGCCGCCTGTTGCCCCACGTCGGGTGTTCTGGAGGATCGTTGACCCTTCGTTGGTTCAGAGGGTCAGGAGTGAAGCACTTTGCTTGTTCGTTTCCATGTTGAACCGGCTGCCTCGGGCCGTGAGCTTAGGGAGGCCCTCTCCTTGCTCACTGAGGTTTGTTCAAAGGGCCTTCCCGTTGCCTCCAGCGATGCTACTAGTGGTTTCCAGGCTCCGCCTTCTGGGAATGGAAGCAGGCAGCTTTCTGATCCCCCTGGTGTGCTTACACCATGGGAGGCATCGGCTGGTTTGCCTGTGATGGGCTATGTGTCTTCTGACTCAGAGGATGGGTCAGGCATACCTGACGTTGAGGGCCAACAGTATTCTGTCTTGGGGGCAGCTCTTGACTTTGTGTTGAATTCCTTCTGGATCTCAACACATCAGACCAGCCGACTGTGTCAGCCAGGCTGCGATCATCGGTTGCGTGCCTCCAGCCTGTGGAGGAACCCGCTTCTGGGTGCCTTCGACAGTGCCAACTGGTACAGGTGGTTGAAGCATTTGCAGCTTTGGACTCTAAGCTGAGTTCCAAGGCTCTGAAGACTTCATTCTTCACCAGGGATGACACTTTTTTGCCTCCTGTGCGTTATTGTTCCTACGATTCCGCCAATCCAGAAGTCTGCCAGACTTTGATGGTCTTGGTTCAGGACTCTACCGGCCGTTATTCCTATGCCAACTCTGGAGTCCTTTTTGTGCTTATCGAGAGAGATGCTTGGCATGCTTTCTCTCTCAGATCATGTCGTCTCTACTTTGGCTGCTTATCTGCCTCTAGATAGGTTTAATGATGTACAGGCTCCTTTGCTGGTGATTTCCAAGGTTCTCATGCATCTTACTCACATGCATGCCTGTAACACGGCTAAATTGGAATTTTTTGCTGGGACGCTGTGTTGGGCACAAGCCGTTCCCTTCCTGAGGGGCAGCACGCTGCGCTTTGATCCATTTCTTTGGCGAATCCGCGACTTTTCCATGGTTCCATGGCGACGGTCTGGGATGACGTCCTGCATCATTCCAAAGATCAGCTGCTGCTTCGCCAGCTTGATCAGCCTTCTGTTAGAGGCAGGGGCCATTCTAAGCCTAACAATCGCCCTTCCGCTTCCTCTGCGAAGCCAAGGGCTGCTCCTCCTGTCGCCGCTTCTACTTCTTACTTACGTGGTAAGGGTAAGCGTCTGCAGACCAGAGGGAGGACTCAGGATCATTCATCTAATAGAGGAGGTGGTTTCTTCTCACACGGACCTCTCTGGGGCTCGAGATGAAAATCCTCACCATGATTCGTCCCAGGTTGGAGGAAGGATATCAGGGTTTGCAGACCATTGGACCACAATCACATCTGATCCTTGGGTGTTAGATGTTGTTCGGCCTAGGCTGCAAATATCCTTCTGGAGGCACCCCACTCTATCAGAGTGCCTCTTCCAACACAAGTTCCTTCAGACGTTCCACGCCAGGGAGCTTTTGATCACGGAGATGGACAATCTCCTGTCCAAGGGGGTGATCGAGGTCATCAAGAACATTCATTCAGTGGGATTTTATTCCCACCTGTTCTTGGTGCCAAAGAAGGACGTCCGACTCTGACCGGTTATCGGTCTGAGTATCCTGAACCAGTCAGTCACTGCTCCCAAGTTCAGCATGGAGACTTTCAGGTCAGTTTGCCGATCCATTCACCAGGGAGATTTTGCTTCCAGTATCGACTTACAAGACGCTTACTTTCACATTCCAATTCATCGGACATCGTGAAAGCATCTCAGGTTCGCTTTTATGGGGTGAGTTTAAGTTCAAGGCTATGCCTTTTGGCCTCAGCCTGGCTCCTTGGGCCTTCATCCGACTGATGTTGCATGTGATAGCCTTCCAGTGCACACAGTCCAGGGTGACTACTTTGGCATATCCGGTAGATATCCTCCAGAGGCTCTCCAATGCTGCTCATCTGGAGTCACGTTGATACAATGTTGAGCTTGCTCATGTCGCTAGGATTCATAGTCAACGAGAAGTTGGACCTGGTTTCTTCTCCGTCGTTTTGTCATCTGGAGATGTACTTCTGTACTCAGCTGAATGAGGTGGTGGTTTCCCAGGCGAGGGCTGCGATTCTCTCAGCTTTCTCCCTGACTGTCCCAGCCCACAGCCATGACAGCTTGGGGTATTCTCTGGCTGCTCGGTCTCTGCAGTTTGGTGACGGATCGCATTCCTCTCGGTCGGCTACATGTCAGAACTCTCCAATACTTTCTGCTCAGTTGTTGGAGGCCGAATATCGATCCTCTGGTTCTGGTGCTTCAGTTACCAGACTCTCTTTATCATCACCTTCTTCCCTGGACGGATGTTCAGTGGATTATGCAAGGAGTTCTGTTGGACTTGCCCATGTCTGATCGTGTTCTGATGGCAGATGCCTGTGATCTCAGATGGGTTGTGACATTGGATCCTCTAGGTCTTTCCCTTCATGGTGTATGGGACCAGGATCAAGCAGCTCTTCACATCAACCAGAAGGAGCTTCTTGTTCTTCTGAGTTTCTGGCAGTGTATCCCCCACCTTTCGAATCATCAGGTCCTTCTGTTGTCTGACAATTTGACAATGGTCGTTTACTTATGGAACCAGGGCGGCACGCACCCAGTTCCCATGTACCAATTGGCTTGGGATCTTCTACTGCTAGCTCAGGATGTCAACAGTGGAGTGGTTGTTCGTCACATTCCCGGTCGTCTGTATGTCCTAGCCGACTCCCTGTACCGACGGGCAGGGTCATTTCCAGTAGATGCTTCACAGGGCAGTGTTCCAGTCGCTTTGCCCACATCAATCTCTTTGCGACCTGTTAGAACCATCGGGTGAACACTTTCGTGTCCCCTTGTCCAGATCCTCTGGCTTTCACCGTGGATGCTCTGTTACTCGATTGGAATGGTCTAGTCGGCTACGCCTTCCCGCCAGTTCCGATTCTGACTCAGGTTCTGGCCAAGATCAGAAACTGCAGTTTTCAAATCATTCTGATCGCTTCCCTGTCGCCTCAACAGGTGTGGATCGATCAGCTCCGCTCTCTGTTGGCGGTTCCGGCATGTCTCCCTCTACATCGTGTCATTCTTTTCCAAGGTCACCCGAGGAGTTTTCACATCGACTCGACTCCATTGTGCCTTTCCGCATATCTTTTGTCAGGTCCTGACTCCTCCGTAGAGGTTTTTTCGAGACGAGCAGTGGAGAGCATTTCTTCAAGGAGGCACTCCACTGGTTTAGCCTCTGCGGCTAAGTGAAAGGTCTTCTGTCGATGGTGTGCCGATCACTCTGTTGATTATGCCAATCCTTCGATAATGCAGATTGCAGAGTATCTGTTTGATTCTTGGGGTCTCCAGCCTATTACCATCAAAGGGTACAGGTCCATGCTTTCGGAGACCTTTCCATATGTGGGAAAGCGTCGTATCGGCACTTATCCATCCCTCTCCAAACTTATATGGCACTTTTCTTTCAAAAGTCCTAGGATTTTGAAGCTTACCCCAAGATGGAATCTTTCTTGGGTGCTACTTTGCTTTTTGCTTGGGGAGGGGGGAGGCGATACCATTCAAACCTTTATCCCAGGTGGATATGTGTTTTCTCACATACAAAATGGCTTTTCTGATAGCTTTTGCTTCAACCAGATAGGTTAGTTGATCTCTGTTGATCCGGCCTTTTTCAGGAGCTCCGCCAACAGTATTTCTTTTATTACTGATTGCTCCTTTCTGGCCAAGAATCAGACACTGGGAACAGCTCCACCTCCTATCTGTATCAGGGCTCTTCCTTCGCCTGAGGGTAATCACCCTTTGCTCTGTCCGGTTTGTGCACTTCGCATTCATCTCAGTTCATTAAGAAAGGCAGGAAACGATTCTTTCTGTCTTTTATTCCTGGTTGACAGAAGATATCTCCTCAATCAATTTCTCAGTGGATTTGTCTTGCTATTCATGCGGCTTATGCTCGTCTAGCGACTGATGATTGTATTACCAATCATATTTCTGCCCATGAGGTGCGTGCCTTGTCTACCTCCTGGGCTTATGCTAACTCCGTCCAGTTGTCGGATGATTTGCAGGCAGCCTACTGGATAAATGCTTCTACTTTCTCCAGGTATCTGCATCGGTTGCAGGTGCAGTCTGAGGACCTTTTTTTTTGGGGCCCTCTTTCTTCTTCTCAGGCTGTTGTCTACCCTAGCCATTAGGCTTTAATGTCAGTTCCAGCCCTGTGCTGTTTTACTGTCCTTTTTGTCTGTCCATCACGCAGTGCCATATGCCTCATCTCTCATTGTCTTTTTCTAATGTTTGTGATGCTATGGTTTGATAGGTCTTGGGAACTCTTCTTCTGTTCACGGTTCCAGTGCAGTCGGGTTATGTGTGGGTTGGTTATGTGATTCCCTCCTCCTATTGTCTATTCAGCCTGTAGTAAACAATTGTAAGGTAGGTTGATAAATCTAAATTTTATAATAAATTTCCTTTCTTATTATACCTACCACAATTGTTTACACATGGAGGCCCTCCCGTCTTCTTATTCGGGTAAGAATCCTTTCTCCCCCGCTGATCACATAACTCCAATGTTGGCGGATTCAAAAGAAAGATTCATTAGTTACTGACTGCGTCCTGGTACCGGAAGCTGTGGATCTGTACTAGGAGAAGGGCATCCCCTTCTGGGTGTGCGCCGGTGGCACTCAGCCCAGTTTTGGCTTATTTTTTCTTGGTGCTTTTGCACCACTTTTCTTTCCCAAATCCCTTGGAAAAGATCAAAATAGAGAGTATATTTTCCGAGTTAGGGACTTTCATTGTAATGCAAGTCTGTAGTAAACAATTGTGGTAGGTATAATAAGAAAGGAAATTTACTATAAAATTTAGATTTCTTTAGTATCACAAACAAGTCCAGAATCAAATTCTGGTAGATGCTCTGTGATTCAGTGGAAAGGTAAAAAAAAACCAGGTGGTGAGAGAAGAGAAAGTAGGTGGGGTTGGGGAGGGGGAGATATTGTGGTAGACTGGTAAATAAACAGTTCCTAACCCAGAAAAACTCCAGGAGAAACTGTGTTCTCTTGCAGTGAATCTTGACTTTTAATGGTGTGCATCCATCTTCTCTTGTCTGTCAAGGTGATAGCTAAAAGGTGCGATTTTCTTGTTCAAAAATGTTAATATTCTCGCTAATCTTTCTGACTGGGTTAAACATAAAACGTAACGATAGGTATATAATGGACCCCGGAAACCAATTTGTCATTTTAGCAATAATGCGAGCATGAAATGTAATGTCCATTTGGGTGCATTTTTTGAATGCCACATGGGCTATCTGATAACTGATCAAAGAGGTATTCTGTTGCCATTATCTGGGTAATTATGGCCAGTTGATGGGTGGTTGTTGTAGAAAACAGTGCATCACACATGATCTGGACACACACACATATTAATGCATCTATCCTGTCTCCGAAATGTCAAAGGATACCAAAACGCGAGTCTTTCAAAGAAACTTAACCCTTTACCCAACGAATCGCCCGCATCCGCCCGCGTAATATGCAAATTCAGCAGTTGAAAAAGTATTATTTTTCAAAAGATTTCAACAAAACCATATCGTGTGACCCCTCATTGGAACGAGCTCGTCGAGCTCGTTCCAACGAGAGGTCACATGATATGGTTTTGTTGAACTTTTTTGAAAAATTTGAAAAAATAATATTTAAAATAATAAATTTTGATATCGTCTGCGTTGGGTAAAGGGTTAAAGTGAGTATTAAATTAAGATAGATCTGAGCAGCCAAGTTCAATGGAGATGTCCCATGCTATAGGTTAGAGAAGGTGCTGCATCGGCACTGCATCGGTGCGAAAGTATAAGCACATTGTTATGTCGGGGAACCACAGAGCTCATATTCAGAATAGGAGCAGTCGCGGGCGAAGTCGGTGGCCACATATGAGAGAATAGGATCAGAAAAACGAAGCACGAGCTCAGGGAGCTATATGCATTTTGGTAAACAGCATTACCTGTTTTGGGAGGCAAGCCATACGAAGGCAGAGTAGGCTTTGCCTGTATGAACATTATGCTGAGACAAACGTAAGGGAGAGTTTAACCCCATTGGTGGCGACTGCTTGTGTGAAAAGCGTCAAGTAAAGTGACAATAAGCTAGTGGCCATGCGACGGCAGTTGTAGAGTGACATTCCGTCACCTGTTAGAGCAGAGGCGTCTGATAACGTGACAATACGCTAGTGGCTGTGCAATGGCAGTGAAAGGGTGAAGTGAAGAGACGACCAAGGAACCAATACCAACGAAGAGGAGGAAAAACCAGCGACAACAGAGAATGCGGGCCCGCAAGTGACTCAAAAACTGTGGGTTGGGGGTGATTGACGTTTTGTTTTCTTATTCTTTTGGATTCCATGTAAGTCACATATTATCATATTTATTTTTTTTATATATGTATTAAAACTGTTGTTTTCAGTGAACCCCTGTTGCTTTATGCTATTTTGAGGAAAAGTTAATAACCCATTCAGGAAAAGAACCACCCCAACAAAAGTGAAATGGGCGGGCTCATAACGGTGAGACATACATTCACGCACAGATTCAGGCAACACTCCTTAAGTTTTGGCTGAATACGCGGCGTGAATCTATTTCTTCCAGCAGCGACGAAGCCCCAGTTTCCGACGTTGTCATTCCATCTTCAGCATGACATTTAAAGAGAGATCATTTGATTTGACCGTGTTCAACAAGAGTTGGCATTGAACAATCTGTTTTCTCAAGCAGACGTTTCATCAAAAGTGACAATTCCTGGCAAATGTCGGTTCAGTTCACCCTGGCACACATCGATATTATTTAGCTGAATATTTTTTAACCCTTTTTAAAAGAGCCTATTTCCGACTTTGGTAACTTTTAGTAGCAACAGAACAGGTGCCCAAGCATGCAGTGACCTGGGAGTATGGTTGCTCAGTGGTTACGAAATTGAATTCAAACCAAAAGACCAACGGTTCGATTTCTGCCAGGGGTAACTGCTTTGTGTCCTTGGGCAAGCCACTTAATTCCGATTACCCTCATGGTGGCACTGTGTATCAAGTCTTACTTTATGTGGATGTTTGCACTTGTCTTCAACCAGTGCTAATCCAGCTTGTGCAAAGTTAGTATGTTGGGGACCCTGACAATTGCTTGGTGTTGCTCGGTGGTTCTCTCCAGGTTCTCAGGCTTCTTCCACCCACAAAACTGTCCGGCATGAGGTGACCATGGTTGTTGAAAGTGTCATTAAATCCCAATAAATAAATAAATGTAGTGAACTTAGTGGCGCTGTGTACTGTGGTGTAGTGCTTATCGATGGCACACTTGTCATCAACCCATGCTAACACTGCTTGGAGTTGCTATGCTGGTGTATCTGACAGTTGCTTACCATTATTTAGTGGTTCTCTCTGGGTTCTGCGGTTTCCTCCACCCATAAAACTGTCTGACACGAGGTGACCTGGGCTGTCAATTTTGTTAAACCCCGATAAATAAATAAATAAATAAATAAATAAATAAATAAATAAATAAATAAATAAATAAATGCAGTGAACTGTGTTGACCAAAAAGATGCATTCTTAGTACCTTGGCAGTTGTATTTTAGACAATATAGGCAACTGAGACTTGCCTAGAACAGCTACAAAGCCTCAAGATGTAGACTGTTAACCCTTTACCCAACATAACAGCCAAACATGGCCCGTGCTATTTTCAAAAATCATTCAATTTTCATTATTTAAAAAAAAAATTTTGTCTAAAAAACTTTGCTTATGACCCTCATTGGAACAAGCTCCATGAGCTCGTTCTAATGAAGGGTCATAAGGTATGTTTTTAAGACCAAAAATTAAAATATTTTGTTTTTCAAGAATTTTGTTTTCAAATGTCGTCTGCCTTTCATGTTAAGAAGAAGGGTTAAAGTGTGTCAAAAATGTATATAAAAGTCTCCAGGTCCTCAAAAGGTTAAACCGACTAATGTTGATGAAAACTGAGATTTAACCTTTTCAAATAATACATTAAATATGCAAGTTTAATGGAAATTAGATGAATACCAAGATTATAAAATGAGGTATTAACATTTTACACATGCCTTTACATATACACAAGTAAAATTAAGAGGTAATTCATCTTCATCATGCTTTTTGACATGATTGAAGTTGACAAAAACAGTGTTTGGCCTTCTTTAAAAAATGTATTAAAATGCAAATTATATGTAAATTAGATAAAGGAACTGAATGAAATGAGGCATTTTATTCCATTTTTACCTTTTTTGTACTCACAACATTGTTCAAGACATTAGATCAAATTCCCCTATGGGAATGAAGTGGAGCAGAGCTTCTAAACAATATAAACAGGATCTGTTTACTGGTAAAACAAGATCCAGTAACTAATGCCTGGGGGTGGATGTTTTTTTTAGTAGGCAGCATGTGTATACATGGAAATGATTAGCTTAACTTGACATCATAACTTCATGTATGTTGCAGTCACGATATAGCCATAGATGTTGAAAGTGACCTTAAATACAAATAAATAAACAAAAGAAATAAATAAGTTTATATAATATACACCTACAGTACATGGAGAGTGTATTATCACTAAATCACCCACAGAGTGGAGATTCCACCCAAGCAATAATTGCAGATTTGTTGCAAGGCATAACAAGCTCAAGCAAAATTTCAGCCAATGGACCTCCGGGTTAAACCCGGAGGTCCATTGGCTGAAACATTGCTTGTATTTTTTGTCGATATGTACAAAATTTGAAAGTTATAGTTTGGGTGATAACTCCACTCCATGGGTGATTTAGTTACAATCCACTCTCCACGTACTGTAAGCCATTTTTTTAAATGAATGATCTTGACAAACAGTGTGTTTTAATCCTTTTGAAAAATGTTGTAAATATGCAAATTTGGGTTCACTCTCATAATGCAGACCTCGTAAAATCTAGACTCCCATAACGTAGACGAATTGGCTTAATTGGTTAAATAACACATGCTACTCACCCCTATTTCACAAATAGGTGGGACAGTTAAATTAAATCAAGGGAAAAGCACAAATTTATAGCTACTATTTATTATATATACATATTCACATACAAGCTTTGTACAACACTAATGAAACTTGATACAATGAAAGATAAAAATAATACAAATAAAATAAATAAATAATAATAAATACAATTAAAAAATAAATATCTACTTTTTTATAATATATAAATATCCATACTAATGAAATTTGATACAATAAAAGATAAAAATAATACAAATAAAATAAATAAATAATAATAATAAATAAAATTAAAAAAATAAATATCTACTTTTCTATAATATTTAAATATCAATACTAATGAAACTTGGTACAATGAAAGATAATAACACAAGTCATAACATAAGTCATTTTAACTCGGTTTTAACAGGTGACCTAAGGCAAAGGGGAATTCTAAGGGGTTCTTCTGCCCTTGTGCAAGAGTTGATCACATCAGTCAGTTTTCTGTTTCTTTGTAAACTTTCTTCCTTGGTGGGGGTGCTGGTGGTGTGTCGAAGGTTATCTGGTGGAATTTGGCTCGCTTGGACATTTCTACTTTCCTGATGTCCTCAATGTATCTGTATACATTGGGATGTTGATGCTGTAAAGACTGGTTCAGTCTTCAATGGAAACTTTCCAGCTTGTTAGTTATGGGTCCAGTGGTGGCCTGATGATTCCATAAGGCCATAGAAAAGCGAGTGTCCGCATCTACCCATGTTGAAACTGTATAGTCATTCATGGCTTCACTGCAAGGAACATCTGGGCTCTCATTCATGGCTTCGAACCATGCATCTTGAACTGCATCAGTTGGAAGCAGAGGGAGTCCAGCAACTCTTCTAATCCACTTCTGCTCATCTGGGTTTTCCCTATAATGTACTGCAAGTCCTAGGTCTTGGTTTTCCTCCATATTGCCTGTGTGCAGTGTATGAAGCAACCCTTAAGTTTCGCATCTGGAAACTCTTCGCCAAGGACTTGTATTGCCGCAATATCAAATTCAGTCTGGTTGCCTGATGGAGCCATTGTTGTGTTCAGTTTTTCCATCACACAGTCTCTCCTGCAGAAACCCCGGGAAGTGAAGCAGTGCCTGTTCACTGCGATAAGCAGGCTGTTTTACTGGTAAAATAGGACCCAGTCACCAATGTTTGGGAGATGCAAACCCTCTCTAAAATGGGCAACATGGCTTATTAACGCTCACCCCTGGTCTTGAGTTGATACTCATGTTGTGGTCAGGATTAGCCACTGTGCAAAAATATGTGACCTTAAACACCAAGAAATAATAATAATAATCACACAGTCTTTCAGTCTGCTGAAGAATCTTCTGTAGGTGGTCCTCTGTCGGTCTGGGAGTAATAAAAACAACAATGGGAACATGGTGTTACCCTGCATAGTATGTTTAATGTAATGCTGGTTCCATAGCTGAGGACAGCTGGAAAAAGTACCATCCAAGTACACTGTATCTGCAGCTTGTAGGGCTACTAGTTGCTTGTCGGATGCAAACACAAGGATCTTGTCATCTTCTCCATCAGCCTATAAGGGAGCGAGGATGCTGAGCCTTGCCATCTGGTCTTTTTCTAGTTCATGAGCATTTAAGGGGTCATTTGCCTTTATTTTTACTTTGATAATGTTTCTGAAGAGGTTCCAGTCAATTTTTGATAGGTTCCTCCTTTTCACGGGATGATGCCTTGAGGGATCAGCATTACATTTCAAAGTGGCATGAACTGGCAGGTGATCACTGCCAAGCTAATCATCCCCTACAAATATGTCTTCCATTTGGCTGATTAGTGATTTGCTGGTGATAATCAAGTCTAGGATATCTGATTGATGGAGTGGGTTGTTGCTTATGTATGTTACTTTTTGATCATTATTTACCATGAATAGATCAAGTTCTTCAATGATGTTGAAAAGGGCGTCACCATTAGACTCAGTTTTATGATAACCGAATACCTGATGTTTGGAATTGAAATCACCCAAGAATATGCAGTGCTTGTATTTTTTGGTAGAGAATCCAAATACTTTACTGTCTACTGTTGCTTGCGGCTTGTTATAATGTGATATGATGGCCACATGTTTGTGGTCAAGTTCAGTTTCAGCTGCAATCACTTCAGCATTGAGGTGGTCGCATAGTATTGTTTTGTATTTAATCTCCTGCCTTATTAGCAGAGCGACGGTGCCACCTTTTTGGACAGGGTGATGATCTCTTCTGATAATATCAAAACCACATAACGAGAATTTTGTTTGGTTTAAGCCATGATTCGCTAATTCCAATTATGTCCATATTTTTTAAATAATGTGACATTTGCAAGTTTTTCTAATTAATGCTTCGAGCGTTCCACTGGATTATTGTTAGTGTATCCATGAATGGTTTAGGAATAACTGTACTAAGTTTATTTAAGTTTAATTACTATTTGTAATATTGTTACCTAATTATATTTTGTTGATGGCCGCTTCTAATAGCGTGTGAGATATTTGAATTTTATATAACTTAGAGGCTGTTTTACTGATCTCTTTACAAACATCCAAAAAATTGGTGTCCATGTTGTGTTTCTTCATTACGCTAAAAATAGAGCCAACCACTCAGGTACATGTGGAATAAGGGGAGGAAGAGTTCTCGACAATATTCACATTCAGAGCTTTAAGCTGGATGTTTGTTTTAACGTTTTTGAAGTGGCTACACCCTGGTAGTTGCTGGGGTGTTAACCACTGCAATTGGAGCATTTCAGAGTTCTAGCACTACATGCCTTCCCGATATGTTTGTCGCTGCATTTCATACATCGTTGCTCCCCGTTGCATCTTTGTGACAAGTGCCCAAATTTCTGACATTTGTGACACTGAACGGGTTGCGGAAGAACATGATATTCCTCGGTTTCGTATTTTTTGCCATTGATAATTACCCCTTTGCTTATCAGATTTAATTTCCTTGCTCTGTTAGGGCATTTTACTTTAATTATCCAAGTATGGTTGCCCATGGCTTTGGAGATTAATCTCCCCGACAAGCATCCTGAAAAGGCTTTATCAATCAAGTTTTTTTCCGTTTTGGGGTGAACACATGTGATTATGACACAGGGGTTTGGTTGCGGATGGCTTTGTGTCTTGTTGGCTTTACTGGTCACCTTAGGGGGCGTTTTGGCTTTTACTTTGTCAGCATATGTCGCTCTTTCGGTTGGCACAGCTGTCGCTGTCACATTCACAATTTCTGGTGGTGTGGGCTCTGTTGTGTTAAACTATTCAGCTCACTGGAGTATTCAATTAACAGGGATTGTGTCACTTTCCTGTATTCTAGAGATAAACGTAGCATTTATTCTATTATATCTTGTTTGACAGAGCTCTATGAGCTCTGTCAAACAAGATATAATAGATTAAATGACTGTATTGGATGTAATAAAAACAAAGGAAAACTGGGGAGAGGCAGCGTAATTTCTCAACAGATTACAAGATTTTTTATTCAATTAACAGGAGTTTACTCTATAACCTATATTCAATTAACGGGTCAAATTTGTACTGGATGTATGGTAAATGGTTTTGTGTTGGGAAATTATATTCAATTAACAGGGTTATTCAGTTAAGAGATATCCAATTAAGTGGGTTCCATTGTATATTGATAGTGCTCCAATTGGAGTATGCAATTTTCGATCTAGAAATCCTAGGCTATCTGCACCAATTTGATAAAAATGAGAGAAGTTTGTTCAAATGTATATATTAACTCGACTCTGGTTAGTGTAAATAAATATATATTACTAAATGTAATATTGAAAACAAATAATATGTTTCGAAAACAAGGTGAAGATTAATTACCAGTATGAAAATTCAAATTTCTTTACCAATTTCCCTGTGGGACATTAAGTAGTGCTTGTTTACAGTAGTAAACATGCTATGTTTATTGATAAAATAGAACCCTGTACCCAATGCAAGGGGATAAAGTCCTTTAAAATAGGAAACATGGATATAAACAATTGGGTGGACATTACTTTATATCAATGGTGCACGATTAGACATTGTGCAGAAATATTTGACCTTAAAAATCAATAAATAAATACTTTACCAATTATACTTTCAGTACAATGTCTGGATCATACCACAAAGGAGGAGATGGAAAACCAAAAGGATTCGGTTTTACAGGATTTAGTTTAAGTAAGCACAGCTCATCGAAATCTAGTGCACATCAGCATCCTGGGCGAACTTTAGGGTATGCAATGACCATTGGGAAAAGGAGAATAAAGGATGAGGAAGAGTAAGTTGTGTTACATGTACCTCCCCAAGAGTGACATTTATGATTTTAATACATATATAGTGGAGCCTACTTAATTGGACATCTTTTAATTGAATAACCCTTTTAAATGATTACAACCTCCAAATACAAAACTATTTACCATATCTTCTGCACAAATTTGACCTGTATATTGCATATATGCTATATTGTAAACTCCTGTTAATTGAGTAAGACATCTAGTATGTCAAGAAATTATTCTCACAATGACCAAATTCCCTTTGTTTAGAGACCTTAATTTGACTTCCATACATCCAATACAGGCATTTAATTTAATATATCTTGTTTGACAGAGCTCCACGAGCTCTGTCAAACAAGAAAAAGTAGAATAAATGCAAACTTTTTTTCCAGAAAATATGAAAGCAACCAAATCCCTGTTAATTTAATACGCCTTGATTTATTGAATAATTCTTGCTGGAAAAGTGGCTATTCAATTAACAGGGTTCAACTGTATCATAAAACAATATGGCATAAAATGCCCCTTCATCTGGCTTTAAAAACATCTTTAAATCCCATTAAGTTAATAAATATCTAGAAACAAGCCACCCAACAGCTTTCATGCTGTACTGAAGTAATTCTTATCATTTTACAGGGTTCCCATGGTAGATTGAATTCCTTCAAGGTTCCAAATTTTAGAAATCCATTGTCAAGCACCTGACATGCCCTTGAATATTGAAAACACTTGAAAAATGAGATATCAGGTGGTGACCAGAGGAGATTCATTTCAGCACTATTGAACTTGCTTCACAGTGAACTGAACATTGCTGGAATACATCTCTGCTTAATGTTTCTAATAAATGAGAAGCATGCTTTAGATTTGTAGTTATAATTGCGATATGACATTAAAATTGCCAAAATTCAGTAAAAACTTGCTCAGCTTCAATGTACTTGTAACTCATTGGAGGGGTGCTCTAGGAGCACCCATTAGTTTTTCATCTCTTGCTGCTTGTAAGCCCTTGAAAATTTTCTGGGAAGGTCCTAGAAACTTCTTAAACTGATTTCTTATTCAAGTGCCAGAAACCCTACTTTAACCTTCTGCACACTGATGTCAAAATACCAAATTTTAAACAGGACATTATTTCCGTAATGCATCTACAGTTAAAACTTGAAGTCCTGTCACGAATAGTGCACTTATCTAGGCTTAATTGCGCATTGGATTTGCGCGCAATTGCCATATCGAATGGCATCCAAAGCACGGCAGGTTCTCCTGGTTACTAATAGCAAACACATGCAATGTTTCTGCCAATGGACCTCTGGGTTACCCGGAGGTCCATTGGCTGAAACATTGCTTGTGCACAGGCCATATGCACATAATTTGATAGCTTTACTTGGGTCATAACGCGTACATTAACGTGCATATCAGTGTGCTATTTGTGCGCATTTCATGACAGGACTTCTAGTTTTAACTGTAGGAATATAGTTGTAACTGTGGGAACCCCAGGATGTGGAATCATGCTTATTTATTGTGGTAAACAAGTTCTACTTTAATTGTAAAATCAGACCTGGAACCAATGCCTGGGGTGGACATCCTCTAAAGTGGGCTGCATAGGTATAAACAATTGCTTGAACTTAACTTAGATCCCAGGGCTTTTATTTCGATGAGAGTCCAAGAATCGATTTACGCTAACATTCGCGCAACAAAACCAGCGAGAATCCATATACTAGTAGATTCCCGCTGCACCTCTGAAGAATTGAGCCAGTTTAACCCTTCGCCTTACACAGCAGCTTCCCCGTGGGAACCCCGGGAAGTAAGCAGCACTTGTTTACTGTGGTCAACCAGTTCCGCTTTACTAGTAAAATAGGACCCAGTCACCAATGCTTGGGGTGTGAGTCCTCTAAAATGGGCAACATGTAGATCAACGATTGACTAAACTTGACTTCATCCCCATGTTGTGTCACGATTAGCCATGGTGCATCAATATGTGACGTTAACCACCAACAAACATACACAGCAGCAGCAAATTAACCAATAAAGGATAACATGCCCTAAAATATTTTGACACGTTATCAATAAAATTGTACAAATATTTCTGTCATTGGAGCCGGCTCAGTGAGCCAGTTGCAATGACATCCATATTTGTAAGGTTTTATTGGTAAATATTGTTTACTTTTTAAAAATTCAGTTGATGTTTTAAAAATGAAAAAGCTGTGTTGAGTAAAGAGTTAATGTGTTATCATTATACATGTACAACAGGGATTCAACCATGGTGACCTCATGAGATCCTTGAACACTCATGGCAGGTATGTATTGTATTCTCCCAACTATTTTCATGAGAAACGCACAATCTAAATGGATTCTTCCAAATTTAGATGAAATATAAGCCCAGCATCCCTATGTTTTGGTCATGACATCGCCAAAGATTCTCCAAGTGACCTTAAACCCCAATAACTAGGAATTGAATGAACCAATTAAATCATGTTTGACAAAACACAATGAGCTCTGTCAAACACGATTGAATTGGTTAAATTCCTAGTTGTATTAACCCTTAGGGGCATCTTTCTGACTTTAACATCCTTAGAACAGGTACCCTGTAACCATGAGTTCCTGCTGAAAAGAGACATATTACCTTGGCAGTGGTTTCTAGTCAAGTCTTGGCTGCCTAATTGGGCAGCCAAGACTTGACTAGAAGTAACTGCTTAGCTACTGGTAATGTGTTGACCCTGTAGTGGTCTAGCAGATATTCAAGAAATTTGTCTAGGACCCCACGGGGGTTAACCCTTAAGGGTCTTATTCTGACTTGGATGACGTTTTACTAAAGCAGAAGAGGTGCTCCAACATGCAGTATCTGGGTTAACTCCCAAGTTACATTCTAAGTACCCTGGCAGTTGTTGTGGGGGCATGAGGATGCCATGTACTAAGGCATACTGCACGTTGATGGTGCACATATCTTCAACCGCTGTAACCCTGCTTGAGTGGAGCTTGAACAGAGTTAGAATATTGAGGAGCTGACAGTTAAACACCAATAAATAAATAAATAATAATACAGGCCTGATACAGTATGACTGCCGTGGACTGGTCACTTTCCACAGGTGGGCAATATTTCCACGAAGGCAATAATATTAGATTTCATACACTTGCACCAGGAACAACCCAGTGCTTCATAAATTAAAATTTTTGCTGATGAGGATTTTTATTACCTGGTAAATGCATGTGTGGGCATGACTACCCACGTGTGGATTATGACGAGTCCATGTCGGCTGTACTGTACTTAAATTCTGAGTAATCCCCAACTGCTGACAAGCAACAAATATTACACAAAAAATACATGATTTTACAGGTGTGAGAAAAGGTTATCCTAGAAATTTTGGGATAACCTTTGGAGGAACTTAATGCAGGGTTATCCAGTTTGTGCATCCCTGTACTTAGCCTTACATTCAAGCATTAATTATCCACCAGGCCCTATAAGTTTCTGAAGGAGGCTAGTACTTTCTAAAGTGAGAAAGCTTTCTCTGCGAAACCACATACTTGGCCTGGCCGTCACACTTAACTCCCAATCGGTACCACAGGAAGTGGAGCAATGATTGTTTATTGTGGTAAACAAGTTCTGCTTTACAGGTAAAATAGGACCTGGTAGCCTTTGCCTTTGGTGTATGTCCTCTAAAATGGGCAGCATATGTATAAGCATTGGCAAACTGGACTTTATATTTGTGGTACACTCATGAATAGGTTATAGATGCTGAAAGTGATCTTAAACACCAATAAATTAATTAATTACTACTTCCTGAACTGCCATTAAAACATGTGAGCATAGTAAACCTTCAGTAAGGAGGATGATCTTCAGTAATCGATTGAATGTATTACGCTCTGTTCATTTTTTGAATAGGATTCTTCACAGTGAAAAGTTAATCCAGGCTTGGTGTATCCCAATGACAACTCTGAGTCAGAAAGTAGTACAGTGGAACCCTGTTAATTGAATAGCCACTTTGCCAATGAAAATTATTCAATTAACAGTATTCAATTAATGGATTGTGTCACTTTCCTGTATTCTAGAGATAAACTTAGCATTTATTCTATTATATCTTGTTTGACAGAGCTTCATGAGCTCTGTCAAACAAGATATCATAGATTAAATGCCTGTATTGGATGTACTGAGGCCAAATAGGTCAAAACACAAAGAAAAATTGGGGAGAGTCAGGGTAATTTCTCGACGGGTTACAACATGTTTCATTCAATTAACTGGAGTTTACTCTATAACCTATATTAAATTAACAGGTCAAATTTGTACTGATGGTATGGTAAATGATTTTGTGTTGTGAAATTATATTCAGTTAAAAGGATTATTCAGTTAAGAGATATCCATTTAAGTGGGCTCCACTGTATTCTAAATTAATTGAACATTGCTCTAGTTTAATAATCTCATCTTGTATTTTTTCCATGTTGAAAATGAGAATTGATTTTTATTTGGCTATTAAAACAAAATCTTGTATTTCAGGCACCACCCTCTTCACTAAAATTCCACAAAAAAATCTTCCCTCATCATCAGAATTTGGCAAAAATCTCCTTTTTTACCTGTTGTGTTTTAAACAAGTCAAAATCTACACTAATAAAAGCCGATTCTTTTCAAACTTTGATGTGTAATAAATGTGATGAAGACACCCAATTGCAAAAAAAAAACCCAAAACTGTTTAAGGACCAGTATTCCCAGGGGAGTAAACTCTTTGAATTTCTGTGGTATTTAAAACTGCTTTCAGGGACTGAAGAATTGAAAAAAAGGCAAAAGTCTCCCTCCCTCACAAAACAATTCAGGAAAGATTGCCTGAGGAACCCAGATTTTTTATGGCCTTATGAATGATTTTTATTATTTGTTTTTTTTAAGCTATTTTGATGGTGATGATGAGGAACATGATTTGGAATACCAGCCTGCCCCCGGGAGTCCTGGCAAGGAGGAGGATGATAAAGGAAGATGTCGCAAGAGAAGGGAGGAGGATGATGACAGTGATGATCCATTGGAAGCATTTATGGCTGGCATAGAGGTAATGCTAATCCTGTTAAATGAATAACCTCTTTGTCATTGAAAAGTGAAAAAAATATTCAGTTAACTCTCGGGCCTGGAAATAACATGCAAATGACCGTTTATCTTAGGGTGGGAGGTGGGGGGGGATAACACAAATGATTGTTTAGCTTAGGGAGGGAGATGGTGGGGGAGGGAGTTACATCAATTATAAAATATGCAAACACATTAGGCCTAAAAAAATTAAAAATCTGTTTCTCAGGCCCTCCCGCATGGTCCTTTTGGCTGCCGCATGCTCTCTTTTTATAGCCAATGTAAACTTAAATAAAATAAAAATTAAATTGTTTATGCCTGATATTTTACCCAATTTAAAAAATTGATAAATTTGTCCCTTGAGTGAGAGGAAGGCTTTGCAATGCCTTAGCATTGCAAAGCCTTCTTGCTCTCAAGGGATGAAATACACCACCACCCATGCTATTCCATAGATTATGAGGCCTAAAATATATAACAATAACATGAACTTTTGATGACAAAGAAATAATTACAGAAATAAAAAATAAAATAAAAAACCGCTCGCCTGCATGCAATTTTACAAATAATGGCCTTAGAAACAGAAGATCTGCTTTGTGGGGCCTTACAGGTTATTATAAAACAGCACAGCATAAATTAACTACCTGATCCCTCATGTTTTGTCAGTCAGATATGACAATTTTTCAGAACAAACTTGACTCTAAGGTTGCACGTTTTATAAACATATGACCATAGTGGCATGCTGATTACATCTTAACACGCAGTAAAACTGTAGATGCTAAAATGATCAGTCCAATTGCCTTTGTTTAAAAAAGACAGTTAACCTCTCTTTGAAACATGGGGAATTGAACTTAACATTTTGGCATCTGCAGTTTTATTGGAGTGATTTTAAACTTCTTTACACTGATGCTGAACAATTACGGGTAACCATCTGCACAGTGACGTTGAACTAATGATTTGCAATTTGTTAAATAGGATTCAAATTGACCCCATGACGCTCTGGTAGTGCAACAGAATTTTCTCCAATCACTCTATTTTTCTCCTGTTTAACTACAAATTTAACCAATTATATCTTGTTTAACAGAGCTCACTGAACTCTATCAAACAAGGTATATTTGGTTAAATATCAAGCTGCATTATGCGAAATATTTGCTGCTGAAATTTTACCATTTTGACATCAGAGTGCAGTGGGTTAAAGTATCCCCTACACACTTATGTTCAAATAACAAAATTTCAACCTGCATATTTATCCCATAATGTAACTAGGAATTTAAAAATCGCCAATAAATTTTCATTATTTTTTTATTTTTTGTCTCAAAAACATTGGCAATGTCCTTTATCAATTACTAATCTCGGATCCACATTTATTCATTTCTGGCAATCACATTTGCTGTTTATAATAATTATAAAAATTATTTTATGTTTCCCAATTTCGGGACATGTGCCTGACGTCATCATTCTTGCTGATGATTTATCCACTGTTTGTTAAGTTTTCCTTCTCTGTCCCACCTTGAAGCCCTCCTGTTAAACTCCCAAGCTTTTGGGCTTATTTTTATCAAAATTTTTTATTAAATTTCTTGGGAGTTTGATGTGTGTAACAGAATGTTTATTCTGTTTATCCCCAGGGTTACGTCCTCACCCTAGGGGTGTTTGGTTGTTTGGGTCATGCATCTTCTATCCGATGTATCGTTTTTTCTTCGTTTGAAGATCTTGCTTTACATAGGGTAGTTTTAAAATCTGTTACTGACTTTGGCTCTTTTTTCTGTGCCTGATGTCTTGTTTCCGTTTTTTTCCTTGACTTTGTTTACATTGGCAACGTCCTTAAATATATGTAGTATTTAGTTATTATTACTGTAGGATTGTTGTAAGATACATTATTTAATATTCCGATAGTGTAGCAATAACAGTTTGGATTTTGTCCACACATAGGCTCTATCAGGATACCATTGGGCTCTTCATGTTCCTTCCCTTTGGGAACTTGGGCTTTTGTCAAAATTTTTCGAAAATTTTTTTTAATTTAATTTTTCGATTTTGTATTTTGATTGTTGTTTATTATGTATCTTCATTATATATTTATTGTGGCGTTTGTGGGAGTACGATCGACTTAGTTTTGATTTATCATGAAAGCTTAGTGCTCAAAATGCAAGGTGAGGAAGTCTTCCTCTGATTTACATGCATGTTGCCTTGCCTGTAGTTGATGTACTCCTGCAGATTCTTGTCCCACATGTGTCGATTGGGATGACAACTGTTGGAAGTGGGTGTCACGGTATGTTGTTAGTGGTGAAAGGCCACTGCTGGTGCTCTCACTGCAAGGTAATTCAAGTTTTTCAGTTTCTTTTTCAGAGGAACAAAAACATGGTGATGGTAATGTGACTCCCACCAAAAGTGTGCTACCGTCGTCACGCTCTGATGAGCAAACAGAGCTAGCTGCTAAGGTGCTCATGAATATTAGGCAAGGGATAAAGCCACTGGGTATGGTCTTAATCCTTTGCTGGCAGCTAGCTCGACCGGTGAAGCGGTTACTCCGTCCGTGGGAGCCGTAACACCAGGTATGTCCATTGCGGTCGAAGGAAGTGTAGTGGGTAGATCAAACACCTTCAAAACAAAAGCTCACCAGGCGACGACAGAACTAGGGAGGAAGCCAGCAAGTTTCTTTTCGGGAGGCTCAGCGAAGTCTGAAAAGGCCGCGAGTAGGAGAGGTCCCTCTCTAACCCAGCAACAACTGGGACCAGATGTTGTTATGAGAAACTTGCACGGGCCGGAGCATAGTCCACACCTGCCGATCGGGACGCCTGTCTAGACTGCAGCCTGCCTTGGCTACAGTCATGGCTTCTTCCGCTACGATCACTAAGCACACACGACCGCATCCTAGCTTCCTGACTTCGGATATCCAGCCAGCTGTGCGAAGAAGGAGCCACTCTTCACCTGTGAAGTTGGTCCATTCGGTAGCTAGGGAACCGAGGCTTCGATCATCGGGACGTTCGGAGAAGAGATCCATTTCCGGAACCCCATCCCAGGATCAGCAAGCGGCTAAGAAACAGAAAACCGCTGCTTCTCAAGCCTAGGTGACAGACTTACTGTCGCAGATTGCGCAGCTGATCGCAGGTTACAGCGCACTCCCTCGGACTCAGAAAGTGAGCTGTTTGACGGTGCTGGGTCGGTACAGTCATCTGCTCACGCAGATGCAATGGACCGGGATTCTCAGCTGATTCAATCGGATGGTGAAAGGGATAAGGAAGTGGATTACCCTGCCCTTTCGGAACAACATATGGTTGCGATGGATTTTATCCATCAATACTATCCTGAGTTTGTTTCATCGAATCAGCAAGCTGCGACAACAAGGGAAAAACTGTTGGTGTCTCTAGACGCAGCCTTTATACGGATGAAGGAAGAAGTTCTTTCTTTCCCGGTTCAGTCTAGGCATGCAGGTGTCGCAGGCCTTCGGCCATGTAGACGACGCCATATTTAATCTCTGAAGTGTGAGGAAAAGTGGTGTTTTTTTGTCGACATCTTCCATAAATATACTGTTCCTTGGACCATGGTTGGAGAAGATGTGCAGAGAGCTCCACTGCGTTTAGGTGAGCAGGCCGGAGATTTAGACATATCCTTACCTGTTTCATTCAACATTCGCTCAGATGTTATGGAAACTGCTATTTCATCGAATAGAGCGAATTAGGGTGCAATATCCTATGCAGATCTCCTTACCAGAGATATGGCACAATGTCTCAACGTGAAGGAATTTGAGGACATGTGTACCTTGCTTAGAGTTCTTTCCAGGGCAATCATGTATGCCATGTATAACTCTGCCCTGACAGTGGCAAATCTGGAGTTAATTAGACGTGATGCTGCCCTTGCATCGTCATCACTTATAGATGACAAGGTGAAATGCTCTCCCCAGGTCGCTCCGGTCTCCTGACATACTATCTTTGACAACAAGCTTTCATTAGTATATGAACAAGCCACTAAAAAAGCTTCCAGTGCTCTGCTCTTGGAAGTCGGTGTCTCAACAACCTGCTTCAACAGACTGGAGTAAGCGAGGACGTTCCAAGTATTGATGAGCCGATCTATTGGTAAGCAATTGGCTATCAGCCAATAAAAGCCTATCGGCAATCGGTATGAATAGCACGAAAAATATCGGCTTTTACTGATTGTTGAAAAAAATTATTGGGTACCTATTCTAACTCTATTTCACAGCCATTTTAATGTTCTGCTAATAACTACCGTATATGTCCGTGTGTAAGTCGCATCCCAACTCACACTTGGAATTCCTCCCTTTTGCCTAAAGCCCATGTATAAGTCGCACACCCATTTTCAAATATATGCAGTCAACAAGAATTAGTTGCAAGTTACGTTTTGCCAATTTGGGGCAGTTTGGGATGCAACGGAAATAGTTTTCACAAGTTATCATGTGGTGAATAAGATAAAAGAATAAAGGACAATTATTATTAAAGATTTAAAAAATACTCGCATTGATTTGTTTTTCGTTGTTTGTTTATCACCCCAATGTCTTCATCCCTGTCAAGAAAATCCAACACTCATATGTGAATGAAACTTCATAGTTTCAGAATCAGATCTCCATTTGCGCCATAACCTGCGCAGTTGTTGTATTTATGTTGGTTTTTCCCGAACGTGAGAACGTTCTGGAAAAACCAATAAAAATACAACAAATGCGCAGGTTACAGCGCAAATTGTTTTCAAATTGTTGTCCTACATAAGCATTGTTGGTGCTATTGAAACTGTCTTTACCTGGTGCACGTGTGTGTAATTTATAACTGGACATTTTCCAGGTAAAAAAGTGAGACTTATACATGGACATAAATGGTAACAAACGTGCCATGCATTACACTGTGTAGTTCAGACCCCCGACGTAACATTTAATTTCTACCAGCGACAACCAAAAAAAAGAATCGCTTGTCCCGGGCGACAAGTGCTATTTTGGCTTGCGTTTCATATTAAACTTGAAAAGCTATGTGCTGTTAAAATCATTAAATAGTTGCCTTATGTATTGAAACATCTATTATACTGTCTATCAATAACGATACTATAACATTTTTTTTACCACAAGGTCAAATCCAGGCATCGGCACACTACGTATGCTCCCCCCTCCCCCACTATTTTTTCCCGGAGATGGGTTGAGCATTGTGGATATCTGCATTGGTTGTGCGTTAATTGCATCTTTTCAGATTAAATTTCAAAATTTGGTTGACAGTACATGCTGGTAAACTTGAGCCTAGGTGCGCCTCTCTCCCCCTCTGCCCCGGCCCCACAGTTTTTTGTAAAGGCCTTCATCCGCCACTCAACCAACTCTGAACCGGTATTGGGATGTAACGATTGTGCGAATGAACTCACTAGAAGCATAAAAATGTCTGCAATATGGAAAGGTAATTCTAGTCTAAGAGAGGTAATCAAATTAGCTATCAAAGAACTCGGCTATTTTCGAAATTGCTGACAGGGCTTTCGGCTTGCCATACGTCATGCCCTATATCTCTCACCAAATTTAATTTGCTTCATTCCATGGCTGATTTTAAATAATATAAGTGATCTCAGACTTTGATATCACGAACCGTTTCAATTTTTTATTGAGTTTTGGTTAATAAAGCCTTTAAGATCACGCTGGTCACCATTGCAGTGTCATTAAGCTGACAAGTCACAACAACAGAACAAACCTTTTCACCTCAAGCGGACACCAGTATTGCAGTCTATCTGGTGAATTGCTGGTTTGGGGTTCCAGCCTTAAAACGTCCCCTGCGCCAGTCACTTAACTGCGGCTAAATTACAAAAGTATATTCAATATTGTCACCGCACTTTTTTCGACCATTTTTACGGAAATAATATGGGTGAACAAAACTATTTGGTATCGGCATTGGTATCGGCTGATAGTAAATCAAAACTATTTGGTTTCAGATGAATAGGCAAATCTCTTATCGGCTCATCACAAGTTCCAATTCAAAATTTTTAAAAGGGAACTCCTCGCAAGGGTACAATAAACCCTCATGCAATTACTCCGGAGGTCGTCAATACAGTGACTCAGGAAAGGGGTGTAAGGCTGATCGGAACTATCGGTCAGACGTCCCTAAGCCGACGGGGCGAGGATCTTCGTGGAGAGGACGTAGTTTCTCCTCCCGTAAGCCTCGCAAGTCCTACCTCTATTGCTTGCCAGTTGGCGGAAGGTTATCAAACTGGATAGCAGTCAAGGAAGATCAGTGGGTGAGAAGTGTTGTTTCAGACAGCCTATGGCTATCATTCCGAGCAAAACCCCCACTAACAAGATGTCCGCGTTGGACAAATCTTCTGGTGGATCCTTTCAAAAGAGAGTCTCTCGTGGCGGAGGTACAGGCTCTCTTATTAAAGGAAGCAATGGAGGTTGTAGAGAATTAAAATTCTCAGGGTTTTTACAGTCACCTGTTCCTTGTACCGAAGCCAGACGGCTCGTTCCTACCGATAATAGACTTGAGCTGGATAAACAAGCTAATCGTGGCTCCAAAGTTCTATATGAAAACTATTTGGTCGGTAAGAGCGAGCATTTGAGTAAACGACTATGCGGCAAGCATAGATCTAAAGGACGCTTACTTTCATGTCTTGGTACATCCGGCAGTCAGAAAGTACCTGTGGTTCGCCATGCAAGGGAAGGTTTATCAGTTCAGAGCAATGTACTTTGGTCTGAACCTGGCTCCCTGGGCTTTCACTCCAATAATGAACTCTGTAATGTCATACTTCCGAGCTCATTCGTCTGTGGTAATGTCAGCTTACTTGGACGGCATTCTGCAGAGATACGGCAATAGAATTATTCTTCAGAACGATGTTCAGAGTCTGCTACTATTGCTCCGACGTCTCGGTTTCATAGTAATTGAGAAAAAGTCAGATCTAGCTCTGTCCAAGTCGTTCACTCACTTGGGCAATGAGCTTCGAGACTCACAACAATCTGGTTTGCCTGCTGTTACCCAGAGCGGAGTTAGTCAGTTGTTATGCTCGCTTTTGTCTAAACTCAGACGCAATAACAGCGAGAGAGTTCATGCGAGTGATGGGGCTGTGCGCAGCGGCTGTGGATCTTATTTTGATGGGTCTTGTGTGCACGCGTCCCCTCCAGATATTCTTTACTCAGAACTGGAGTGTGAACTGGAGTGTGAAGACGCATTCGCTCGAAACCAGTACTGTTTTAATGGACCTAGTAAAACAAAAGGTTCAGTTTTGGGCAGACCTTCAGTGGTTAACGTCCACGTTCAAATTCTGTTGGTCAATTCGACAGTAGTTGCTTATCTCAGGAACCAAGGCGGCACTCACTCGATTCCATTATGCGAATTAACAGAGAGGATTCTCCTATATACCATGAATCATTGTGTTCACCTCTCTCTCCATCATATACCGGGTCGTCTGAACGTATTAGCCTGACTTGCTCTCTCTCGGAAAGGTTGCCAATTGCCATCGGAGTAGATTCTCAAAAAGCGAATATTCAAACAGGTTTGCTACCAGTGGGATTGTCCCATGATAGATCTTTTTGCGACACACCTGAACAAACTGTTACCGACGTTCATGTCGCCATGTCCAGATCATCGAGCATATGCAGTAGATGCTCTGTCGATTTCATGGGACGGGATGATAGGATACGCATATCCTCCAACTCCGTTGATTCTGCAGATTTTATTGAAGATCAAACAGTCTCGTTGCAAAATCCAGCTAGTAGCATCTCTGTTGTCACAGAAACCTTGGATCAATCTTCTCAGGTGTCTATTATGGGGCATTCCCCAGAAGCTTCCTCCCTGAGAGGATCTTCTTTTTCAGGGGAAGTCACGTGCACTGCATCACAATCCAGAAGTTCCTGCACGGAAAACAGTTTACAGGACACGCAGTGAACGCAATTTCTAACTGCAGGAGGTCCTCCTCTTCTTTGAACTATGCAGCGAAATGAAGGGTTTTCTCTCGTTGGTGTAGGGATCAGTCGATAGACGTATACGATCATCCGTCCATACCAAATATTGCCGATTTCCTGGTCTACTTGTTTGACGGACTGCAGCCCGTCACTACTAAGGGCTATAGGTCTATGTTATCAGATACCAACGCTCATCATGATAACTTAGCTATTGTATCAAATACTTCTTTATCCAAGCTTGTTACAAATTTCTCTATCAATAGACCTGGAACACTCAGATTAATTCCTAAGTGAAATTTGGCTTGGGTTCTGTTGAAGCTCAAAGAATCTCCTTTTGAGCCATTGGACATCGTAGAGTTCAAATTCTTGACCTATAAAACGGCGTTTCTCTTAGCCTCTGCATCTGCTAGAAGAGTCAGTGAACTTCATGCATTATCCGTTGATGAATCTCATTACTGTAGTGTGGGTAATACCATTACCTCACTACGGAAGTGGGGTTTTGGGCTAAGAATCAGATTCCAGATAAGCAGCCAGAGCCTATTGTCATTAAGGCTTTACCGTCCTCGGATAACCGTAGACCTTTGCTGTGTCCAGTCAGGGCTATGCGCATTTATAAACATCAATCAGATTTTGTTAGAAAGGGAAGAAAACATTTCTTTCTTTCATTGATTCCTAACAGAAAGGATATTTCTGTTCATGCTGTCGCTAGATGGATTCAGTTGGCAATACGCATTGCCTATGAAAATCTATCTTCGGATCTGTCAATAAGATCTTGGCGCATGAGGTTAGAGCACTGTCCACTTCTTGGGCCTATTCTAACAGCATAGCCATTACTGATCTCATGAAGGCTGCATACTGGACACAGCCCTCTTCATTTACCAAGTTTTACCTGAGAAATTTAGAGTCCATCTCCTGTGACCTTAGATCTTTGGGTCCTCTTTCTGTTGCTCAGAATGTCACCCATTAATGTTACATCTATAAGGTCTTTATGCAGTCCATTCCAGTACTGACGCTGTTCCGCTGCCCTCTTCATTGTGAGGAAATTTACCTCGGAACAAGGGAAGGAGGGGGGGACGGTTTTTTCCCTTATGATCATCTGGCTTTATAGTGAAAAGCATGGGAAGACCTCCTTCGGTGTCAGTAGTCCTGTGTCGGTGCTGGGATGGTTTTAATGTTTAGCTCAGTGTGAAGCAATAACTATGTCTCATTTATGTACAGTTTTTAAAGTGCAGCTCACTGTGAAGCATTTGTATATGTCATGTGTCAAACGGGTGTTAATATACAATCCTTGGACACTTTTAAATGAGTATAAAGAGTCTCATTCTCTGGACTATCTTTATATATTGGTTTTCCTTCACCGAATTAGCATAATGGGTTATGCTGGCATTAAATGGAGAATTATATATTATGTAATACTCAATTACATTGTTGGTGTTATGTCTTTCTCTTTTCTCGTGAAAGAAAAAGACTTATATAACTCCTGTCTTCTCCTATTCTCCTGTGGAAGCTATTCTTTACTGAAGTAATTGAGAGATTGGATTTTCCTTTAAGTCCTAGGCCCTCCTTGGTTGTCGTATAAAAATATAAATTTTAAGTAATTTGTGTATTTTTTATACTAACCAATGGCCCAGACAGATATGGCCCTCCCATGAGTGGGCACTCATACCTCCCTGCTGTTTATAACATTTAACAGGCAATCTGTAGAAAGAATCATGGTTGGCGCCAATTTCGGTACCTTCCTGGATACTGCGCATGTGCAGATCTAAAAAGTATGGATGACCAGATAGGACTTGATGTTTTTGGTTTTGCATGCCAATTTTGGGCTTGGGGGGCTAAATTTGTGTTTGGCCCTGGATTAATTTGGGTTAGCACCAGCTAGTCTGGGCCATTGGTAAGTATAAATAGTATACAAATTACTTAAAATTTATCATTTTTGTGGCATGTGTAGCTTATAGTCTGAGTGAAAACGGCAGTACATCAAGATTGTTTTAATAATTATCTATTCTGAGTATACTGCAATGTTGGGAAACTGAAATGGTTTTAAGGGGGGTCTTGATTTTAACGCTTAGAAGCCGGGAGTCAAGTTTTCTTGCCTCTGACATAATATGGTAGGTAATCTGGCTGTGACGGTTCGACTATCTTTGGGCTGGGGGAGAATTAAACACTGAGCAGGTGCTTCTAGTCGAGTGTCATCTGCCTGAATAGGCATATGACACATGACTAGAAGCACCTGCTTACTGTAAGTTTTTCGCAGTATGTCATGTTCAATAAATTCATTCTGATTCCCTGGCTTCTAAGAGTTAATGCTAAATGCATTGAAATTTTATATTATCATTATTTTTTGTTTCAATGAGCTCGATAAACATTTTTAGCTCAACTTGACAAAGTCAAGCTGAGCTATTGCCATCACTTCTCGTCCGTCGGCGTACGTACGTATGTACGTACGTACGTACGTACGTTAGTACATTAGTATGTTAGTACGTTAGTACGTACGTCCACAATTTCCTTTGGCACACCTCACAGGTCGTATTTATGATCAGATTACTTTGAAACTTGGCATGCTTGTTTGGGGTGACCTCTAGATGGGAGCTATCGATTTTCTTCAATTTCCGTCAAAAAATGTTGCCGCGGCCAACGTTCTTAGAACTTAGTTTAGTCAAACCACAATATTTCCCTTTGGCACACCCTACAGGGCACATTTATGATTTGATTGCTTTGAAACCTGGTATGCTTATTTAGGGTGACCTCTAGATGGGAGCTATCGATTTTCTTCAATTTCCGGCAAAAAATGTTGCCGCGGCCAACGTTCGTAGAACTTAGTTTAGTCAGACCTCAATATTTCCCTTTGGCACACTCTACAGGGCACATTTATGATCAGATTGCTTTGAAACCTGGTATGCTTGTTTGGGGAGACGTCTAGATGGGTGCTATCGATTTTCTTCAATTTCTGTCAAAAAATGTTGCCGCGGCCAACGTTCTTAGAACTTAGTTTAGTCAGAAGACTCCATATTTCCCTTTAGCACACCCTACAGGGTACATTTATGATCGGATTGCTTTGAAACCTGGCATGCTTGTTTGGGGTGACCTCTAGATGGGAGCTATCGATTTTCGTCAATTTCCGTCAAAAAATGTTGCCGCGGCCAACGTTCTTAGAACTTAGTTTAGTCAAACCACAATATTTCCCTTTGGCACACCCTACAGGGCACATTTATGATTTGATTGCTTTGAAACCTGGTATGCTTATTTAGGGTGACCTCTAGATGGGAGCTATCGATTTTCTTCAATTTCCGGCAAAAAATGTTCCCACGGCCAATGTTCGTAGAACTTAGTTTAGTCAGACCTCAATATTTTCCTTTGGCACACCATACAGGGCCCATTTATGATCAGATTGCTTTGAAACCTGGTATGCTTGTTTGGGGAGACCTCTAGATGGGAGCTATCGATTTTCTGCAATTTCTGTCAAAAAATGTTGCCGCTGCCAACGTTCTTAGAACTTAGTTTAGTCAGAAGACTCAATATGTCCCTTTGGCACACCCCACAGGGTACATTTATGATTGGATTGCTTTGAAACCTGGCATGCTTGTTTGGGGTGACCTCTAGATGGGAGCTATCGATTTTCTTCAATTTCCGTCAAAAAATGTTGCCGCGGCCAACGTTTTTAGAACACAGTTTAGTCAGACCACAATATTTCCTTTGGCTCACCCTACAGGGCATATTTATGATTAGATTGCTTTGAAACCTGGTATGCTTATTTACGGTGACGTCTAGATGGGAACTATCGATTTTCTTCCATTTCCGTCAAAAAATGTTGCCGCGGCCAACGTTCTTAGAACTTAGTTTAGTCAGACCACAATATTTCCCTTTTATACACCCTACAGGGCACATTTATGATCGGATTGCTTTGAAACCTGGCATGCTTGTTTGGGAGGCCTCTAGATGGGAGCTAGCGATTTTCTTCGGTTTCTGTCAAAAAATGTTGCCACTGGCAAAAAAAATGACATTGGTACCAATGATCTTCAATTTTGCCATTTCATTTATAACTTACCAAGTTCAAGTTTGTCAAGTTGAGCAACAGTGTCATTGACACTTTCATTTTTACTAAATCATTCGCACCATCTATTTTATATAATTTTCAGAAAGAACTCACAGAAGAAACTAAAGAAGAAGAAAAAAAAGATGAAAAGTAACTCTTTTGTGGCTAAATGTGTTCTTTGAGAAATTAGTTAATAAATTAGTATATTAAGTCTTAACTTGCTAAGTATTTTTAAAATATTTTTCATCAAATTTAGTGAAGCAACCATGAAAAGATTTGATGAAAAATTCAGTTTGGCTTAAGAAATCGCTGGTCAAAATGGATACAATTTGTGGGAGAAAATTTTGTTAAATGTGCTTTATTTATTTTAGTGGCAAGAGATTTCCTGTCTTGACCAGGATAATCAACTAGCAGCATGGAAGGAGTTAATGATTCAAACTTTAAGTTCAGTGGAGCACAATAAATTGGAAATCTCTTAATTGCATAGCCCCCTTAGTTGCATATAGCTTCCAAACACCAAACCATTTACCATACCTTCATCACAAATTTGCCCTTTTAATTGCATATAGGTTATAGGGGAAACTCCTGTTATTTATTTATTTATTGGGGTTTAATGACACTTTCAACAGCCAGGGTCAATTCGTGTTGTGCAGTTTTATGGAGAGAACCACTGAGCAGTGGCGAGTGATGTCTGACTCCCCAGTGTACCAACCACGCACAAGCAGGTTTAGCATCGGTTGAAGGCAAGTGCACCATTGACATTCAGTATGCCTTAGTACACAGTACTAGTGCTACCATGTCCCCATGCAATTGGGATTCAATGCCTTGCCCAAGGACACAGCGCAGTTGCCCCTGGTGGGGGAACAAACTGTGGACCTTTTGGTTTGAAGCCCAGTGCTGTAACCACTGAGCCACCACACTCCCTGGAAACTCCTGTTAATTAAATAATCTGTTGAGAAATTACCCTGATCATCACTGAATTGTTTACAGATGTCACAGTTTGCAGTACACATATTAAAACTGTGTACAGATATGGTAAAAGAATCCGTATGATAAATGAATTGGTGCTTGAAAGAATATACTCTAAACCAGAATATTTTATTTACGAACAAGGGTTGAACATTTGGAAAGAATACTTAAGTTCAGGTCTTTTTTCATCAAATTTTTTCAAAAGCTCAGAAATTTCTCAAATTCTTTTCATTTTTAGCTCAACTTGACAACGTCACGTATGAGCTATTGGAATGAGTTGCGATCCGTCGTCTGAATGACCATCCATCCTCCTGTCCACAATTCCTTTAGCATACCCTACAGGTCGCAGCTCATGCCCGATCAGTGCCAAATTTCATACATGGCTTTAGGGCGATGTCTAGATGGGAGCTATTGAATTTTTCTGAATTTCGTTGGAAAACTTGGCCGCCAGCAGCCATCTTAGATTTCGCATATAAATCTTATGAATTATGACCCCTTATTTCAACAAGGTCATTGAGCTGATTGCAATGAGGACTCATAAGCTATACTTTTGAGACAAAAAATTAAAAATTTTTGTTCAAGAATTATTTTTCCAGTGTCTTTTATTCGTGTTGGTTAAATATTAACTGGTTAACCCTTTACCTAACATGAAAAGCAGACAACACTTGCAAACAAAATTTTGAACAACTAATTTTTGTCTCAAAAACGTGGGTTATCACACCTCATTGGAACGAGTTCATCGAGCTCGTTCCAATGATGTTTTTGAGACAAAAAAAAAGAAAAAATAATGAAAATTAATTGGCGACTTTTGTGAATAGCACTGGCTGATTTTGGCCGTTATGTTGGGTAAAGGGTTAAAAATTAACTGTTTTATGGCCATGATTAGCCATGTGCAGAAATACGTGACTGTAAGCACTAAAAAATATATAAATTAACTGGTTCAGTAAGAAAAGTTCACATTTGTGATTTATTCAAAAGCATTTGTGTCATGAAGGTGTTCTTATATTCTTTGCATCATGCAGGGTTTCCTGCCAGAACAAAAAATGTTGGGTCTGTTCCTGGGGGAAAATCAGGATTTAATTGCACAAAATATCTTGTTTTCTGTACAAAGCAGTGTTTTGTTTTTGTCAATCTGAAAACACCATATCCTACCAAACACCCAAGAAAACAGAATCTTATCTTTTGATAGCATTGATCACTGAAAGTTGTGGATGATGTACAATATGAGAAAACTACTAGAGAAGGGTGGTATACCATAAATACCATTCAGTGTTGGTATCGAATCAATACCGATTTACTGAGCCGAGGGAACCTCAAAGTACCAAAATTTCGATATTGAAATATATTCATGACATTTGTTAAAAAATAAAAGGATAAACAAAGAATGCTACGCAAAATTTGTGACAAGAAGCCCCCATAGACTGCGTATTTCTAAAAGCAGTCACCACTGGTCATTTGATGTAACAAAAAAGCTCCGAGAAAATACCCAGCCTGTATTTTCTCTCAAATTTTTTGTTACATCAAATGCATGATGTCGATTGCCTTTGTTACTTTCAACATTTTGACAATTTGTTGGCTTTGTCTACTGTAAAACGAGGATCTGCAGCCGGGCAGTATGTCAAAAATACTATTCGATATTGATATTGGTGTAAATACATGCATGTTGTTGATGCCAAAAAACTGCAGGGATACTGAGGTAAATCATTCTAAAAATACAGATACTGAAACCAAACTTGAAATTCCAATACAGCCCAGTTCTACAAACTACATTTACACCACCCAATCCTTTTAAATTTCTGACATTGCGAACTTGAAAGAATGAGCATTGAGAACAAAATGGTGATTTTCAAATACAGTGAGGCCCATTTAATTGGATATATCTTAACTGAATAACTCTGTTAATTGAATATAATTTTCCAACACAAAACCATTTGCCATACCTCCAATGCAAATTTGACCTGTTAATTGAATATAGGTTATAGAGTAAACTCCCATTAATTGAATAAAAAATCTTGTATCCTGTCGAGAAATTACCCTGACACTGCCCAGTTTTTCTTTGTTTATAGACCTATTTGGCTTTAGTACATCCAATACAGGCATTCAATCTATTATATCTTGTTTGACAGAGCTCATGTTAATTGAATACTCCTGTTAAATGAAGAATTTTCGTTGGCAAAATGGCTATTAAATAAACAGGATTCCACTGTACAATCATCCAAAATGTAGCCTCGCCAACATATTTCAGATGTTATGCTGATTGCATGTGATAGTTATTTCTATTGCAATGGCTCCTCTCTTGTCATTTGTTGCAGCATCAAAGCTACATGTAAGATGATGGAGACAGGAAGCAACCACCTAATGGTCCTGGTAACCCTTACCCAACGAATCAACCACATCCCTCTGCATAATTTACAAATGAACAGTTAAAAAGAAAAAAACATTTCAGTAAATCATGTGACCGTCTCATGGAGGTTACTGTTAGGTACATCTTGGTTAAGGAATAGCAGAAAACATTCTGGATATTCAGCTGGATGCAAAATATTTTTTTTAGCTGTGACAAGCAGCTCTGCATGTAGTAATGTCTCTGTCGGTTGGTCTGTCGGTCAGTCTGTGTGTCAGTCTATAGTTCGGTGACCCTAACAACTTTTTATGCTCAATAACTTTCGAAATACTTGGTGGAATGTCATCAGATTTGCTATGCAAGTGCTTCTTATTAATGTCTAGCCCCATGTTCAATGCAGGTGTTATTCAGTGTATTTTTTATGAACGTTCCTGCCCTTAGATAGCATAGGTATACTCAGTTGGCGAAACTTGACTTCATACTTATGTTGCAGTCACAATATAGCCAAAGATACTGAAAATGTCCTCAAACACCAGTGAATAAATAAGTAAATAAATATCTTTATGGTCTTTGAATTTGTTTCATTTTTAGCTTAACTTGACAAAGTCAAGATAAGCTATTGCCATCACATGTGCAGTAGTTCTTGTCTGATCATAACTAACTTGCATATGCAGGTTCGAGGTCATGTCTAGATGAGAATGTCACATTTTAGTTGACCGATCCCGACCACATTTTCTCGAAAGTCATTTTAACCCTTTATCTACTCAAATTGCAAACAAAACTTGTAAAAAAATGTGTTTTAATCTTTTCATCCTTTGTTTCCAAAACTTAGCTTATGGCCCATCATTGGAACAAGCTGTGTTTTTGAGACAAAAAGTGAAAAGAAAAAATAATAAAATTTTATTGGCGATTTTTTTACCATGGGCTGGTCAGTTTTAATCATTAGGTGTTTTAGCTCCCTAGCTTCTTACATGGACATATGTAATGAGGTTAGTAATAAATGATTTATTTCAGGGGAACTAGAGGTGATATTGATGAAGAAGATGACCAGGAATCTTATTTTCGTTACATGGAAGAGAATCCTAATGCTGGTATGCTTGCAGATGAGGATGATGATCTAGAATATGATAGTGATGGGAATGTCATTGCCACAGAAAAGAGTAAAGTAGGTTTTTGTTTCATTTCAGTATGCATTACAAGTACCATTTTCTTGTCATGAATTGTTTTGTTAGAAAAATGATTTCTGTCATAAGGATGATTTTCATTTAGGCTATTAAAAAATTATTCTTGTTTCTCAGACACCTCCCTCTTCATTGAAAATCTGCCTCAGAGCTCTTTATTTTTATACTGTACCAATGACCCAGACTTAGCTGGTGCTAACTCTTAAAAATGTAGGGCCAAACACAAATTTTGCCCCCCAATCCCCAAAATTTGCATGTAAAACCAAAGAAAACATGTCCTGAATGGCCCTCCATACTTCACCTCTACTGCGCATGTGCAGTGTCAAGGACGTCCCGAGATTGGCGCCATTAATCATTCTTTGTTTGGCCCTTCATCTGTTAACATCTTACTGATCTTTGTGCTTGTAAATCTCAGTTTAAATGATGTCAGACACATAAATATTAGAGAAATGGTGATTCTAAGGAGGATATAGAAGGAGGAGAGGAAAAATGATTGACAGAAAATAATCAGGGCTGTAACTTTTTTAATGAAATTATGTTAAGTTACCTATTTTCGAGGCAACAGCCTGTTGTGGTCATTCTTGTTATCAAGTTACAGTGCTTGTTCAGTGTTTTCCTCTCTCCCTTTCCTTTAAGTCCCCTCTTGCTATTCTCCCATGCTTTTGCCATATTTTCTGTAATATTATTACTAAAATTTCTTGGGAGTTTTAGCTGGATAACAGAATGAATTCTGTTCTTTTCCCCATGTTTACGTCTTCACCTATGGGTGGTTAGGCGTAGTGTTCTGCATCTACCATCTGATGTTCTGCAGTTTCTTCCCTGGAAGTCTCTGTTTTGCATCAGATAGTGTATTATTGGTAACTGATTTCGGGCCAGGGTGCCTGGAGTTTTGTTCTGGTGTTTTTACACTTATTGTTTACATTTACAACAGCCCTCTGTGTGAGGGGGGATTTCTTGAAAATAATATCTTGATGTTAATTTAATCATAACTAGATACATTATTATTGTTCGTAAGTGTTGCATTAATTTTTTAAAATATTTTTAGAATTTTTGTCCACACTTAGGCTTGGGATCCATTGGGGCTCAACGTTACTTTTCAGAAACTTGGGCTGTTCTGAAAAAATATTTTTTCAAAATTTTTTGATTTCAATTATTTTTTCTATGTTAATGGATCATGTTATTATGTATTTTGATTGTCAGAGTTGGTGCGAGTACTAGGACTTTGTTTTCTTTTCACAATGAAGGATATTGTTCAATTGTAATAAGAGGAAATCTTCCTCTGACTTTCATAATCATTGTATAATTGTAGTCAGTGTACTCGCACGAACTCCTGTTCTGTATATGTTAATTTCGATGACAACATGGGAAGCGTGTGTCACGGTATGTTAGTGGGGGAATGGCCATTCCGGTCCTTTTCCCGCAGGGTCACTCTACTTTATCAATCTCTATTTCAGACGATCAAGAACAGGGTGATGTATTCGTGATGTCTTCCAAAAGTGTGCCTCCGTCGTCACAATTAATGAAGAGCTAGCGGAAAAGTGCTCATGTAAATACGTCAATTGCCTAAGAGGACCCTAGTAGGTTCGATGGACTTTGACGTCCGCTAGCTCGCCCGGTGTAGCGTCCATTCATCGAATGGTTCGGCAGCCGGGTTTGTCCGTTGCGGTCCAGAAGGAGTTTGGGTGATGCGAGCACTATAAATCAACCAAATGCACACCCAGTGACGGCGGATTAGAGGAGAGAACAGAGGAAGCCTTTTAGTCCGGTTCCTAGCTCGTCCAGGTCCATCCGGACTGCGAGCGAGAGAGGCCCCTCTCTCGTACAACAACATCTGGCCCCAGATGTTGTGGTACAAAATGTTTCGCATTCGGAGCATACGTCCGCCGCTCGGAACGCTCCGATATATAGTCAGTCCGGAGAGACTGTCAATAAGGCTTCCTCATCCTCATGGTAGCGCACACGACCGCTCTTGGCTACGTGACCTCGGATATCCAGTCAATTTCGCCAATCAGAGAATCATCGGTGACCAGGTCACACCATCCGGTAGCCAGGGACACTAGGCCTGCAGACTCCGGACATTCGCATAAGAAAGTATGCGGGAGTCAACGTACACGGAGCTTCCAGCAGCAAAGCATCGTAAGACCGCTACTGCACAGGCCTCGGTGACAGACGTGCTATCCCAAATAGCACAGCTTATCGCAGCATTCCAGCATTGACAGAATCTCTGTCGCATCATGTATTATCCGACGACGTTGGGTCGGGATGCTCCACAGAAGCAGGTACGGACGTCCGAAAATTTCATCCGGTCCGACGGGATGCCGAAAGGGATTCGGAGGATTTCGAGCTTTCCCTTTCGGAACAACATCAGCTGCTGTGTATGTCATCTGACTTTATCTTCTAGAGGTTCTTTCGTTGGACCAGAATGCTGCGATGCCGGATAAGAAACTGATAGCGTCGGTGGACACAGAAATTTTTGGTTCGGTTCAGGGACATCGTCCCTCAGTTCCGACACAGTCCAATAATGTCACACGAACTTTCGAATTATTGAACGACGCTATATATATATTATTATATGCTTGCTATTAACAAGCATGTCTGGTTTCTTGTTCGCAAAGTTATTGAGATGTCTTTCAAAGTGTGCCTCTGTCGTCAAAGATAATGAAGAGCTAGCGGCAATAAGTGCTCATGGAATACGTCAATCGCCTAAGAGGTCCCTAGTAGGATCGACGGAGTTGACATTCGCTAGCTCACCCATTGTAGCGTCCATTCATCGGGTTCGTCCGTTGCGGTCTAGGAAGGAGATTTGGGTGATGCGAGCACTTTAATAGACTTTAGTACACACCCAGTGACGACGGATTAGAGGACAGATCGGAGAAAGGCTGTTAGTCCGGTTCCTAGCTCGTCCAGGTCCGTCCGGGCTACGAGCGAGAGAGGTCCCTCTCTCGTACAACAACATATGGGACCGGATGTTGTTTTACAGTCATTTTGCCGCTCGGGACGCTCCGTTATATTGACAGTTCGAGAGACTGTCGATAATGCTTCCTCATCCTCACAGCAGCGCACACGACCGCACATTGGCTACGTGACCTCGAGTATCCGGCCAGCTTCGTCATTCAGTGATTCCACGGCGAACAGGTCACGCCATCCGGTAGCCAAGGGACACGAGGCCTATACACTCCGTTCGCTCGCATAATAGAAGTATGCACGGGGTAACGAACACGGAGCTTCCAGCGGCAAAGCATCGTAAGACCGCTTCTCCACAGGCCTCAGTGACGGACGTGCTATCCAAAATAGCACAGTTTATCCCAGCAAACGACAGATTCTCGGTCGGATCAGGAATAATCCGACGGTGCTGGGTCGGTGCGCTCCGCTGTTGCATCAGGTACGGACGACCGAACACTTGATAGGGTCCGACAGGATGGCGAAAGGGATTCGGACGATTTCGAGCTTTCCCTTTCGGAACAACAGAAGCTGCCATACATTTCTTCCGGCATTATCTTCCAGAGGTTGTTCCGTCGGACTACATTGCTGCGATGCTGGATAAGAGACTAATAGCGTCATTGGACACAGAGTTTTGGATCGGTTCAGGGACATTGTCCCTGACTTGCCGACACAGTCCAATAATGTCATTAGAACATTCGAATTATTTAACGACGCTATATATAAGCTTGCTACCAAGCACGATAATCTAGTTTCTTGTCCGCAATGCTCTATTCTGCCTTTCATCAATTCTAGGAAATAATTTATATTGGCAGAACAGGGCATACCGAGAGTTCCTATGTGTCTTGACGGCGGGACTGAAGACTGGGAATTATCTTTTTCGCCGTCTATGTCAATTCCAACCACGATGTTGGAAATGACAATGATGTCTATTAGACTTAACTTAGACGCTTTATCATACGTAGACCACCTTACTGAGGCGTTATCATTACGTCTTCAAGAGAAAGAATTCCAGGATATGATCCTCAATGTGATTTCTTTCAAGGGCAGTAGTTTTTCCACGTATAACTCCACCCTTCAGTGGCAATCTGGAGTTGGTTAGACGTGACGCAGCCCTAGCTACATCCACGCGCGTGGATAGTAAGGTAAAGAACTCTCTCAGAGTCGCTTCGGTCTCGGAGAAGCTTCTCTTCGATGGCAGCCTTTCAGCAATCTGTCAATTGCTCGATATACACTTTCTCTTGTCTATCAAGTGTAACAAGAGAATCAGACTGGGGCAAACATTCGGTGGTTGACTCAGAGAGTGCCACTGCAGTTGCCGGATCTGAGTTTTATGATTATGACGGATGCCAGTCAAACAGGTTGGGGTACAATATTGATCCCAACAGATTCGAAGTGCCAGGGTCTTTGGGTTCCGCAGTTTCTAGGCAAGCACTTAACTTCCAGGAAATGATGTTATTTTGGCTTGCACTATGTCTTTGGATGAACATTATTCAGAAACGCATGTCCAAATCCTGTCCGATAATACGACAGTAGTTGCGTATCTCCGGAACCAGGGAGGCACTCATTCGTTTCCGTTATTCAATTTAACGGAAAGAATCCTTCTGTTTGTTATTGCACACCAAGTTCTGCTTCAGTCCGTCTTATTCCGGGTCGTCTGATTGTATTAGCAGACTCCCTTTCACGTAAGGGTCGCTTGTTGCCGTCAGAATGGACTCTCAACAAACAAGTATTCAATCAGATTTGCTATCAATGGGAGCGCTCAATGATAATTTATTTGCGACACAACTCACTAATCAATTGCAGACGTATGTGTTTCCATGTCCGGATCCCTGAGCTTATGTTGTTAACGCTCTATTGATCTAATAGGACGGAATGTTAGGATATGCGTATCCTCAGCGCTGTTGATTCAGCAAGTATTGCTAAGATAAACATCCACAATACAATTCTGTTGATAGTATCTCTGTCTTCACAGAGACCATGGGTAAATTTACTCAGGTGTCTACTGTGTGACTTACCGCGAAAACTTCCTCCATGAGAGGATCTTCTTTCGCTGGGGAAATCGTGTCAACTTCATCACAACCCGCAAGGTTTCAACCTTCACGTATTCCGTTGTGTGGTCCTTTTTGCACGGCAAGCATTGTACAGGACGAGCTATGGACGCAATTTCTTACTGTAGGAGAACCTCCTCTTCGCTATACAATGCGGCTAAAGTGGAGGCTCTTCCGTCGTTGGTGTAGGGATCATTATGTTGATGTTTTTGATCCCTCCATACTAGACATTGCAACTTTCTAGTATACTTGTTTGACAAGATCAACTGCAGCCTGTTACTATTAAGGTTATAGGTCTATGTTATCTCATACCTATGCACTCCATGATAGTTTACTATTGAGTCTTATGTCTCTTTATCTAAGTTAGTTAGAAACTTTTCGATAAATAGACCTAGAATCCTTAGATTAATTCCTATACGGAATTTAGCTTCGGTTCTTATTTAGCTAAGTAATCATTTGAGCCTCTGGAAACCATAGTTTTCAAATTCTGACCTTTTAAGACAGTAATTCTCTTAGTCTTCTCTTTTCCTGTGGAGTCAGTGAGCTTCATGCACTATCGGTGACGATTCTCACTTTCGTAGTTTCGGAAACACTATTTCCTTTACTACTTAGGTTGGATTTTTGGTTAAGAATCAGGCTCCTAATAATATCCGGAACCTATTGTTATTAAGGTCCTTCCGTCTTCGTACGGGCATAGGCCTTTACTCTGTCTGGTTAGAGTTTACGTATTTATAAACAGATCTCAGTTTATTAGTAAGGACGTAAGCTTCTTCTGTCTTTGATGCCTAATAGAAGGACATTACGCTCCATTCTATTGCTAATGGATTCAATTAACTATCGGTACTGCTTATGGTATATCATTAACTCAGCAGTTTGTGCTTGAGATTTCGGCTCATGAAGTAAGAGCTCTTTCTTCATCTTGGGCTTACATTAATAGTGTCGCTATTATAGATTTTATGAAGGCTGCACATTGGGCTCAGCCATCCACATTCATGAATTTTTATCTCAGAATATTGAGTCCATTTCTGGAGGCCTGCATTGTTAGGTCTATTATCTACTGCTCAGAATGTCATTCACTTAACAGTTGCTACTATAGCTAGGTAGGTGTTCTGTTCCGGCAGTGACTCTGTCCTGCTGCCCTCTTCGCTCTGGGCTATTTGACCCAGGGCAAGGAGAAGGGGGGGGGGGGGAGGGTGTTCCCTTGGGTCACCTGTTTTATTATGAAAACAAGGGGATACCTCCTCCGGAGTTAGTAATTCTGAGCTGTTACTGGGATGGGTTTTTAAGTTGTAAGTGTATGTTTTAAAAATTCATTCAGGTCATAGTTTTTAAAATATAGCTTTTGAATATATCACGTGTCAACGGGCGTTATTATACAATCCTCAGACACTTTTAAACGAGTATAAAGAATCTCTATTCTCTAGACTAACTTTATTTATTGGCTTACTTTAAAAATTATTACTATAAGGATTATACTGGATATTAATAGAGTACATGGATGTTATGATGCTCAATTATGGAAGGTGTTGTGTCTTTCTAATTTATCATAAATAAGAAAGATACATGTAAGGCCTAATACTCCTTTTCCCCTCGAGGGGATGACTCTATTTTATATAATTGAGCTTATTGGATTTTGCTCTATGTCCTATGCCCTCCAGCCTTTTTACTATTCAGCTATGTCTGGGTCATTGATACAGTATAAAAATGTTAAAAAATTTATAGTAATTTATATATTTTTTATACTTACCAATGACCCAGACGGGGATGGCCCTCCCAGGAGTTGGGAACTCATACCTCCCCACTGAGTACATAGCGCTTACCAGGCACTGATTATAAGAATGATTAATGGCGCCAATTTCGGGACGTCCTTGACACTGCGCATGCGCAGTAGAGGTGAAGGGTGGAGGGCCATTCAGGACATGTTTTCTTTGGTTTTAGATGCAAATTTTGGGGATTGGGGGGCAAAATTTGTGTTTGGCCCTACATTTTTGAGAGTTAGCACCAGCTATGTCTGGGTCATTGGTAAGTATAAAAAATATATAAAATACTATAAATTTTTTAACTTTTCAATCATTGGTGATGCTATTTTGCACTTATAGGTCTAAAAATTTAACCAACTGTATCTTGTTTGACAAAACTCAAAATGATATATACACCTGGAACTTAATTAAGCACCCCCAGAAATGTTTCATGACAGTGAAGTTACTGTTACTGATTATTATGTTTTAATGATTGCGATGTCTTGAAGTACATTTCATCTCGTGAAACATGATGTTTCTGGTTGATAGCATACCTCAAACACATCCCCTTGTCCACGTGAAGCATGCTACCCATGAATGTCCCAAAAAACACTATCATCCATATGCAATGTCTGGTATAAAACAAGAAAATTTGTGACTTCTTTTATTAGTAAATGTTGACATGGCAAGGAGACTGTCAGAGACACTAAGATGGCAAATTGTTGGCATGCATGCAGCAGCCTTGTCATTCAAAGCTATTGGAAGGCAACTTAGCTATAGTTATTTTGTCATCAGCAGACGTGTCCGAAAAAATCAACAAACCAATGATGTTAAGGACCAACCAAGGCCTGGACAACCCTGAAAGACCTTTCCATGGGAAGATCAGAGTTTGGCATGCCTCGTTAGGCGTGAAGCCTTTGCTTCAAGTGGGGCTTTGAAACGCCTTTGGCTCCCCAACAGGCATTTGTGCAGCAGAGCTGTCTGAAACTGTCTCAAAGCACTGGGTCTGAGGTCCAGAAGGGTCATCAAGTGTCCAGCTCTGTCCGATCAGCATCAAAGACAACGTATGAAGTGGTGTATGGCACGACAACATTGGAATCTCAGGACGTGGAGGAGAGTCCATTGGTCAGATGAGAGTAGGTTCCTCCTTCACGGTTGCATGGGAGTGTGCAGGCATAGAAATACTGCCTACATGCCCAGGAACATCAGACCTACTGTTCCTTATGGTGGAGGATCAGTAATGATCTGGCGATGCGCCTCTCATGATTGTAAACTTGATATGGTGACTGTACGTGGGAATCTCAATGGTCATCAGTACATCCGGGGCATTCTCGATCCTGTTGAGCCTCATTTTGACAACCGCCCATTGGCTACTCGCCCTGTATTCATGGATGACAATGCAAGGCCACATCGTTCCCATGCTGTGAGAGCATTCTTTCAAAACAACGTTATTACAACACTACCTTGGCCTGCAATGAGCTCCTATTTGAATCCCCTAGAACACATCTGGGACTTTCTTGGACGTCATGTGCAAGCAACGGATCCAGCTCTACAGAATTTGGCCGATTTGGAAGCCGCATTGCATGAGGTGTGGCAGCAGTTACCAGAAGGCTCACTGTAGCATTAGGAGGAGGGTTCAGGCTGTCATCTGGGCATGTGGTGGTTACACTTGCTACTGACGTCAGACACTGCTGTTGTATTCAGGAGATCACAAGTTACATTTTTGGTTAGTAATTACCGGCATTGTATCATCATGGACTGTTCCAGTACCATACTTGTCGAGAGAACATTTTTCTATCAAAAGCATTAGTGACAGATATGTGTAATTAGTACCATTAAAATGCTGCATATTTTCATCATTGTGTTGTCTTTCATTTGTCGATAGACTATTCTTTCTGCAAACACTCACTTTTGGCCATCTTGAAGATAGCACGAAAGTAATGACAGTTGCTATTAACACCACTACGAAAAAAACAGGGGGTGCTTAATTAAGTTCCAGGTGTAGTTTCTTAAATTTGCAACTGCCGCATTGGAAATTTTCACTGCTGAATTTATTGGTTATTTACCATTACCACTGGCCCAGTCATGCTGGCACTCTATTTGTCAGAATTCAGGAGAAATGCTTAATTTTGAACCTCCCACACCCCAAAAATTAAGCCAAATCAATAAAAAAAAAACTATAGTCCTGTACAGACCTCTTTCGATAGCTTCTGTGCATGTTCAGAGCCAAGGAAGTGTCTTCATTTCCCACAAATAATCATTCTTTTGTTTGGCCTGGTGTAAACAATCTTGTTTCTTAGCTCTCTGAAATGTCTGTGTTTTCCTGGCTTCAGACATTGGATCAAGGGAAGGATCATGTCATAAAAAGGTACAACACCACCAGGAAGGAGGCAGACAGTGATTTGCTCAGGGCCGCGCTTTTAGAAATTATGAATCAGTTGATTAAATCTTGTGTCACCCAATTTTGGGTCTATCCCTGAACAAGCACCATTCATCAACAAAAATATTATGTTTTATTAATGTCTGCTTAATGTATCCTTCTCTTCTACTCTCCAGCTGTTTCGACGTATTTTGGCTTTTTTAAGAATATTTTTTTCACAAATTATGCCCATTTGTTTACATTAGAAGCAGCTACCCAAGGACACCAGTCTTTGGGTATTCCCTCAAATTGGGCCCTGGTCTAGTGTGTGTAGGCTTTTGCCTGTTTGGTTATATTTATGGACTATTCCGGTTATCTTCATTAGAGCAGATTTCACATGGATGCGGAACGCTTCCAAGCATTATTTTTAGTTGCGGGCGTACTTGCATTCTGTGTTATGGTAATTATAGCCCGCATACTTGTCTATAATTCTAATATGTCTTAGATATTATCAACTCTGAATGAGTATATAATATCTATATTCAGCACTTGCAGTTCAGCTATCCGTGTAACTAAGTTTTGTTATTACGGTATTGCATATTATTCGTCCACACTTCACTGTGATTTGGCCTTAATAAAGTTTTAAGAGAGATATTTCTCTTATCCTTTATTTGCTACCATATTATCTTGTTATTACTTGTATAGTAATTGTGTATCATTATGTCAGGTATTTTTTCAACTTAGGATATTTTCGTCAAAGTTTAAAATACCACCTTGTTGTTGATGTTTCGTGTCATGTCTATAGCGGTTTATTATTCCTTAGTTATCATATTTTGATGTATTTTCTACATTTTATGCCTTGCCTAAGTTTATTATGCAATTAGTAAGGCTTTGACCACATTCAGCATCTTAGGCCATACCCAGATTTCCTGAGGTTTATAGTCACTTAGTATTCAAGATCTTCGTTAGTTCCAAAAACAATTTTTTTTTTATTTCCTGAACTAACTGGTATTCATGTGTTAAGTTTTCATTAATAAGTTTTTTTTATTACAACTCTCAATTTTGACTGTATTTAGTATTTTGCTTTTCTTGTTCCCAAAATTTGTGGATCTAAATTTGTGGGAAAAATGAAAACTTTTTGCTCAATTGTTTTACCAAGAACTCCAGCAGTCATAATCATTCATCATGCTTGACTTTGCACCAGATGTAACCCACAAAGTACTTGTGATATTTGTGTTAAATGGAAGAAGAAACGTTGGGCTAAGTTCAACCATTTGTTTTAGACACAGATTCGTACACGTCTAAACTTTCTCCCAAGAATGCATCTTACTTTCAGAGATGTAAGTTTTCCGTTTTTTGCCAGATTTCCATTTTTTCATTTCATTTCGGCATCCACTTCTTCCGCATTTTTGAACTGTCTATCAGTGAAATGGATTTCCGTTTTTCCTTTTCAGTCTGGTATCTGTTTTTTTTTTCATTTTTAGCTCAACTTGACAAAGTCAAGCTGAGCTATTGCCATCACTTCTCGTCCGTCGGCGTATGTACGTATGTACGTACGTATGTACGTACGTTAGTACGTTAGTATGTTAGTACGTTAGTACGTACGTCCACAATTTCCTTTGGCACACCTCACAGGTCACATTTATGATCAGATTACTTTGAAACTTGGTATGCTTGTTTGGGGTGACCTCTAGATGGGAGCTATCGATTTTCTTTAATTTCCGTCAAAAAATGTTGCCGCGGCCAACGTTCTTAGAACTTAGTTTAGTCAAACCACAATATTTCCCTTTGGCACACCCTACAGGGCACATTTATGATTTGATTGCTTTGAAACCTGGTATGCTTATTTAGGGTGACCTCTAGATGGGAGCTATCGATTTTCTTCAATTTCTGGCAAAAAATGTTGCCACGGCCAACGTTCGTAGAACTTAGTTTAGTCAGACCTCAATATTTCCCTTTGGCACACCCTACAGGGCACATTTGTGATCAGATTGCTTTGAAACCTGGTATGCTTGTTTGGGGAGACCTCTAGATGGGAGCTATCGATTTACTTCAATTTTTGTCAAAAAATGTTGCCGCGGCAAACGTTCTTAGAACTTAGTTTAGTCAGAAGACTCAATATTTCCCTTTGGCACACCCTACAAGGTACATTTCTGATCGGATTGCTTTGAAACCTGGCATGCTTGTTTGGGGTGACCTCTAGATGGGAGCTATCGATTTTCTTCAATTTCCGTCAAAAAATGTTGCCGCGGCCAACATTCTTAGAACTTAGTTTAGTCAAACCACAATATTTTCCTTTGGCACACTCTACAGGGCACATTTATGATTTGATTGCTTTGAAACCTGGTATGCTTATTTAGGGTGACCTGTAGATGGGAGCTATCGATTTTCTTCAATTTCCGGCAAAAAATGTTGCCACGGCCAATGTTTGTAGAACTTAGTTTAGTCAGACCTCAATATTTCCCTTTGGCACACCCTGCAGGGCCCATTTATGATCAGATGATTGCTTTGAAACCTGGTATGCTTGTTTGGGGAGACCTCTAGATGGGAGCTATCGATTTTCTTCAATTTCTGTCAAAAAATGTTGCCGCGGCCAACGTTCTTAGAACTTAGTTTAGTCAGATTACTCAATATTTCCCTTTGGCACACCCTACAGGGTACATTTATGATTGGATTGCTTTGAAACCTGGCATGCTTGTTTGGGGTGACCTCTAGATGGGAGGTATCGATTTTCTTCAATTTCTGACAAAAAATGTTGTCGCGGCCAACATTTTTAGAACTCAGTTTAGTCAGACCACAATGTTTCCCTTTGGCACACCCTACAGGGCACATTTATGATTTGATTGCTTTGAAACCTGATGTGCTTGTTTGGGGAGACCTCTAGATGGGAGTTATCGATATTTTTATACTGTACCAATGACCCAGACTTAGCTGCTGGTGCTAACTCCACAAAAACCAGGGCCAAACACAAATTTTGCCCCCCAATCCCCAAAATTTGCATCCAAAACAAAAAGAAATCATGTCCTAAAGGACCTCCATAGTACGACTCTACTGCGCATGCGCAGTGACACAGTCGTCCCGAAATTGGCGCCAAATATCATTCTCTGTTTGGCCCTTCATCAGTCAACATCTCACTGATCTTTGTGCTTGTAAATCTCAGTTTAAAGGATGCCAGACACGTAATTCTTGGAGAAAATGTGATTCTAAGGAGGATAGAAGGAGGAGAGGAAAAAAGAAGTGGCAAAAAATAATCAGGGCTGTACTTAAAATTTTTTGTTGAAATTATGTTAAGTTGCCTATTTTCGAGGCATGGGCCTCTTGTTGTCATTCTTGCTAATTGTTGCACTGCTTATTCAGTGTTTCCTCTTCCCTAGCCTTCTAAAGTCCCCCCTTGCAATTCTCCCATGCTTTTGGCATATTTTTGAGAAGTTTCATTTCTAAAATTCCCTGGGAGAGTTGCTTGGTTACAGAATGTTTTCTGTTATTTTCCCCATAGTTACGTTTTCACCCATGGGTGTATAACGTTTGTGTTCTGCATCTTCCATCTGATGTTCTGCAGATTCTCCCCTGGGAGTCTCTGTTTTGCATCAGATAGAGTGTAATTGATGACTGATTCCGGGCCAGTTTTTTCAGTGCCTGGAGTCATGTTTTCTACTGTGTTTACACTGTTTGTTTTCATTGGCAACAGCCTTTTTTGAGGGGGGCTGTTTGCCTTTGTGGTAGTTTATCTCATTATAAGATACATTTATATTATCCGAAAGTGTCTCATTAATTATTTTATATAATTTTAAAATTTTTGACCACACTTTGCCATCGGATCCATCGGGGCTCAACGTTACTTTTCAGCAACTTGGGCTTCTCTGAAAAAATATTTTTTCAAAATTATTTTGTTTTGCAATTGTTTTTTCATTTATTAATGGATCATGTTATTATGTATCTTGGTGTCAGGGGTTTTTGCGAGTAACTAGCACTTATTGTTGTTCTTTCACAATGAAAGGACTTTGTTCAAATTGTAATAGGAAGAAATCTTCCTCTGACTTTCATGATTATTGTATTAATTGTAGTCAGTGTTCTCGCATTAATCCCTGTCCTGTATGTGAACATTGGGATGAGAAACATTGGAAACGTGTGTCACAATATGTTGTTTCTGGAGAAAGAGCGATGCCGGCTCTTTCTCCACAAGGTCACTCTACTCTCTCAGTTTCTATTTCAGAGGAACCAGAACAGGGTGATGTTTCCATGTTATCTTCTTCAAGTGTGCGTCCGTCGTCACAAATAAATACAGAGCTAGCGGCAAAAGTGCTCATGGAGATTAGACAAATGTCGTCCGCTAGCTCGCCCGGTGTAGCGTCCATTCACCGAATGGTTCGGCAGCCGGGTTCGTCCGATGCGGTCCAAGAGGAAATTTTGGGTGATGCGAGCACTATAAAAATAATAGATGCACACCCAGTGACGGCGGATAGTGAACGAGAACGGAGGAAGCCTTTTAGTCCGGTTCCTAGCTCGTCCAGGTCCAGCCGGGCCACGAGCGAGAGAGGCCCCTCTCTCGTACAACAACATCTGGGACCAGATGTTGTGGTACAAAATGTGTCTTTAGCGGAGCATACGTCCGTCGCTCGGGACGCTCCGTTGTATAAGCAGTCCGCAGAGACTGTTAAGGCTTCCTCTTCTCGTCGGCGCACACGACCGCACCTTGGCTGCGTGACCTCCGATATTTTGCCAGCTTCACCGATGAAGGATTCTTCGGCGACCAGGCCACACCATCCGGCAGCCAGGGATTCGAGACCGATGGACTCCGGACGTTCGCATAGGAAAAGTATGCGGGAGCCATCTGATGCGGAGCTGCCCTCGGCGAAGCAGCGAAAGACCGCTCCTCCGCAGGTCTCGACGTCGGACATTCTAGTGCAGATAGCACAGCTTATCGCAGCATCCCAGCAGCCGACAGAAACGGTGTCGGATCGAGAATTATCCGACGGCGCTGGGTCGGTACGCTCCGCCGAAGCATCGGGGGCGGACGACCGGGAACATCGGGAGGTCCGACCGGATGGTGAAAGGGATACGGATGAATTGGAGCTATCCCTTTCGGAACAACACAAAGCTGCCGTGGACTTCATCCGGCACTTTCTTCCTCAAGTTGTTCCGTCGGGCCAGACTGCTGCGCTTCCGGACAGGAGAATTATAGCGTCATTGGACTCTGATTTTTTCGAGCGGTTCAGGGACATCGCTCCCGAGTTTCCGTCGCAGTCCAATAATGTTGCAAGAACATTTGAATTATTGAACGACGCTATTTTTAAACTTGCTTCCAGGACGGGGAAAGCAAGTTTCTTGTCCGCAAATACTCTCAACCTGCCTTTCATTAATGCAAGGAATAAATTCGACACGGCAGGTCAGGGTATACCGAGAGTTCCTCTGCGTATGGACGACGAGGCGGAAGACTTAGAGCTATCATTACCGTCGTCAGCTTCTATTCCAACCGCAGTGTTGGAAACAGCTATTGCGTCTAACAGAGCCAATTTAGATGCCTTATCTTACGCAGATCACCTTACTAAGGCGTTATCACTGCGTCTTCAAGGGGAAGAGTTTCAGGATATACAATCCTCCTTAAGACTTCTTTCAAGGGCAGTAGCTTATTCCACGTGTAACTCCGCCCTTTTAGTGGCAAATCTGGAGTTGGTTAGACGTGACGCAGCCCTAGCTACATCCACACTAGTGGATTCTAAGGTGAAGAACTCTCTTAGAGTCGCTTCGGTCTCAGGAGATCTTCTCTTTGACGGCAAGCTTTCCGCTATTTATGATAATATTAAAAAGAAAGCTAGTGATTCTCTGTTGTTTAGATCCGCTCCTAAAAGGTCGGATACAGCAGACACGAATAAGGTGGGCACTTCTGGGTCTTATGCGCCCAAGAGAGGTTCCTATAGAGGTTCCGGTGCGTCCTCTAGCTCTTATTCGAGAGACCGTCAGGATAGTGACTCTCGTTCGGGACGTCCTTCAGGCCGGGACAATCGGTCGGACGCCCCGAGGTCGACGAGGCGAGGTGCGGGTCGTGGAAGACGTGGTTTCTCCTACCGCAGGCCTCGCAGACCCAGGAGGTGATGGCTTAAACCTCTATCGCGTTCCGGTTGGCGGAAGGTTGTCAAGTTTTTCTCAAGAGTGGGCGTCGATTACGGACGACCCGTGGGTGAGAGGAGTGACTTCGGAAGGTCTAAAGATATCCTTCAAACGAAAGCCTCCATTAACTCGAAGTCCAAAGTGGACTCATCTTCCGTCAAATCCTCAGAAAAGAGACGCTCTGCTATCAGAGGTGCAGTCTCTTTTAATGAAGAACGCGGTAGAGGTCGTAGAAAACCAGGAATCGATGGGATTCTACAGCCATCTGTTTCTGGTTCCGAAACCAGACGGCTCGTTCCGTCCAGTTATAGATTTGAGCTGGATAAACAAGCTGATCGTCGCTCCGAAGTTTTATATGGAGACGATTCGATCGGTCAGAGCGAGTATTCGGGTGAACGATTATGCAACGAGCATAGATCTCAAAGATGCGTACTTTCACGTCATGGTACATCCGACATTCCGAAAGTATCTACGCTTCGCAGTCCTAGGAGTGGTGTATCAGTTCCGGGCCATGTGCTTCGGATTGAATCTAGCACCCTGGGCTTTCACTCGGGTAATGAACTCGGTAATGATCTACTTCCGAGCTCATTCGTCTGCGGTAACGTCGGCCTACCTGGACGACATTCTTCAGAGGTACGGCAACGAGTTAACGCTTCAGAACGATGTTCAGAATCTTCTTCTATTGCTCCGACGTCTCGGTTTCATAGTAAACGAGGAGAAGTCGGATCTGGTGCCGTCCAAGTCATTCACTCATCTGGGAATGAGCTTCGAGACGCACAACAATCTCGTTCGTCTGCCGTTAACCAGAGCGAAATTAGTCAGTTGTTACGCTCGCTATTGTCTGAATACAGACAAAGTCACGGCGAGAGAATTTATGAGACTGATAGGTCTGTGCGGAGCCGCCGCGGATCTCATTCCGATGGGACGGCTACGCACACGGCCTCTTCAAATTTTCCTGACTCAGAATTGGAGTGTGAAAATTCATTCGCTCGATGTAGACGTTCTCTTGTCAGATCAAGTGAAACAAGAGATTCAGACTTGGGCAAACATTCAGTGGTTAACTCAAGGAGTTCCGCTGCAGTTGCCAGATCCGAGTTTTACCATTATGACGGATGCCAGTCAAACAGGTTGGGGTGCATCATTAATCCCAACGGATTCGAGATGCCAGGGTCTTTGGGATCCGCAATTCCTGTGCAAGCACATAAACATCAAGGAAATGATGTCAATTTGGCTTGCGTTACGTCACTGGAGGGACATTATTCACGATGCTCATGTCCAAATCCTATCCGACAATACGACAGTAGTGGCGTATATACGGAATCAGGGAGGCACTCATTCAGTTCCGTTGTTCAATCTAACGGAAAGAATCCTTCTGTTTGCGTTGGAACATCACGTTCTTCTTTCGGTCCGTCACATACCGGGTCGTCTGAATGTGCTAGCAGACTCCCTTTCACGAAAGGGTCGCTTGTTGCCGTCGGAGTGGACTCTCAACAAACAAGTATTCAATCAGATTTGCTACCAATGGGAACGGCCAATGATAGACTTATTTGCGACACATCTCAACAATCAGTTGCAAACGTATGTGTCCCCGTGTCCGGATCCAAGAGCATTTGCAGTAGACGCTCTGTCGATCCCTTGGGACGGAATGATAGGATATGCGTATCCTCCAGCGCCGTTAATTCAACAAGTATTGCTAAAGATAAAACAATCTCAATGCAAGATTCTGTTGGTAGCATCTCTGTCGCCACAGAGACCGTGGATAAATCTACTCAGGTGTCTGTTGTGGGACCTACCGCGGAAGCTCCCTCCACGAGAGGATCTTCTTTGGCAGGGGAAATCGCGCCAACTACATCACAACCCGCAAGGTCTCAACCTTCACGTTTTTCCGTTGTGCGGTCCTTCTTGCATGGCAAGCACTTTACAGGACGAGCAGTGGACGCGATTTCTAACTGTAGGAGGACCTCCTCTTCGCTAAACTATGCGGCTAAGTGGAAGGTTTTCCGTCGTTGGTGTAGGGATCATTCTGTAGATATATTTGATCCCTCTATACCAGACATTGCTAACTTTCTAGTATACTTGTTTGACGAAATCAAACTGCAGCCTGTTACTATAAAGGGTTATAGATCTATGTTATCTGATACCTATGCACATCATGATAGTTTACAAATTGGATCTAATGTCTCTTTATCGAAATTGGTTAGAAACTTTTCGATAAATAGACCCAGAACTCTTAGATTAATTCCTAAGTGGAATTTAGCTTGGGTTCTCCTTAAATTGAAGGAAAAGCCATTTGAACCTCTTGGGACAGTAGATTTCAAATTCTTATCTTATAAGACAGCTTTTCTCTTAGCTTTCTCTTCTGCCAGAAGAGTCAGTGAGCTTCATGCACTATCGGTGGATGATTCTCATTATCGTAGTGTTGGGAACACTATCACCTTCACTACTAATGTCGGTTTTTTAGCTAAGAATCAGGCTCCTAATAAATATCCGGAACCTATTGTTATTAAGGCTCTTCCGTCTTCAGACGGGCGTAGGCCTTTACTCTGTCCTGTTAGAGCACTACGTATCTATAAACAGAGATCTCAGTTCATCAGAAAGGGACGGAAACGTTTCTTTCTGTCTTTGATGCCTAATAGAAAGGACATTTCAGTCCATTCTATTGCTAGATGGATTCAGTTAACTATCCGTACTGCGTATGAAGATTTATCTTCTTCTCAGCAGTCTGTGCTTAAGATTTCTGCTCATGAAGTAAGAGCTCTTTCTACTTCCTGGGCTTATGCTAATAGTGTTGCTATTACAGATTTAATGAAGGCTGCTTATTGGTCTCAGCCATCCACATTTACGAATTTTTATCTCAGAAATATTGAGTCCATTTCTGGAGACCTGCATTGTTTAGGTCCGTTATCTGTTGCTCAGAATGTCGTCCACTAAACAGTTGCAACTATAGTTATGCAGGCTTTCTGTTCCGGCAGTGACTCCGTCCGACTGCCCTCTTCGCTCTGGGCTATTTGACCCAGGGCAAGGGGAAGGGGGGGGGGGGGGGGTGTTCCCTTAGGTCACCTGCTTTATAGTGAAAAGCAAGGGAATGCCTCCTCCAAGACAGTATTTCTGAGTCGCTTCCGGGATGGTTTTAAAGTGTAATATTAATGTTTAATTTCATTCATGTCTTATTTTTAAAGTGTAGCTCGGTGTGAAGCATTTGTATATGTCAAGTGTCAAACGGGCTTTAATATACAATACTCGGACACTTTTAAATGATTATAAAGAGTCTCAATTCTCTGGACTACTTTATTTATTGGCTTGCTTTAAAAATAATTAGTATAAGGGTTATACTGGATGTTAATAGAGAACATGAATGTTATTGTGCTCAATTATTAAGGGTAGTGTATCTTTCTAATTTAAATATTAAATAAGAAAGATACATGTAAAGCCTAATACTCCTTTTCTCCTTAAGGGGTTACCTCTTTATTTTATAATTGAGCTTATTGGATTTTCCTCTATGTCCTAGGCCCTCCAGCCTGTTTACTATTCAGCTAAGTCTGGGTCATTGGTACAGTATAAAAATGTTAAAAAATTTATAGTAATTTATATATTTTTTATACTTACCAATGACCCAGACGGGGATGGCCCTCCCTGAGTTGGGAACTCTTGCCTCCCCGCTGAGTACATAGCGCTGACCAGGCACTGCCAGTAAGAATGATATTTGGCGCCAATTTCGGGACGACTGTGTCACTGCGCATGCGCAGTAGAGTCGTACTATGGAGGTCCTTTAGGACATGATTTCTTTTTGTTTTGGATGCAAATTTTGGGGATTGGGGTGCAAAATTTGTGTTTGGCCCTGGTTTTTGTGGAGTTAGCACCAGCAGCTAAGTCTGGGTCATTGGTAAGTATAAAAAATATATAAATTACTATAAATTTTTTAACTTTCTTCAATTTCCATCAAAAAATGTTGCCGCAGCCAACATTCTTAGAACTTAGTTTAGTCAGACCACAATATTTCCCTTTGGCTCACCCTACAGGGCGCATTTATGGCTAGATTGCTTTGAAACCTGGTATGCTTATTTACGGTGACCTCTAGATGGGAGCTATCGATTTTCTTCCATTTCCGTCAAAAAATGTTGCCATGGCCAACGTTCTTAGAATTTAGTCTAGTCAGACCACAATATTTCCCAGTTGTACACCCTACAGGGCTTTGAAACCTGGCATGCTTGTTTGGGGAGGCCTCTAAATGGGAGCTATCGATTTTCTTCGGTTTCTGTCAAAATCAAAAAAATGTTGCCACTGGCAAAAAAAAATGACATTGGTACCAATGATCTTCAATTTTGCCATTTCATTTATAACTTACCAAGTTCAAGTTTGTCAAGTTGAGCTACAGTGTCATTGACACTTTCATTGAACTGCCCGTCAGTGAAATGTCCATTTAATTGTTGGGTGTCCATATTTTTGTCTCTCTCGTTGGAAATTGATCCGTTTCGCTGAAAGTTGGGTCCCTAAAAATTAATGTAGCCATATGCTTTCTGCTTTCTCAGGTGTGTGTTTACAAAATACAGTCAAAATCAAATGAATCTTCTGTTATGATAACAGTGGGTGTTTTGAATCGTGATTCGTTGATGAAGGACCTTGATTGTTGATTACAAAATAAATTTTTAAGTGGCACTGGCTCGAAGATAAAGATGTACATGGAGGGGTTTTTCATGTACATGAAGAAAATGAATGAAAAGCAGAAAGTTTTGTGCAGATATTGTGGTAATTATGTTAAATATGGCTCTGTGGGAAAGAAAGCACTTCATTGTCATCCTAAGTAGGAAAAGAACAAAGCTGAGAGGAGAACTTGTGTTGAAAACAAGTCACTTCCATGTGTGTTCTCAAATACAAAGCAGTTGGAAGAAGTAGCTTTGCCTGACAATAACTTTGTGAGTATGTCCTTTGGTGATCCTGCCAATGTGTTGGCATCATTGCCATCAACTGGAAACTGTCTCGCTTCACCAAAAATATAACCTAAAAGTTGTATTTTTTCATTGATAGTTTCCAGCAAGTTCTCTGCTCAGGATTGCCCCAAATACATTCTCAGAGCTTCCAAAATTCAAAATTTTCTCGTGCGAAGTCCAAACCCCTAATTTAGCCCTCTCCCATAACCTTGCCCGCCTAGGCCATTGGCTGAGGGTTTCATGTTTTTTCACCAACAGACACTTACATCCCTGCACTTTACTTCTTCCATTCCAGGAGGTTTGTTGGAAGAATCAGCAGTGCATAAATCGTTTTCATCAAATGTGCATTCGGTGACTTTGGCTTCCTCGGAGGCTATATCAGTTGAGGGAGAGCTAGCATCAAAGGTGCTCAGTAACATAAGTCATCGGCAGCAGCCTTGGAGGCCTCTTGTTATGTGTTGTGAAATCTTCATCAGCGTAGTAAAATATCTGTGTCCTCTGTAATAATAATAATAACACTTTGGCTGGCCACTGATTTGTTGCAGTTCTCGGGTGAGAAGGCCTTGGTTACCCCTGTACTCCCAACTGCCTCCCTATTCCCATGCTTCTCTCCTCCCAACACTCGATAACAAACTGCTTGATGATATCCCTTGCCCCATTCTTCCCAATCTCTCCGATTAGCATAGTAACCCTCTCCTTTTAGTCTCTCACTAACCACATGTCCTTCCTTCTCCCATCCCACTTCCCCATTATACTCCCAGTGAACCTTATTCTTTTAGACTAGTATTTTAGGCATTCTAGAAGAAAGTGTTCCAGGGTCTCCACCACGACCAAATTACACATCTTGCACTCCTTGTCAATACTACAAAATGTCATGCATAAATATACTTGTAGCTTGTATCTGTCAAGTATATTTTCTGTCACCTACCTCTGTTTTGTGCATGCAATATTATCTCACAACACTGGTAGGGTGGAGGGGGTGGGGGAAAGTGAACCAATTTATCTTTTCTATATATAGTAATAGAAATTCCTTATTATGTTAGTTCAATGACCTATAGTTATGTGGGGATATTCATCTGTGTTTTAAGACTTTTTAATTATAAGTTCATCCAGTAATATCTCAGGATTAAATAGACATATCGTCTTAATTAACTTTAGTCGCATTTGTATCATGTTTCCTTTAATCTAAAAAGATGTGAACTGCACATTATCGACTTCTCATAAACCACTGGGCCGAATTGAACGAAATTTGAGATATACTTGTTTCTTGTCATATGTCAGATCAAGTTTGTTAAAAAAAAGTTGCCACGCCTACAGGGGGCACCAAATACTCTTAGCACCCACAATTTTTTTTTTTTAAAATTAAAAAATCTTCCCCAGAACAACCAGCAAGAATCTTTTGATAATTGGTATACAACATCCCTAGATGGGTCAGATTCAGGTTAATTCGATACAAATCCCTGGGTTCATATTTGGGCTCCCCAAATTTTAACTTGGTGTAATATGAGGAAATGTATTTAAAAATCTTATTCTTCAGATTTACCAGTTAAATTCTCTTGATATTTGGTATACTGCATTTTTTTTTTTTTTGGTGGGAGGGGAGGGGGGGGGGGGGGGTCGTCAGCTTAAATTTTGTTCAAGTCAAGTCCCTGGAGTCATATTTGGGCTTCTAAGAAGCCCAAAATTTAAATTGGTGTAATATGAGGAATATTCTTTAAAAATCTTCTTCAGATCCAACAGGCATAATCTTTTGATATTGGATATGTAGCATCCGAGTGGGGTGAGATTCAAGTTTGTTCCAACCAAGTCCCTATGTTCATATTTGGGCTCCCTTTGGGAACATGAATTTTAACTCTGTCCAGTATGACAATTTAAAACAAAAATCTTCTTCAAATCTACCCTGTCAAAATCACTTAATATTTGGTATACTGCATCTTTAGTGGGGTGAGATTCAAGTTTGTTCAAATCAAGTCCCTGGGTTCATATTTGGGCTCCCTGTTGGCACCCAAATTTTAACTTTGTGAAATGAGAAAAATTAAAATCTTCTTCAGATCCACCAGTCAGAATCTTTTGATGATTGGTAAAGAACATCCTTCTGGGGGTAGATTAAAATTTGTTCAAATCAAGTCCCTGGGGTCATATTTGGGCTCTCTTTGGAAACTTGGGACTTTAACTTAGTGCAATATGAGGAATATTCTTTAAAAATCTTCTTCTAATTTACCAGTCAAAATCTTTTGATATTTGATATGCAGAATTCTTATATGAAGTTCAGGTTCAAATTTGTTCAAATCAATTCTCGGGCTTCATATTTGGGCTCCTTATTGGGGGGGAAGGGGTCAGCTTGAAGTTTGTTCAAATTATCTCCCTTGTGTGATATTTGCTGAGGAGGCAAAAGTTTACTCTTGACCGCTGTGTACTTGAAAAGATTTACTTTGCCTTTATCACGCTGCTTCTTGAATACAGTAGCACCATTTGGGACAATTGCACAGCAAGTAATACAATCGAGCTGATAAAAGTACAGTTGGCTTCAGCAAGGATAGTGACTGGCGCAACCATGAGTGCTAACACTTCTGCGTTGTACAATGAAACCTGCTGGGACTCCCTTGAGGAAAGACAATGCAAACACAAACTGAAACAATTCTTCCCATATATTGCTAATAAAATTCCTCCAACAGTCTCTGCTACCAGTCAAGGTCCCAATCTCCGAGCAAGTAATAATCTCCGAGTTCTCTTCTGTAACACCCAACTGTACCAGTCTTCATTTATACCGAGAACTACAAACCTATGGAATGACATACTGTTATCAATCAGAGAAAATTCATCGGTGAGCAATTTCGCAAGTTTTCTTAATGGGTAATCTGTGTCCTCCATCATTTTATGGCCATGCAAAATCACGAGTAGGTCAAATCTATCACTGCAGATTGCGGTTGTGTTGCAGTAATCTTAGTACCCATTTATTCAATAACCATCTGTCGTCATCGCCCCTATGTCAGTGGGGCGAACTCGAGACAAGCAAACATTTTCTCTGTTCTGTCCTGTCTTTAAAGAGGCACGCAGGTCAACAATAAAATCACTTCCTTTCGCAGCAGATGTGACAACACTCCTTTTTGGATCCGAATTCCTTACTAATGATGAAAATTTGTCAGTATTTGAAATGCTGCAGAACTTTATTCTACTTAGTAAGCGTTTCCAATAACTGTAACCCTACCTCTGTTCACCTTACAGCTTACAATGATGGAATCTGGGCCAAGTCGCCCCCTGGGTGATCTCTCAATACAGCATCTCTTCCAAATGAGCTTCTATCGTGTTATCCATCTATTTTCTCTAAAAGAGCAGCAAGTGTACATTCTGTTAATGAACTATCAAACTAACCTGATGATGGTCGGGTGGCTGAGGGTTGGTTGTCTGTTTTATGTATGGTCTTAGTGAAAACCCACTTCAAATGACATAACTGCAGGGTGAAAGCGTGCTTCACTATCCACTTTTCACACTGTTGGGGTTTTTCATTGGGGGGGGAGGGGAGGGAGCGGGGCTCCAGGGGATCAATGTTTCATAATTTACTGAACAATACATTGCATGCTAATGATATAATGCGTCTTACCTGCAAGACATTTATATTGTTCATTTCCCGATGGTGCGTGGTGCTGATGGGATCCTCTGGTTCCGGGTTCCATCCAAAAATGCACCCCCCCCCCATCACCACAACCACCACCACCATTAGAATATTCTCCTGGCATACTAGTGTTAGGCGGTGATCTCCAAGTGAGTCAGTTCCCGAACTGTTGATGTCCAGTACATTCAAGTTGGCCTTTTCCAAATGTCTTCCTTTTCTTTCACTCATCCTATCACTCTACATTTTCATTTTTTTCAGTGTTTAAACTATATCCAACCAACCCACTTGTTCTGTTTGTCTCATTGAAACTGTGTAAACTTACAGACTTGGGAGACAGTTCACATAAGCTTTCAGCTTTCTTCTGAATCCCCTACTACAACAATGTAATCTGATACATCATGTGTTAATTGTATTTGTGACGAATCCACTATCCCCAACCCAACACAAGTCCGAGTGACACTATAATTACGTTCTGGAGGAGAATGCACTTTACTAAAATATGCAATTACCTTCTCCTGTCCGTTAACTAACTGAGACAACACAGCCCCACTAGCCTGATCACTCGCATCTGTGTCCAAAATAAACTCTTGCTCAAAATTTGGAAATCCCAAGATTGGACTCTCACATAGTTTATTCTTTAAAATTTCAAAAGATTCTTTTCTAGCCTTATTCCACTCAAATTTTACATTCTTTCTAGTTAATTCCAACAGGGGACCAGCCAAATCTGAGAAGTTCAAAATAAATTTTCTGTAATAAGAACACAAACCGACAAAACTGCGTATATCTCTGACACATCTTGGAATCGGCCAATCCTTAATCCTAGCTATCTTTTCTGGGTCAGCCCGTATCCCCTCTGAGGACACGATATGGCCCAAAAAAGATACCTGTTTTCTAAAAAGAGCACATTTAGAAGGCTTGAGTTTCAAACCAGCTTCCTTAATTTTTGTGAACACCTCTTCCAACCTTTCTACATGTTCTTGGAAAGTTTTAGCATAAATAATTATGTCATCCAGATATATCAGACAGGTCTTCCAATGAAGGCCCTTCAAAACGAGCTCCATAAGCCTCTGAAAGGAATGGGGAGCCCCAGAAAGCCCGAAAGGGAGTACCTTGAACTCATAAAGCCCTTTACCTGTACTAAAGGCAGTTTTTTCTTGAGCTGAGGAAGCCATCTCCACCTGCCAATACCCTGAAGCCAAATCTAATGTAGAGAACCAACTGGCCCCCTGCATTCCTTCAAGGCTGTCATCAATGCGTGGCAAGGGATATGCATCCTTCCGAGTTACAGCATTTAACTTACGATAGTCTACACAAAAGCGTAGGCTACCGTCTTTTTTTTTAACCAGGACAATGGGGGCCGCCCACGGACTATCCGAGGGTTGTATTATCCCCTGTTCTAACATTTCTTGTAATTGCCTATCAACTTCCTGTCGCTTATGTACAGGAAGTCTATAGGCTCTTTGTTTTATGGGTGGATGTTTACCCGTGTCAATATCATGTTTTATAATACTTGTTCGACCTAAATCTTTATCATGGCGGATAAAAACCGACTCATTTCTATCAAGAAGCATTTTAACTTGAAATACCTGATCCGTAGTCAAAACAGTTTCATCAATTGTTTGCTGGAGAGAATACTTATCAACATTTTCTTGTTTTACATTTTCTTGAATTACACTATTTCCCAGAACCTCCCCTTGCTGGAATACTGCCACTGTTTCACCTTTTTTCAAGGACTGGGGTACCCCGGTGGTATTTACTAACCTCATTGGCACAACATCTCCATTTGAAGTACCCACAAAACTTCGCCCAACCATAATCCCATTATGTTTTTCTGAAAATTTTTGATCTACCTCACAAATTCCCTCTAAAAGAGAAACATTACTTACCTTACCATTAATTATAATCTCGGAAGATGGAGGTATAGTTACATTTTCAATAAGCATAACCTCATTACTATCGTTGTTATTGCCAAAATTTAGGGGAATTTCTTTTCCTGCTAATTTAACACAATTCCTCCCCAGATAAATGTCTAAGTCTAGGGCAGTCATCAGATCAACCCCCAATATTCCCTCAAATGATAACTCGGCAACATAAAACTCTTGATCAAAACTATTATTACCTATATTAATGGGAAGGTTGATAACTCCTGGCACCTGCAAGGGTTGTCCGCTAGCTCCACAAACCTCTCTAGGAGCTGCTTGTAATTCTGAAGAATCCTTTCCAAATACCTCTTCCAATACCTTAGTACTTAATATGCTAATGGCTGATCCAGTGTCCAGCAAAAATTTTACCTCTTTGTCACAAATGGTTAAGGGAAGAAAAAAATGACCAATCTTTTTCTCAGGGTGGGCCCCATTCTGTTGGAGCTGAGGTTTGACCCCAACCCCAGCTCTTATTCTTTTAAACCTTGCCTATTATTCCACCTTCCACCTCTTCGACCCCCATAATTCCGACGAACATTTCCTCGACCACGTCCACGAGAAAAATCTTCCCGAGTATTTTGTATTTCCGCTATTTTGTCAATTCCATCCTCCTTCCCCAATTGTTCTAAAAATTCGCGTCTCATTTCCCTTTGTTCTTTGCGCAAATCATCAATCTGAAACCGCAGATCAGTCAGCGTCTGAGTTAATAATTCCAATTGCTCGGAATTAACAGCTTCGTTGTCAGAAGGTTGGACAGTGGAAGCAACTTCCACTCTCCTATATGATTCTTCCTCTAATGCCAAACGAACCGCGGCATCCAACGTCTCGGGTTTTCCACGCAACACCTGCATCCGAACGTCTTTATCCGTTATGGCTTCAACAAAAGCTTCTTTTGCCAAATCGTCCCTTAAAATGGATGGGGCTGAAGGGTAAGCTTTCTTTACCAATCTACGTATACTACTAGCCAGCTCGGGGAGTGTTTCTCGAGCGGTTCGCCTTCTTGAACGCAATTGTGACCTATAAATTGCCGTACCTCTAAAGGGATCAAATCGATCTATCAAACTTTTTAGCTCACCTGACTTTCAGTCAGGAGAGCTATAGTGATCACTCACCGTCCGTCGTCCGTCGTCCGTCGTCCTGCGTCCGTCGTCCGTCGTCCGTCGTCCGTGAACATGGTGTTTGCGTCTTCTCCTCCCAAACCGCTGAACCAATTTAATTGATATTTGAGATAATAGTTTGTTATGACATCGCAATTCGATTTTGTTCAAATCAAGTTGCCCTGCCCGTGGGTAGGGCCACACCCAAAAAGTGTGCTGAAATCTTAAAAAATCTTCTTCTCATGAACCAGCAGTAGCAGAGACTTGATATTTAGTGTGCAGCTTCCTTTTGAGGTGTAGACTCAGATTTGTTCAAGAGAAGTTTGTGGGGCTATACTTGGCTTCGTTATGGGAGGGGCAAAATTTTTGGCCCCGCCCAAAATTTCTATTTTCCAAACCGAGAGGCTGATTTGAACCAAATTTTATGTGAGGGCTTATTGGGTCATAAGTAACTAATTTATGCTGATTTTTTTTTTCCCGTAGCCCCATGGGAACCGCAGGAGCTAAAAATAGAAAAAAATTAAAACGCCCATATCTCCAAAACTGCACGGCACCGAGAATTTTTATTTGGTGTGAAGCTTCCTTAGGACCAACAGAAAGAATTGGTAAAAAAAAATTGCCATCGGTTTTATCATAGGGTACAGTTTCGGGACATTGAAAAAGTGCTGAGTCAGCACTTTTTAACACTGTAGGCAATGGGAAAAACATTAAAAAATCTTCTTCTCCAGATCCAGCAGGCAGAATCTTTTGATATTTGGTATGCAACATTGTGGGGTGGATCTGATTCAAGTTTGTTCAAATCGGCCCCCTGGGTTTATATTTGGGCTCAGTATAGGAGCCCAAATTTGAACTTACTGCATTTCAGGCAAATTTCTTTGAAAATCTTCTTCTCCAGATCCAGCAGGCAGAATCTTTTGATATTTGGTATGCAACATTGTGGGGTGGATCTGATTCAAGTTTGTTCAAATCGGCCCCTTGGGTTTATATTTGGGCTCTGTATAGGAGCCCAAATTTGAACTTAGTGCATTTCAGGCAAATTTCTTAGAAAATCTTCTTCTCAAGATCCAGCAGGCAGAATCTTTTGATATTGGGTATGCAACATTGTGGGGTGGATCTGATTCAAGTTTGTTCAAATCGGCCCCTTGGGTTTATATTTGGGCTCAGTATAGGAGCCAAAATTTGAACTTAGTGCATTTCAGGCAAATTTCTTAAAAAATCTTCTTCTCCAGATCCAGCAGACAGAATCTTTTGATATTTGGTATGCAACATTGTGGGGTGGATCTGATTCTATTTTGTTCAAATCGGCTCCCTAGATTCATATTTGGGCTCACTATAGAAGCTCGAATTTGAACTTAGTGCATTTCAGGCAAATTTCTTCAAAAATCTTCTTCTCCAGATCCTGCAGGCAGAATCTTTTGATATTTGGTATGCAACATTGTGGGGTGGATCTGATTCCAGTTTGTTCAAATCGGCCACCTGGATTCATATTTGGGCTCACTATAGAAGCCCAAACTCGAACTTAGTGCATTTCAGGCAAATTTCTTTGAAAATCTTCTTCTCAAGATCCAGCAGGCAGAATCTTGTGATATTTGGTATGCAGCATCCTTAGGGGGGTGAGATTCAAGTTTGTTCAAGCCATGTCCCTAGGTCCATATTTGGGCTCAATGTGGGAGCTTGAATTGTAACTTTGTTCGAAATGAGGAATTTTCTTAAAAAATCTTCTTCTTCAGATCCAGCAGTCGGAATGGTTTGATATGTGGTGAGTAGCATCCTTGGGGGGGGGGGGGGGGGGGGGGGGGGAGGGGGGATTCAAGTGTGTTAAAGCCAAGTCCATGGGTCCATATTTGGGCTCCCTGTGGGAGCCCAAATTATACCTTAGTCAATATGAGGAATTTTTCTTTAAAAATCTTCTTCTTCAGATTCAGCAGTTGGAATGTTTTGATATTTGGCATGGAGCAACCTTAGGGGGCTGAGATTCAAGTTTGTTCGAGCCAAGTCCCTTGGTTCATATTTGGGCTCACTATGGGAGCCTGAATGACAACTTAGTTCAAAATGAGGAATTTTATTTAAAAATCTTCAGATCCAGCAGATGAATGCTTTTGATATTTTTTATGCAGCATCCTTAGGGGGGTAAGATTCAAGTTTGTTCAAGCCATGTCCCTAGGTCCATATTTGGGCTGATTGTGGGAGCTCGAATTGTAACTTGGTTCAAAATGAGGAATTTTCTTTAAAAATCTTCTTCTTCAGATCCAGCAGTCGGAATGTTTTGATATTTGGTGTGCAGAATCCTTAGGGGTGTGAGATTCAGGTTTGTTAAAGCCAAGTCCCTGGGTTCATATATGGGCTTCCTGTGGGAGCCCGAATTATGACTTAGTTCAGTATGAGGAATATTCTTTAAAAATCTTTTTTTAGATCCACTGGTCAGAATATTTGGATATTTGGTTTCAGCTTTTCTTAGGAGGAGCAGATGCAACTTGTGGAAATCAATTCTCTGGGTTGATATTTAGGCTACCATGTCAGGTGAGCGCCCTCAGGCCCCCTGGGGCCTCTTGTTAATATTTGTTTTAGGCCAATCTTATCATTACTATCTAGATCTTCGTAAAATTGCAATGCGGCCCCTCTTAATGAAACTACCAAAAATCTACAAGCCACCACCTCTGACCATTCATTGATTTCTACACATTTTTCAAAATGCGTCACCCAATCAACCACATTGGTGGACCCATTAAATGTTTCTGGTGTAACCACCGGTTTTCTGGGCCCGTTATATTGTTCACCACTTTTGGATGGACGTTCCTTAAGAGCAGGAAGGTCCGCACCCGGTGCCACTAACGCCCGATCACCCTTATCTTGATAGCTGACCCTCGCAAGAGGAGTTTTAACTTTCTTAGGAATGGCACCCGAAGCTCTTCTTCTACAAAATTCACGCGCAGAACTTCCTACCTGTTTATGAATTCCATTGTCCAAACCATTATGTTTTGGAATTTCACTCACTTGAATTTCTACATTTTCATTAAAAGACGTAGGAGTGGCCTCTGGTGTTTCTTGAAAAAAATCTAGAGCCTCAGCCATGGGGTATCTCCTTGGTGTGCTAATATCTGGATTTGTAGCCAAATCAGTTAACTTTTTAGATGCCCCCAAATATTCATCCAGCCCTTCCGAAATTCCCGTAGCCATATTAAATTTGAACCAATACTAAACAATTTACCTGTATTAAATTTCTATACATCAGTCTTATGGTATCATAAAATATCCTGTCGGCGACGCCAATAACTGTGACGAATCCACTATCCCCAACCCAACACAAGTCTAGATTCAATTTCTCCCTCCCAAAAACAGTTCGATCAGCCGAGGCGGTGCGGTTTCTAAAACCACATCACCCCAGATGGTCGAACTATTTTATAAGAGATATTTAACATTTGCGTTTCCAACCGGGCTTTAAAATAAGGAAAAGGGATCGCAGTTATAATGGGTAGGTCGGAGCCCCACATAAAGTTCTCGGGTAGATGACCCACCTTTAGACTGAAATTAAAAACTACAAACCATCAAGATGTAGCAAGGTAACAATAATTCAACACTAAGAAATGTTATGGTATAATTTATTGAATGAAATTAAACATTATTACATATCCAAAAAGCGTTTGTTTCACTATCTTAAATTGGGCTGAAATTCGGAGGCTAGAGAAAAAAAAATATCAAGAATCCGATAAACAAGGCCCTTTTTATTATGTCCAGGCCACCCAGATTTTCTAATATAATATTAGGAGACTACTATTCTCCCATAGAGGACGTACCAATGACCAAAGGGAACTGTCATAAGAAGCTTCCACCCTCGAAGAACCAGAGTTCGTCGAGTGTGAAGTCTTCCAAATATAAATGAGGAATCACCTACATTCCTCCATAGATGTCATCTCCCAATAGTAATGGTCAGGACTACACAGGTAAGAAGCTTTCACCCTCGAAGAGCCAAAGTTCGTCGAGTGTGAAGTCTTCCACATATAAATAAGGAGTCACCTCTGCTCCTCCATAGGTGTCATACCAAATATCAATAATCAGGCCTCAATCAAGTAAGAAGCTTTCACCCTCGAAGAACCAAAGTTCGTCGAGTGTGAAGTCTTCCAATATAAATGAGGAGTTACCGCTGCTCCTCCATAGGTGTCATACCAAATATCAATAATCAGGCCTCAATCAAGTAAGAAGCTTTCACCCTCGAAGAACCAGAGTTCGTCGAGTGTGAAGTCTTCCAAATATAAATGAGGAATCACCTACATTCCTCCATAGATGTCATCTCCCAATAGTAATGGTCAGGACTACACAGGTAAGAAGCTTTCACCCTCGAAGAGCCAAAGTTCGTCGAGTGTGAAGTCTTCCACATATAAATAAGGAGTCACCTCTGCTCCTCCATAGGTGTCATACCAAATATTAATAATCAGGCCTCAATCAAGTAAGAAGCTTTCACCCTCGAAGAACCAGAGTTCGTCGAGTGTGAAGTCTTCCAAATATAAATGAGGAGTCACCGCTGCTCCTCCATAGGTGTCATACCAAATATCAATAATCAGGCCTCAATCAAGTAAGAAGCTTTCACCCTCGAAGAACCAGAGTTCGTCGAGTGTGAAGTCTTCCAATATAAAAGAGGAGTTACCGCTGCTCCTCCATAGGTGTCATACCAAATATTAATAATCAGGCCTCAATCAAGTAAGAAGCTTTCACCCTCGAAGAACCAGAGTTCGTCGAGTGTGAAGTCTTCCAAATATAAATGAGGAATCACCTACATTCCTCCATAGATGTCATCTCCCAATAGTAATGGTCAGGACTACACAGGTAAGAAGCTTTCACCCTCGAAGAGCCAAAGTTCGTCGAGTGTGAAGTCTTCCACATATAAATAAGGAGTCACCTCTGCTCCTCCATAGGTGTCATACCAAATATTAATAATCAGGCCTCAATCAAGTAAGAAGCTTTCACCCTCGAAGAACCAGAGTTCGTCGAGTGTGAAGTCTTCCAAATATAAATGAGGAGTCACCGCTGCTCCTCCATAGGTGTCATACCAAATATCAATAATCAGGCCTCAATCAAGTAAGAAGCTTTCACCCTCGAAGAACCAGAGTTCGTCGAGTGTGAAGTCTTCCAATATAAAAGAGGAGTTACCGCTGCTCCTCCATAGGTGTCATACCAAATATTAATAATCAGGCCTCAATCAAGTAAGAAGCTTTCACCCTCGAAGAACCAGAGTTCGTCGAGTGTGAAGTCTTCCAAATATAAATGAGGAGTCACCGCTGCTCCTCCATAGGTGTCATACCAAATATCAATAATCAGGCCTCAATCAAGTAAGAAGCTTTCACCCTCGAAGAACCAGAGTTCGTCGAGTGTGAAGTCTTCCAATATAAATGAGGAGTTACCGCTGCTCCTCCATAGATGTCATACCAAATATCAATAATCAGGCCTCAATCAAGTAAGAAGCTTTCACCCTCGAAGAACCAAAGTTCGTCGAGTGTGAAGTCTTCCACATATAACTAAGGAGTCACCTCCGCGCTGCCATCTCTGACACCCCGCACACTCGGTGACTACCCAACAAGAAGAACTCACACTCGACAAAAGTTTGTCGAAGGCGAAATTCTTCAAAAAAAATATTCCCGGAGTTCCAGAGAAAAAAAACTACTCTAAAACTTACTTAACTCTGATTCCATTGATCCGACAAACGGAGAAAAAAGAATACCAAATAAATTCCTAAATAACTATCCCAGTCTCACCAATGGCACAGAGAATTCGGTGTTTAGTTTCTCATTCCGGAACTCCAAGGAATTACTATTTAAACTCATGACCAGCCGGCTCTTCCCAAACCTTCCAGAGAAAAGCTAAACAACCTACCCCAGTGAAATCCTATCTCGAACTGAACTTTTTCGACGGTCCAGATCACCCACTTCAATTCATACACAACACGAAAAAATCATGCAACCTCTGAAATCTTGTATCGATTCAGGAAATCGCTGGTGTGTGCATTTCCCTCAGTGAAACTTGACAACAATTCAATCAACCGTTACTAGATCTCGTGCTACCTGACACTCTAATCACTGGTGGAGACAACCACCACAGAGAGAGCAAATAAGTAATATGGAATTAACCCCTGTTGGACGACAAACCCCCGACTCCATTTATCAAAAAACAGCACATATTCACTGAAAGTTATGTACAAAACATTCAGTCAGTTTACACTTATTCGCATGTATACAGTTAACCTGTTTTGTTCAATAAATATTGTTTAAACTAAATCTATTTTGTCTCAGCAATTCCAGTATAAGCATTTAATCTTATACAGTGGAGCTCAATTAATTAGATATCTCTTAATTGAATAACCCTGTTAATTGAATATAATTTTCAAACACAAAACCATTTACCATACTTTCAGTACAGATTTGACCTGTTAACTGCATATATGTTACAGAGTAAACTTGTGTCAATTGAATAAAAAATCTTGTAACATATCAAGAGATTACCCAGCAAATTTCCCTGTTCATAGACCTGTTTGGCCTCAGTACATCCAATACAAGCCTTTAATCTGTTATATCTTGTTTGACAGAGCTCTTTGAGCTCTGTCAAACAAGATATAATAGAATAAATGCAAAGTTTATCTTGAGAATACAGGCAAGTGCTCAAAACCATCCTAATTGAATACTCCTTTTAATTGAATATTTTCCAATTGCAAAGTGGTTATTTAATTAATAGTGATCTACACAAATCTATTTGGTCTCAATACTTTCAATTAGTGTTCAACTGATGATCGTAACCGGCCACCACAATTGGCCGATTGTGAGCAATCAGATGACAGTGACAATGGCTCCTGGGACATCGGTTCAGCTGATTGTTGCCAAGCATTTATAATGATTCATAAACCGCATTTTATTATTTTCTGCAATAGAGGTGAATACTATTCTCGATACAATTACAAAATAGTGAGTAATATTTTATTCAAATAAATCATTGTTCTGTGTTATTTCCCTTATTCGTTTATCCTCTATTTTTGATACAACAAAACAAAAGAAAATTCTCAGTATCCATGTGCAATGTATGCACCACATGTCACTCCAGTCATCTGACAAGAAATAAGCACAGACCACACCAACAAAGGAACCATGACAAATCAGCACCCAGTCATATTGTCATGACTCAATTCTTGACAGTGTTTTAATTCTCTGGTGTAAGTTTTCATCTAGTGAATTGCTGTCAGAAGGTTGAGTGATAATCAGTATCAAAACAAAGTGGCACAAATTCAAACCCAGCACACTAAACAAGATGTTGGTCACTCCATTAATCTTTGTTGTTTATTTTCAACAAAGCACATGGCAAGTCGGTTTTCTGTTATCACTGTAGCAGTTCCTGGAATTATAGTGTATTTTAAAGAGCTGGTTTTCGGTTTCTCTTGGCTGTCATGTCACACAATTCCCAGAGACATTCTGTTTACAATATGACACCAGCATATGTATTTTATTAAGAGTTACTTTTTGGGTAACATTCCTTCCAATATACATGGTGGTATGCGCTATTTCCAATTTTTCTCTTTATTGTGATCTGCAACAAAACTCACTTATTGGTGCCTCAATTAAGCGGTAATCAGTTAGCGACCATTTTTGGTAATCAGTTGAACACTACTTTCAGTGTAAGCATTCAGTTTATAACATGTATATCATTTGTGGAAGAGATCACTGAGCTCTGACATGCAGTTGTAGAAGTGGGCAGCATCAAGACAAGCCAGAAAATAAGCAGACTGTCATCTGCAAAATGAGGTCTCCAGAGGGTGAATTTAGTGATGCTACCCTGCATCACTAAATTTACCCTCTGTGAACCTCAATTTAAATCAGGGTCTCAAAACTAAACAGAGAGGTACCCAGAGGATAAATTGGCCCACTGTATTGGATAGCATCATCAAATTCACCCTCTCGGGATCTCATTCTGCAAATGTCAGACTGCTTATTTCCACGCCTGGGCAGTATAGACACGAATAATTGGCTAGACTTGGCTTCATACTTGTGTTGTGATCATGAAATAGCATTAGATACTGGAAGTGACCATAAACACCAATAAATAAATAAAAAATAACCATTGTTATATTTCAGATTATCGATCCTTTACCAGAGATAGACCACACAGAAATACTTTATGGTGACTTTGAGAAAAATTTCTATGTTCCACACCCTGACATTGATAAACTCTCTGAAAAAGAGGTTGATGAATTAAGAAGAAAGCTTGGAATTAAGGTAATATTCAGTTTATCATTATGCAATTATTGACATTCTTTGAGGTTGATACAAGGGAATATCAACCCAAGAAAAGTAATATTCACCAGGGGCAAAAAATCGGTTGCAAATTTCTTGCTTTATTACATATTTTAAAACAAAAACAGCATATTCATATGCAACAAAATACATTTAATTTCAACAGATACATATAAAAAAAGCATTAACTTATTTTATTTGTTCATGTTGGACTTAATTGTTAGATTAGGGGGCACGGTGGCTCAGTAGGTAGAGCTGCAGGCTGCAAGCCGAGAGGTCCTTGGTTCGAATCCCACCTGCGGCAACCGCGTTGTGTCCTTGGGCAAGACGCTTCACCCCCATTGCCCACGTGGGGGCACGGTGGTGTTGTGTACTAAGGCGTACTGCACGTCGATGGTGCACCTGTCTTCAACCAATGCTAACCCTGCTTGTGTGGAGTTGGTATGTTGGGGAGCTTACAGTTACTCGCCATTGCTCGGTGGTTCTCCCCGGGTACTCCGGCTTCCTCCACTCGTAAAACTGTCATGGTCATAATTAGCCATTGTGCAGAAATATGTGACATTAAACACCAATAAATAAATAAATAAATTGTTAGATTTGAAAAGTTTCTAAACATTGGAAGAGGGAAATTAAAGGAAGGAGCAAGTCGGAAATACCATTTCTATATTTATCAAAAACAGGTATTTGGAATCATTATATCAACCTACCTTTGCTATTTATAGACATCAATGACAGAGCGGTGAAATATCAACGCAATTTTGATAAAAGTAGAATAGATCAACTGTTATGTAAGAACACTTCTGATGAGTGTTTTAGCCAATTAAATTACCAGATTTTGTCTGTCATAAAATAATATTGGGTATTAAATAAGTTTCTATTTCTTACTGCTTGTGGTTTTGTGTAATAGACACAGTGGGATATCTTTCTTTAAAAAATTCTCAAAGATGTGTGTTTATCACGTGAACTGGACTCCCTAAATACAACTGATTTTTTTTGCACACCATAGTTTCTAACCCCTGTCAAACAAATGGAAGGTGAGTATACCATTAAGAGCTTGTCTAATAGTCCATCCAATGATGAGATGCTGTTCAATCTCCAATACCCATGTCTTCTGTTGAATACCCACCTGACCACCACCTGCACACCTTCACCTGCCATTTAGGCAACCAAGACTTGACTAGAAACTACTGCAAAGGTAATATGTCTATTTTCAACAGGATCTTCTCATGATTGCATGTAAAGGGTACCTGTTCTGAGGATGTAAAAGTTGGAATTGGCCCTTCAAGAGTTAAAGCAACCATGACTTGATTTATGAGAAATTCAAGAAAATACTCAGCAAGTTAAGAGTTAAGGGAATAGGTAGAGGTATCTCCAAATGCACTATAAAATACCATATTGAAGATACATTTTCAAACTTTGTAAAAAGATTTCCCCTTTCAGGCTAACCTCACTCATACCTGGCATGTCACTTTATAATATGATGGTGCCAGTTCTTGTCAGATCTCTTAAAATGCACCTAAAAGTAAGCAAAGACTCTGTTTTCTCATTTCAAGTTAATTATGTATTCAGCTGCTGTGTATCCTTAGTGATTGTTTTTGAGTGAATTTTCTCAACAATGGTAGTAAAATACATTTTTAATTCAAAATTGCAGGAAATAATAAGTATGCAGACCAGTTGAAGCCAAATGTTAATATTCTGTTAAATCTGTCAACATTGTGGGGGGGGGGGGGGGAATGGTTTCTGAAAAAAATATGGCTTTGTTCAAGTATCAATCATAGTTATCAATGAAAACTTGACATTGTCAGCGCCATGTTCAATGGTGGCAATCATGCCATGTTTAATGATGGCAATCTGTGATTTCTGGATGAATCAAACAGTCTGGCACTGACAAAATGTCTATAGCGCCCCTCCTTTCATGTGGCCTTTATGAATTCAGTTGCCATATCAGTTGAATTCCCCAGCCAAATTAGGTTTTTAAGCACACAACTGGCCTCACTTGTGGAGTTTATAGCAGTAGTTGGTCAATGTTGACTTTCTTCTTGAGAGACAGATGACATTAAAGCTCATAATATTTAAGGTGAGCATTTCTAAGAAATAAACTGGCTATATATAGTTTCTACAATTATTGTTTTGCATGAATTTATGTACCAACCATGCAGGATAAAATGTATGGAAAGGAAAAGAAATACAGGTTAGCGCATAGAGGTTTCTGAAAGGTTATGGCAATTCTTGTGTTGTAGTACATAAATTTTTATTCTGTCGATAAAAAGTTTAGAGTATGCCAAAAATTGGTGGTCAGTTGGATAATGATAAACACTAGAATCAAATCACAGATAACCCTTTACCCAACGCAGATGATATCAAAATTTATTATTTTAAATAACATTTTTTTTAATTTTTCAAAAAATTTCAACAACACCATACCCCTCATTGGAACGAGCTCAATGAGCTCGTTCCAATGAGGGGGTCACATGATATGGTTTTGTTGATATATTTTGAAAAATTTAATTTTTTTAACTTCTCAATTTGCATATAACGCGGGCGGATGTGGGCAATTCGTTAGGTAAAGGGTTAAAGGATACGTCATCAAAAGAAAAGTTTTTTTTCTAAAATAATAATACTGATTATTAAAAGACACACAGTTATGTAGAGTGCATTTTTGCATCACCGCTTCCCACACTATAAATGAGATATAAATCAATATACTAGCTATTGATTTAAACAATTCAAATTGTTGACTTTGTACCCTCGAAACTGCTGCAATAAACATTTTTAAACGAACCTGGCTGATAGGCCTGATACCTCACTTTTATCACTTGTTTTCTTGAAAAAAAAACCCTTGTTTTAAATTGGATTGACTCCATTCAGTTGTGAAGCCATTTGTTTTAAAATGCAGAATGACTGAAATGAAACAATAATTCAACACCGAATGGAGTTGCTCCACTTGTAAATTAAAGCCTTCTCGACTTCTGTTTATATAATAATCTGGGGTATTCTTTTAGAAAACCGTTGCTTTTGACAATGTATCCAGTAACTCTGATAGAACAGAACAATACTGAATATAAAATAATGTGATCATGTTGTAGAACAAATCATTTATTGAAGTTGAACAGCTGAATAACTTTTCAAAGTTCCAAACTTTTTATAAATGGTCACTTGTCATAATGCACAATAAGTTGAAATGAACAGTTGTAGTGGTAATAGTGTTTGTAGCAATGTAGCTACAACTGTTGCACACTTGTAGCTACATTGCTGCAAACACTGTTACCGCTACTGGTTTGTTACATTTATACTCAGAACAATACTGAATATAAAATAATGTGATCAATTACAATCTGTAAACATTCACGGTTATGGCCAAAGTAAATTTCAGGTTATGGCCAAAGTAAATTCCATCGAGGGGTTCACATAATATGGTTTTGTTGAAATTTTTGGAAAAATAATATTTTTTCAATCACTAAATTTGCATATTACGCTGGCGGCTTCAGCCAATTCGTTGGGAAAAGGGTTAATATAACTGATACTTTTGGCAAGTATTGATCTATGTGTGCTGAACACCACGAATAATAATCATCAGAAATTTGAGTGTAATTTTTGTTATATTTAGATGATTGAAACATTTATTGAGTTCTTGAAAGCCCTTGAAGTGTGAAATTGTTAGATAGTCATTGAAAAATTATTGAATTTGATTTGGCCAGTTTTGTATAAATCCAGAAACATGTTTATTATAATATTAGAACGTTCCTTTTCATGTTCTATCGGTTGATAGTACCTGAGTTTGTGTGATTTCTGAAATAAAACCTGAAGCAGCAAAGCTGCTGAAGGTTTTATTTAAGAAATCACACAAACTCAGGTATTATCGATCGATAGAACATGAAAAGAAACGTTCTAATTATTTTATTATGCCGAACAAAAGATAGCGTTCATTGTTAAGCATTAACTGTAGCATGCCATCAATCTAGTAACAACAATGTAGTCGAATCCAAAAGCATGACGTCATTTCGAACGAATGACGTCTCTTCGAAAATGACTTGTCAGACAAGTGTCGTCACTTTGGGAGTTTCTGTATCAACAAATGCCAATGTTTACAACTGCATCATGCTGTTCATGTTATAATTCATTGTTAATGCATGTGTGAAAAGTGATTTAAATTAATGGAATATAAATTCATGTTTCTCGGACAACAAGAGTTGATAGAATTAAGCGGAGTGAAACAATTTATTTTGATCTTGAGGTGGAGGCTCAGTAAGGTCGAGGAGTACTAAACTTGTGGAAAATATAATTGATTGAAGTCATAACTGAGACTCATATTCAGGATTCACTGAAGTGGTGAACAACATGTGAGTGAGTTTTTTAATATTTCTGATTCTTTTGAATTCATTGTTTGCAGTTAAAATTGAAAACACACCCACTGAAGATGATATATTTGTTGGTAAGTTTGTGTCTACCAGTGTTGAAAAAGCTAAACGGACATGGAGTCAGCGTTAGGTGTTGAGAAATTCCAATCGACGCTGATCAATGGAAGTGCGCTTACATTTTCTTAATTCTCTTGTCTCCAAGGAAAAACTTTCCGATAGTACCCGTGTTTTGCCCCAAAACTCCAGTACTATGACTTTTAGAAGGTGTCATATTAACCAATCACGGCTGATGTTACAAACGTGAGGCATAATAAATTTACATAGTAGAGATCTCCATCGGGTTGCAAGACACTTAAACCTCTTCACTCTGATGTCAAAATGGCAAAGTTTTCAGCAGCAAATATTTTCCACAGTGCAGTTTGATATTTAACCAAATATACCTTGTTTTACAGAGCTCAGTGAGCTCTGTCAAACAAGATATAATTCGTTAAGTTCATAGTTAAACAAGAGCAAAATAGTGATTGGAAAAATAATTCTGTTGCACTACCAGAGTGCAAGGGGTTAATGCCAGTGGGGGTCGAGATTTAAAAAATAATATATTTCAAAATCAGAACCAAATTAAGAAAATCTAATAAAAAAACATCCCAGATTAAAGTTCTCACATTTCTTCGATGTTTGATATTGTACTGGGCTGTGGGCAGAAAAGCAGTATGGTAATTTTCATCGGGTTGTGTTGCTTTTTTGAGTACAGTAATGTATATCTCAAACTTTGCCATAATCTGACTTGTTAATATCAGGTCACCTGTAAAACAGCACATGGGATGAGTTGACTCCACTTTAGCCATTTAGACATTGGACTGGGACCCTGCGAATCACACATTTTTGATTCGACTTGAATTGAATCTCAATTCGAATCACATCCTTTGTTTAAAATTGAATAGAACCTCAAATTGAATCAGAGGCATCTTGAAGATGTCCAATGGTGGTTGGGGGTGCTGTAAACGTGATTTGTTCCAACTGTGATGCCTTGATGATGTAGTTTGAATATTATGAATATTACCCTGTCAGGATTATAGTTCATCGTCAACATTACTTCTAAACTTTAAATTTGCATTTAACAGTGGTGGGAACTACATGTAGTGATACTGGAATTAGCATGGTTGGTGGCATGAGTTCAGATGTTGTTTATGTTAATGTAGCGGAAGAGACACTCCGTCTTTTATTTCAGCATGATTTATGTACAGTTTCCACCCGAACTATACATTTTGTGAGACGACGAAAGAGGACTGATACCAAACTATATTTATATGAAGAAGATTCGAGAGGAAACAAATGAAGCAGCCAATTTTGAATCGAATAGAATACCAGCGTGAGATTCGAAATCATTTCGAATCTCAAAGTTTTGCAGGGCCATACATTGGACAAAGGGAAACTAGGACTGTATCAATTGTTTGGATCTGTGTGTATGATCTATTATCAAGTTTTTTTTAGCTCACCTGAACGAAGCTCAAGGGGAGTTTTACTGATCACTTTCCGTCCGTTGTCCGTCGTAAACTTTATAAAACCGACTTCTTCTCCAAAACCACTATTCAAATGTTGGGTAAATTTTTATGACCCAATGCCAATTTGGATTTGTTCAAATGAAGTTGCCCCTCTCCCTGGGTGGTGCCAGGCGCCCAAGGGAGACCGAAATCTTAAAAAATCTTCTCCTCTTGAACCAGCAGTAGTAGAGACTTGATATTTGGTGTTCAGCTTCCTTATGTGTTGTAGACTCAGATTTGCTCAAGAGAAGTTTGAGGAGCTATATTTGCCTTCGTTATGGGAGGGGCAAAAATTGTTGCCACGCCCAACATTTCTATATTTTTATACTGTACCAATGACCCAGACTTAGCTGGTGCTAACTCCACAAAAACCAGGGCCAAACACAAATTTTGCCCCCCAGTCCCCAAAATTTGCATCCAAAACAAAAAGAAATCATGTCCTAAAGGACCTCCATAGTACGACTCTACTGCGCATGCGCAGTGACGCAGTCGTCCCGAAATTGGCGCCAAATATCATTCTCTGTTTGGCCCTTCATCAGTCAACATCTCACTGATCTTTGTGCTTGTAAATCTCAGTTTAAAGGATGCCAGACACGTAATTTTTGGAGAAAATGTGATTCTAAGGAGGATAGAAGGAGGAGAGGAAAAAAGAAGTGGCAAAAAATAATCAGGGCTGTACTTAAAATTTTTTGTTGAAATTATGTTAAGTTGCCTATTTTCGAGGCATGGGCCTCTTGTTGTCATTCTTGCTAATTGTTGCACTGCTTATTCAGTGTTTCCTCTCCCCTAGCCTTCTAAAGTCCCCCCTTGCAATTCTCCCATGCTTTTGGCAGATTTTTGAGAAGTTTCATTTCTAAAATTCCCTGGGAGAGTTGCTTGGTTACAGAATGTTTTCTGTTATTTTCCCCATAGTTACGTTTTCACCCATGGGTGTATAACGTTTGTGTTCTGCATCTTCCATCTGATGTTCTGCAGATTCTCCCCTGGGAGTCTCTGTTTTGCATCAGATAGAGTGTAATTGATGACTGATTCCGGGCCAGTTTTTTCAGTGCCTGGAGTCATGTTTTCTACTGTGTTTACACTGTTTGTTTTCATTGGCAACAGCCTTTTTTGAGGGAGGCTGTTTGCCTTTGTGGTAGTTTATCTCATTATAAGATACATTTATATTATCCGAAAGTGTCTCATTAATTATTTTATATAATTTTAAAATTTTTGACCACACTTTGCCATCGGATCCATCGGGGCTCAACGTTACTTTTCAGCAACTTGGGCTTCTCTGAAAAAATATTTTTTCAAAATTATTTTGTTTTGCAATTGTTTTTTCATTTATTAATGGATCATGTTATTATGTATCTTTGTGTCAGGGGTTTTTGCGAGTAACTAGGACTTATTGTTGTTCTTTCACAATGAAGGGACTTTGTTCAAATTGTAATAGGAAGAAATCTTCCTCTGACTTTCATGATTATTGTATTAATTGTAGTCAGTGTTCTCGCATTAATCCCTGTCCTATATGTGAACATTGGGATGAGAAACATTGGAAACGTGTGTCACGATATGTTGTTTCTGGAGAAAGAGCTATGCCGGCTCTTTCTCCACAAGGTCACTCTACTCTCTCAGTTTCTATTTCAGAGGAACCAGAACAGGGTGATGTTTCCATGTTATCTTCTTCAAGTGTGCGTCCGTCGTCACAAATAAATACAGAGCTAGCGGCAAAAGTGCTCATGGAGATTAGACAAATGTCATCCGCTAGCTCGCCCGGTGTAGCGTCCATTCACCGAATGGTTTGGCAGCCGGGTTCGTCCGATGCGGTCCAAGAGGAAATTTTGGGTGATGCGAGCACTATAAAAATAATAGATGCACACCCAGTGACGGCGGATAGTGAACGAGAACGGAGGAAGCCTTTTAGTCCGGTTCCTAGCTCGTCCAGGTCCAGCCGGGCCGCGAGCGAGAGAGGCCCCTCTCTCGTACAACAACATCTGGGACCAGATGTTGTGGTACAAAATGTGTCTTTAGCGGAGCATACGTCCGTCGCTCGGGACGCTCCGTTGTATAAGCAGTCCGCAGAGACTGTTAAGGCTTCCTCTTCTCGTCGGCGCACACGACCGCACCTTGGCTGCGTGACCTCCGATATTTTGCCAGCTTCGCCGATGAAGGATTCTTCGGCGACCAGGTCACACCATCCGGCAGCCAGGGATTCGAGACCGATGGACTCCGGACGTTCGCATAGGAAAAGTATGCGGGAGCCATCTGATGCGGAGCTGCCCTCGGCGAAGCAGCGAAAGACCGCTCCTCCGCAGGTCTCGACGTCGGACATTCTAGTGCAGATAGCACAGCTTATCGCAGCATCCCAGCAGCCGACAGAAACGGTGTCGGATCGAGAATTATCCGACGGCGCTGGGTCGGTACGCTCCGCCGAAGCATCGGGGGCGGACGACCGGGAACATCGGGAGGTCCGACCGGATGGTGAAAGGGATACGGATGAATTGGAGCTATCCCTTTCGGAACAACATAAAGCTGCCGTGGACTTCATCCGGCACTTTCTTCCTCAAGTTGTTCCGTCGGGCCAGACTGCTGCGCTTCCGGACAGGAGAATTATAGCGTCATTGGACTCTGATTTTTTTTGAGCGGTTCAGGGACATCGCTCCCGAGTTTCCGTCGCAGTCCAATAATGTTGCAAGAACATTTGAATTATTGAACGACGCTATTTTTAAACTTGCTTCCAGGATGGGGAAAGCAGGTTTCTTGTCCGCAAATACTCTCAACCTGCCTTTCATTAATGCAAGGAATAAATTCGACACGGCAGGTCAGGGTATACCGAGAGTTCCTCTGCGTATGGACGACGAGGCGGAAGACTTAGAGCTATCATTACCGTCGTCAGCTTCTATTCCAACCGCAGTGTTGGAAACAGCTATTGCGTCTAACAGAGCCAATTTAGATGCCTTATCTTACGCAGATCACCTTACTAAGGCGTTATCACTGCGTCTTCAAGGGGAAGAGTTTCAGGATATACAATCCTCCTTAAGACTTCTTTCAAGGGCAGTAGCTTATTCCACGTGTAACTCCGCCCTTTCAGTGGCAAATCTGGAGTTGGTTAGACGTGACGCAGCCCTGGCTACATCCACACTAGTGGATTCTAAGGTGAAGAACTCTCTTAGAGTCGCTTTGGTCTCAGGAGATCTTCTCTTTGACGGCAAGCTTTCCGCTATTTATGATAATATTAAAAAGAAAGCTAGTGATTCTCTGTTGTTTAGATCCGCTCCTAAAAGGTCGGATACAGCAGACACGAATAAGGCGGGCACTTCTGGGTCTTATGCGCCCAAGAGAGGTTCCTATAGAGGTTCCGGTGCGTCCTCTAGCTCTTATTCGAGAGACCGTCAGGATAGTGACTCTCGTTCGGGACGTCCTTCAGGCCGGGACAATCGGTCGGACGCCCCGAGGTCGACGAGGCGAGGTGCGGGTCGTGGAAGACGTGGTTTCTCCTACCGCAGGCCTCGCAGATCCAGGAGGTGATGGCTTAAACCTCTATCGCGTTCCGGTTGGCGGAAGGTTGTCGAGTTTTTCTCAAGAGTGGGCGTCGATTACGGACGACCCGTGGGTGAGAGGAGTGACTTCGGAAGGTCTAAAGATATCCTTCAAACGAAAGCCTCCATTAACTCGAAGTCCAAAGTGGACTCATCTTCCGTCAAATCCTCAGAAAAGAGACGCTCTGCTATCAGAGGTGCAGTCTCTTTTAATGAAGAACGCGGTAGAGGTCGTAGAAAACCAGGAATCGCTGGGATTCTACAGCCATCTGTTTCTGGTTCCGAAACCAGACGGCTCGTTCCGTCCAGTCATAGATTTGAGCTGGATAAACAAGCTGATCGTCGCTCCGAAGTTTTATATGGAGACGATTCGATCGGTCAGAGCGAGTATTCGGGTGAACGATTATGCAACGAGCATAGATCTCAAAGATGCGTACTTTCACGTCATGGTACATCCAACATTCCGAAAGTATCTACGCTTCGCAGTCCTAGGAGTGGTGTATCAGTTCCGGGCCATGTGCTTCGGATTGAATCTAGCACCCTGGGCTTTCACTCGGGTAATGAACTCGGTAATGATCTACTTCCGAGCTCATTCGTCTGCGGTAACGTCGGCCTACCTGGACGACATTCTTCAGAGGTACGGCAACGAGTTAACGCTTCAGAACGATGTTCAGAATCTTCTTCTATTGCTCCGACGTCTCGGTTTCATAGTAAACGAGGAGAAGTCGGATCTGGTGCCGTCCAAGTCATTCACTCATCTGGGAATGAGCTTCGAGACGCACAACAATCTCGTTCGTCTGCCGTTAACCAGAGCGAAATTAGTCAGTTGTTACGCTCGCTATTGTCTGAATACAGACAAAGTCACGGCGAGAGAATTTATGAGACTGATAGGTCTGTGCGGAGCCGCCGCGGATCTCATTCCGATGGGACGGCTACGCACACGGCCTCTTCAAATTTTCCTGACTCAGAATTGGAGTGTGAAAATTCATTCGCTCGATGTAGACGTTCTCTTGTCAGATCAAGTGAAACAAGAGATTCAGACTTGGGCAAACATTCAGTGGTTAACTCAAGGAGTTCCGCTGCAGTTGCCAGATCCGAGTTTTACCATTATGACGGATGCCAGTCAAACAGGTTGGGGTGCATCATTAATCCCAACGGATTCGAGATGCCAGGGTCTTTGGGATCCGCAATTCCTGTGCAAGCACATAAACATCAAGGAAATGATGTCAATTTGGCTTGCGTTACGTCACTGGAGGGACATTATTCACGATGCTCATGTCCAAATCCTATCCGACAATACGACAGTAGTGGCGTATATACGGAATCAGGGAGGCACTCATTCAGTTCCGTTGTTCAATCTAACGGAAAGAATCCTTCTGTTTGCTTTGGAACATCACGTTCTTCTTTCGGTCCGTCACATACCGGGTCGTCTGAATGTGCTAGCAGACTCCCTTTCACGAAAGGGTCGCTTGTTGCCGTCGGAGTGGACTCTCAACAAACAAGTATTCAATCAGATTTGCTACCAATGGGAACGGCCAATGATAGACTTATTTGCGACACATCTCAACAATCAGTTGCAGACGTATGTGTCCCCGTGTCCGGATCCAAGAGCATTTGCAGTAGACGCTCTGTCGATCCCTTGGGACGGAATGATAGGATATGCGTATCCTCCAGCGCCGTTAATTCAACAAGTATTGCTAAAGATAAAACAATCTCAATGCAAGATTCTGTTGGTAGCATCTCTGTCGCCACAGAGACCGTGGATAAATCTACTCAGGTGTCTGTTGTGGGACCTACCGCGGAAGCTTCCTCCACGAGAGGATCTTCTTTGGCAGGGGAAATCGCGCCAACTCCATCACAACCCGCAAGGTCTCAACCTTCACGTTTTTCTGTTGTGCGGTCCTTCTTGCATGGCAAGCACTTTACAGGACGAGCAGTGGACGCGATTTCTAACTGTAGGAGGACCTCCTCTTCGCTAAACTATGCGGCTAAGTGGAAGGTTTTCCGTCGTTGGTGTAGGGATCATTCTGTAGATATATTTGATCCCTCTATACCAGACATTGCTAACTTTCTAGTATACTTGTTTGACGAAATCAAACTGCAGCCTGTTACTATAAAGGGTTATAGATCTATGTTATCTGATACCTATGCACATCATGATAGTTTACAAATTGGATCTAATGTCTCTTTATCGAAATTGGTTAGAAACTTTTCGATAAATAGACCCAGAACTCTTAGATTAATTCCTAAGTGGAATTTAGCTTGGGTTCTCCTTAAATTGAAGGAAAAGCCATTTGAACCTCTTGGGACAGTAGATTTCAAATTCTTATCTTATAAGACAGCTTTTCTCTTAGCTTTCTCTTCTGCCAGAAGAGTCAGTGAGCTTCATGCACTATCGGTGGATGATTCTCATTATCGTAGTGTTGGGAACACTATCACCTTCACTACTAATGTCGGTTTTTTAGCTAAGAATCAGGCTCCTAATAAATATCCGGAACCTATTGTTATTAAGGCTCTTCCGTCTTCAGACGGGCGTAGGCCTTTACTCTGTCCTGTTAGAGCACTACGTATCTATAAACAGAGATCTCAGTTCATCAGAAAGGGACGGAAACGTTTCTTTCTGTCTTTGATGCCTAATAGAAAGGACATTTCAGTCCATTCTATTGCTAGATGGATTCAGTTAACTATCCGTACTGCGTATGAAGATTTATCTTCTTCTCAGCAGTCTGTGCTTAAGATTTCTGCTCATGAAGTAAGAGCTCTTTCTACTTCCTGGGCTTATGCTAATAGTGTTGCTATTACAGATTTAATGAAGGCTGCTTATTGGTCTCAGCCTTCCACATTTACTAATTTTTATCTCAGAAATATTGAGTCCATTTCTGGAGACCTGCATTGTTTAGGTCCGTTATCTGTTGCTCAGAATGTCGTCCACTAAACAGTTGCAACTATAGTTATGCAGGCTTTCTGTTCCGGCAGTGACTCCGTCCGACTGCCCTCTTCGCTCTGGGCTATTTGACCCAGGGCAAGGGGAAGGGGGGGGGGCGGGTGTTCCCTTAGGTCACCTGCTTTATAGTGAAAAGCAAGGGAATGCCTCCTCCAAGACAGTATTTCTGAGTCGCTTCCGGGATGGTTTTAAAGTGTAATATTAATGTTTAATTTTCATTCATGTCTTATTTTTAAAGTGTACCTCGGTGTGAAGCATTTGTATATGTCAAGTGTCAAACGGGCTTTAATATACAATACTCGGACACTTTTAAATGATTATAAAGAGTCTCAATTCTCTGGACTACTTTATTTATTGGCTTGCTTTAAAAATAATTAGTATAAGGGTTATACTGGATGTTAATAGAGAACATGAATGTTATTGTGCTCAATTATTAAGGGTAGTGTATCTTTCTAATTTAAATATTAAATAAGAAAGATACATGTAAAGCCTAATACTCCTTTTCTCCTTAAGGGGTTACCTCTTTATTTTATAATTGAGCTTATTGGATTTTCCTCTATGTCCTAGGCCCTCCAGCCTGTTTACTATTCAGCTAAGTCTGGGTCATTGGTACAGTATAAAAATGTTAAAAAATTTATAGTAATTTATATATTTTTTATACTTACCAATGACCCAGACGGGGATGGCCCTCCCTGAGTTGGGAACTCTTGCCTCCCCGCTGAGTACATAGCGCTGACCAGGCACTGCCAGTAAGAATGATATTTGGCGCCAATTTCGGGACGACTGCGTCACTGCGCATGCGCAGTAGAGTCGTACTATGGAGGTCCTTTAGGACATGATTTCTTTTTGTTTTGGATGCAAATTTTGGGGATTGGGGGGCAAAATTTGTGTTTGGCCCTGGTTTTTGTGGAGTTAGCACCAGCTAAGTCTGGGTCATTGGTAAGTATAAAAAATATATAAATTACTATAAATTTTTTAACTTTCCAAACCGAGAGGCAGATTTGAACCAAATTTGATATGAGGGCTTATTGGGTCATAAGTACTTAATTTATGCCAAAATGTTTTTTCCCATCGCCCCATGGGAACCGCAGGAGCTAAAAATAGAAAAAAATTAAAACGCCCATATCTCCAAAACTAAACGGCACTGAGAATTCGTATTTGGTGTGCAGCTTCCTTAGGACCAACAGAATGGAATGGTAAAAAAAATTGCTATCGGTTTTATCATGGGGTACTTTTTGGGGACTTTGAAAAAGTGCTGAGTCAGCATTTTTTAACACTGTGGATAATGGGAAAAACATTTAACACTACTTTTCTCCCAAACCACTTCTCCAAAAGCTTTCAAATTTCACATGTAACATTTTTGGAAGATTGTTTCACACGTTTATTGAAATCAATTCCCTGGGTCCATATTTGGCTCTCTATGGGAGCCCAAATATTTAAATTAGTGCAGTATGAGGAATATTCTTTAAAAATCTTCTTCTTCAGATCTACCAATAAAAATCTTTTGATATTTGGTATGCAGCATCCTTAGGGGGGTGAGATTCAATTTTGTTCAAGCCAAGTCCATGGGTTCATATTTAGGCTGAAAATTTGGGGTGGTCCTGACTTAGAAATTTTGGGCCAAAATCCGGGAATGATTTTTTTTTTATATGTTTTAGTCAATTTTAAGACCAAATTTTTTTTTTTTTTACACTGAAAATTTGGGGTCTGGGTGGGACTTAGAAGATTTTGGACCAAAATCCGGAAATTAGTTTTTAGCTAAACTTGACATAGTCAAGATAAGCTATTGCCATCCAGCGTGCGAAGTCTGTGAGTCTGTTCACATTTTCCTTTAGCACGGTCTACACCCCGCAGTTCTTGTCTGATCATCACGAAATTTCATATGCAGGTTTGGGGTCATGTCTAGATGAGAACGTCCCCTTTTGGTCGCAATCGGGCAACCGGTATGGCTGCCCGAGCCCAAAACCCAAAAACCATTAGCACAGTCTACAGGTCGTATTTATGAAGGGATTTCATTGTAACTTGGTAGGATGCCTCTGTATAATGCCTAGATGAGAACGACCCTTTTGGGCATGATCCGTCAACCGTGATGGCTGCCCAAGCCTGAAACTCAAAAACTTTTAGCACAGTCTGCAGGTCATGTTTAATATGGTGGGATTTCATTGTAACTTGGTAGGATGACTCCTTATGATGTCTAGATGAGAATTTCCTCATTTGGGCATGATCTGCCAACCGTGACGACTGCCCGAGCCCAAAACCCGAAAACCTTTAGCACAGTCTACAGGTCATATTTATTGAGGAATTTCATTGTAACTTGGTGGGTTGACTTCATATATTGTCTGGATGAGAAGGTCCCCTTTTGGATGTGATTGGTCAACTGTGATGGCTACAGGATCCCGAAAACCTTTAGCACAGTCTACAGGTGATATTTATGAAGGGATTTCATTGTAACTTGGTAGGATGACTCCAAATAATGTCTAGATGAGAATGTCCCATTTTGATCGCGACCATTCAGCCTTGATGGGTGCCCGAGCCCAAAAACCTTTAGCATAGGCAAAAGGTCATATTTATGGAAGGATTTCATTGTAACCTGTTAGGTTGACTCCATATAATGCCTAGTTGATGGCATCCCCTTTTGGTCGCGATTGGTCAACTGTAATGGCTACAGGTGCCCGAAGCCCGAAAACCTTGAGCACAGTCTACAGGTCATATTTATGAAGGGATTTCATTGTAACTTGGTAGGTTAACTTCATATAATGTCGAGATGAGAACGTCCTCTTTTGGACACGATTGGGCAACTGTGATGGCTACAGGGGTCCGAATTCCGAAAACCTTTAGAACACTCTACAGGTCATAATTATGAAGGGATTTCATTGTAGCTTGGTAGGATGACTCCAAATAATGTCTAGATGAGAGCGTCCCCTTTTGGTCGTGATCATTCAGCCTTTATGGCTGCCCGAGCCCAAAGAGCTTTAGCATGGTCTACAGGTCATATGGAAGGATTTCATTGTAACCTGTTAGATTGACTCCATAGAATGCCTAGATGATGACATCCCCATTTGGTCGTGATTTGCCAGCTGTGATGGCTACAGGTGCCCGAAGCCTGAAAATCTTGAGCACCGTCTACAGGTCATATTTATGAAGGGATTTCATTGTAATTTTGTAGGATCACTCCAGATGGATTTCATTGTAACTTGGTAGGTTAACTTCATATAATGTCTAGATGAGAACGTCCCCTTTTGGACATGATTGGGAAACTGACGGCTACAGGGCCCGAAAACCTTTAGAACAGTCTACTGGTCATAATTATGAAGGGATTTCATTGTAGCTTGGTAGGATGACTCCAAATAATGCCTAGATGAGAACGTCCCCTTTTGGTCGCGATCATTCAGCCTTGATGGCTGCCCGAGCCAAAGACCCCAAAACATTTAGCATAGTCTATAGGTCATATTTATGGAAGGATTTCATTGTAACCTGTTAGTGTGACTCCATATAATGCCTAGATGATAACATCCCCTTTTGGTCATGATTGGTCAACTGTGATGGCTTCAGGGGCCTGAAGCCCAAAAACCTTGAGCACAGTGTACAGGTCATATTTATGAAGGAATTTCATTGTAACTTCATAGGATCACTCCAGACGATGCCCAGATGAGAATGTCCCCATTTGGTTGCGATCATTCAGCCATGATGGCTGCCCGAGCCCAAAGCCCAAAAACCTTTAGCTCAGTCTACAGGTCATATTTATGAAGGGATTTTATTGTAACTTGGTAGGTTGACTTCATATAATGTCTAGATGAGAACAGCCCCTTTGGATGCAATTGGGAAACTGATGGCTACAGGGGCCTGAAGCCCGAAAACCTTTAGCACAGTCTACAGGCCATATTTATGAAGGGATTTCAATGTAACTTTATAGGATGGCTCGTTTTGGAATAATTTCACTGTAACTTTGTAACTTTCGTTAACATACGTTAACTGTGAGGGCCACATACATTAACTGTGAGGTCATATTAACCCACCCCTCAGCTCTTTTGTTCAGTGTACACGTCATATTATTTTTATCAAAAACATAGCATACAGGGGCCAAAAATGAACATATTCCCAATTATCACAATTCTTGTCTTATTTCATAATCCTTTCATAAACATTGAACATTATCCTTTTCATCAAATACAACACACAAGTTAAGCTACAGTGTCATTGACACTTTCATTTGGTTTTTTATGCGTTTTGGTCAATTTTAAGAAGAAAACAAAATTTTAGTCTGAAAATATTTTGTTTGGGACTTTGAAAATTTCCGAACAAAAATAAAAAAAAACCTGGTTTTTATGCGTTTATCTCAATTTTGGGATGTATCCCCGCGGGAACCCCGGGAAGTGAAGCAGTGCCTGTTCACTGCGGTAAACAGGCTCTGTTTTTACTGGTAAAATAGGACCCAGTCACCAATGCTTGGGAGGTGCAAACCCTCTCTAAAATTGGCAACATGGCTTATTACCGCTCACCCCTGGTCTTGAGTTGATAGTCATGTTGTGGTCATGATTAGCCATTGTGCAAAAATTTGTGACCTTAAACACCAATAAATAAATAAATTTGGGACGTAAAAGTGCAGGAACTGAAAATAGAAGGAAAATCCTGAGTATTGTGTGGGCACAATTGCTTCATCTAGTTTTAAAATCCATTCTTTAGTATTTTTCCATCAGTTATGCCTTTCAAACTGCAGTGACATAACAACCCTTGGATTATGACAGTGCTTGTCTACAGCGTGTGGAATTGGACCCAGTCAGCAGGACCTATGAAAAATTTCATGACTTTATTTCTCTATAGTGTTGATAAGCCATGACTAGTTGAATGTGACCTAAAATGCTCCTTTGAACTACTTTGTCAGGTGAGCGATTTAAGGCCCCTTGGGGCCTCTTGTTTATTTTAGGTGTCTGAATTTTGTCCTCTTCGGCCTCTCACTAATTTAGGTAATTTTGAACTTTCTTTATTTTAGGTTTCTGGATTTGATCCCCCAAAGCCAGTCAGTAGTTTTGGTCATTTTGGATTTGATGAGCAATTGATGGGAGCAATAATTAAATTAGAATACACAAAACCTATGCCAATACAAGCGCAGGTAATAATTATTATGGAATTTTTCTCTTCTTTAACTTTATAAACCTTCCAAATAAACTTTCATATTATAGACCTGTAATATTATAGACCTGTAACTCTACAGATTATATTTTGAATGCTGACCCTCTGCACACTGATTTCGAAATATCAAAAATTTCAAGCTGCAAATATTTTCCAAAATGTAACATGGAATTTAATTAATTCAATAAGAAGATTGAAATGGTTAAATTCCCAATTTCACTGTGGGAAAAACTTGCTGTTTTAAATTTTGACATCCATGTGCAGACATTTAACTTATGTTTTTATACTATAACTCAATGGCCCAGACTAGCTGGTGCTAACTCAAAAATATCTAGGGCCAAACACAAATTTTGCCCCCCCAATCCCCAAAATTTGCATGCAAAACTGAAAATTAAAAGTCCTATCTGGCCCTCTATACATTTACTCTCTGCGCATGCGCAGACGTCCGGAAGTGACTGGAATTGGCACCAACATCATTCTTTGTTTGACCCTCAGTCAGATAACAAAAAACTGACATCTGTGCTTTTAAAACTCAGTTTTAATGATGCCAGACACAAATCAATGGTTAATTTGGTGGATCCAAGGACACAACTGGATGAAGGGAGGAAGAAACGGTGGTTTGAAACCTTCAGGGCTGTAACTTTATAATTTTTAGCTCAACTTTGGCAAAGCCAAATTTGAGCTTATGCCATGGCCAGTCGTCCGTCAACAATTCAATTACAAACTTCTTGGGTACCTTTGTTAAGACTGTAGGACGAGAACGAGTGTTTTTGGGTCCGATCCAAAATTCAAGTTGGCCACTAGCGGCCATTTTGTACAGACTTAGGTGAAATCAGATTTTTGCGCAGAACTTCCATATGAAAGCGCTGATTTGAATAATTTTTTGTATGAATGTTTAGTACCATGGGATACATCACATACAATACAGGTTTTTTTCTTGTATGTAAATTATGCAAATTAGACTAACTTTGATGTATTTAGTGTTACTTTCAGCACTGTAAGTGCAAATGCCAATACGGCTTGGGCTAGAGGCTGTATTTATCAACCGATCTTCACAAAACTTCTTGGGTACCTCTGTTATCACCTTGGAACGAGAACGAGTGTTTCTGAGTGCGGTCCAAAATTCAAGATGGCTGCCAGTGGCTATTTTGTACCAAAATTAGGTCTAATCAGTTTTTTGTACACAACTTCTATATGGCTCAGGCTAGAGGCCGTATTTATGAAGTTCTGATTTGAATAAATTTTTGTATGAATGTTTAGTAAAATGGAATACATCACATACAGTACGGGTTTTTATGTCGTGCAGAAATTATGCAAATTAGATGAATTTTGATTTATTTAGTGCTACTTATACACTGTAAGTGCACATGTCAATACAGCTCGGGCTAGAGGCTGTATTTATCAACCGATCTTCACGAAACTTCTTGGGTACCTTTGTTATCACCTTGGGACGAGAACGAGTGTTTCTGAGTGCGGTCCAAAATTCAAGATGGCTGCCAGTAGCCATTTTGTACCAAAATTAGGTCCAATCAGTTTTTTGTCACAACTTCTATACAGCTCGTATGTATGAACTGATCGTCACGAAACTTCTTGGGTACCTTTGTTTTCACCTTGGGACAGGAATGAGTGTATTTGGGGGTGCCTTTGTTATCACTGTGCTATAAGGTGCCTTTGTTTTCACTGTGCTATGAGAACAAATATTTTGGGGTTCAGTCAGACCCACTCTGGGACTCAAAGATTTCTTTTCTAGTTTAGCATCTGACTGTCACCCACCTTCACAATGCTTTACCTATACATTTGTTACAGGCTGCGGTCAGTATTTATGTACAGACCATTACAATACTTTATATGTACCTTTGTTATCAGGTCATTACCTAGATGTTTGTCATTGCTGTGTCACATATTATACATGCACATGTCTTGACAAGTTGAGCTACAGTGTCATTGACACTTTCATTTTAAAAATGATTTCATGTTTCCCATATTTTTATACTGTACCAATGACCCAGACATAGCTGGTGCTAACTCTTAAAATATAGGGCCAAACACAAATTTTGCCCCCCAATCCCCAAAATTTGCATCTAAAACTAAAGAAAACATGTCCTGAAAGGCCCTCCACACTTCGCCCCTACTGCGCATGCGCAGTGTCAAAGACGTTCCGAAATTGGCGCCATTTATCATTCTAAGTTTGGCCCTTCATCAGTTAACATCTGACTGATCTTTGTGCTTTTAAATCTCAGTTTAAATGATGCCAGACACATAAATATTAGTGAAATGGTGATTCTAAGGAGGATAGAAAAGGAGGAGAGGAAAAGAATGTGTGACAGAATATTATCAGGGCTGTAACTTAAAATTTTTTAATGAAATTATGTTAAGTTACCTATTTTCAAGGCAGCAGCCATTTTGTTGTCATTCTGATTATTTAGTTACACTGTTTTTTCAAGTGTTTTTCCTCTCTCCCTGTCCTTTAAGTTCCCCCTTGCTATTCTCCCATGCTTTTGGCATAGTTTCTGTAATTATTATTACTAAAATTTCTTGGGAGTTTTAGCTGAATAACAGAATGAATTCTGTTCTTTCCCCATGTTTACGTCTTCACCTACGGGTGGTTAGGCGTTGTGTTCTGCATCTACCATCTGATGTTCTGCAGTTTCTTCCCTGGAAGTCTCTGTTTTGCATCAGATGGTGTATTTTTGGTAACTGATTTCGGGCCTGGGTGCCTGGAGTCTTATTTTAGTGTTTTTACACTCATTGTTTACATTTACAACAGCCCTCTGTGTGAGGGGGGGATTTCTAAATAATAATATCTTTATGTTATTTTAATCATAACTAGATACATTATTATTGTTCGTAAGTGTTGAATAAATTGTTTTAAATATTTTTAAAATTTTTGTCCACACTTAGGCTTGGGATCCATTGGGGCTCAACGTTACTTTTCAGAAACTTGGGCTGTTCTGAAAAAATATTTTTTCAAAATATTTTGATTTCAATTATTTTTTCTATATTAATGGATCATATTATTATTATGTATTTTGATTGCCAGGGGTTAGTGCGAGTACCAGGACTTGTTTTCTTTTCACATTGAAAGGATATTGATCAATTGTTTTAAGAGGAAGTCTTCCTCTGACCTTATTATCATTCTATATGTGGTCAGTGTACTCGCATTAACTCCTGTTCTGTATCGTATGATTTCGATGACAATATGGGAAGCGTATGTCACGGTATGTTGTTGGGGATTTGGACACTCCGGTCCTTTCCCCGCAGGGTCACTCTACTTTATCAATTTCTATTTCAGACGATCAAGATTAGGGTGATGTATCTGTGATGTCTTCCAACAGTGTGCCTCCGTCGTCACAATTAATGAAGGGCTAGCGGAAAAGTGCTCATGTAATACGCCAATTGCCTAAGAGGACCCTAGTAGGTTCGACGGCCTTTGACGTCCGCTAGCTCGCCCGGTGTAGCGTCCATTCACTGAATGTTTCGGCAGCCGGGTTCGTCCGTTGCGGTCTAGAAGGAATTTTGGGGTGATGCGAGCACTATAAAATTAACTTAATGCACACCCAGTGACGGCGGATCGGAGGGAGAACGGAGCAAGCCTTTTAGTCCGGTTCATAGCTCGTTCCGGTCCATCCGGACGGCAAGCGAGAGAGGCCCCTCTCTCGTTCAACAACATCTGGCCCCAGATGTTGTGGTACAATGTGTCGCTAGCGGAGCATACGTCCGTCGCTCGGGACGCTCCGTTGTATAGGCAGTCCGCTGAGACTGCTAAGGCTTCCTCTTCTCGTCAGCGCACACGACCGCACCTTGGCTGCGTGACCGCCGATATATTACCAGCTTCGCCGATCAAGGATTCTTCGGCGACCAGGTCACACCATCCGGCAGCCAGGGATTCGAGACCGATGGACTCCGGACGTTCGCATAGGAAAAGTATGCGGGAGCCATCTGATGCGGAGCTGCCCTCGGCGAAGCAGCGATAGACTGCGCCTCCGCAGGTCTCGACGCCGGACATTCTTGTGCACATAGCACAGCTTATCGCAGCATCCCAGCAGCCGACAGAAACGGTGTCGGATCGAGATTTATCCGACAGCGCTGGGTCGGTAGCCGGGGACTCGAGGCCTGCAGACTCCGGACGTTCGCATAGGAAGTGTGCGGGAGTCAACGTACACGGAGCTTCCAGCGGCAATGCATCGTAAGTCCGCTACTGCACAGGCCTCGGGAACGGACGTGCTTTCCTTAATAGCACAGTTTATCGCAGCATCCCAGCATCAACTGAATCTGTCGCATATATTTTATCCGACGATGCTGGGTCGGGACGCTCCGCGGAAGCGGGTACGGACGTCCGAAAGTTTCATCCGGTCCGACGGGATACCGAAAGGGATTCGGAGGATTTCAAGCTTTCCCTTTCGGAACAACATATGCTGCGATGCCGGATAAGAAACTGATAGCGTCGGTGGACTTAGAAATTTTTGGTTCGGTTCAGGGACATCGTCCCTCAGTTCCGACATAGTCCAATAATGTCACACAAACTTTCGAATTATTGAACGACGCTATATATATTATTATTTTATGCTTGCTATCCAAGCATTTCTGGTTTCTTGTTCGAAGAGTTATGGAGATGTCTTTCAAAAGTGTGCCTCTGTCGTCATAGTTAATGAAGAGTTAGCGGCAATAAGTGCTCATGGATTATGTCTATCGCTTACGGAGTGACATTCGCTAGCTCACCCGGTATAGCGTACATTCATCGAATGGTTCGGCTGCCGGGTTCGTCCGTTGCGGTCTAGGAAGGAGATTTGGGTGATGCGAGCACTTTAATTACTTTAGTACTCACCCAGTGACGGCAGATTGAGGACAGATCGGAGGAAGCCAACAACATAGGGGACCGCATGTTGTGGTTCAGATATTTTACATTCGGAGCATATGTCCGTTGCTCGGGACGCTCCGTTATATTGACAGTCCGAGAGACTGTCTTTAATGCTTCCTCATCCTCACAGCAGGGCAAACGACCGCACATTGGCTACGTGACCTCGAGTATCCGATCAGTTTGGCATTCAGTGATTCCACAGCGAATAGGTCGCGCCATCCGGTAGCCAAGGGACACGAGGCCTATACACTCCGTTCGCTCGCATATTGGAAGTATGCACGGGGTAACGATCTCGGAGCTTCCTGCGGCAATGCATCGTAAGACCGCTGCTCCTCAGGCCTCAGTGATGGACGTGCTATCCGAGTTAGCACAGTTGTTTCGCAGCATCCCAGCAATTGACAGTTTCTCGGTCGAATCAGGAATTATCCGACGGCGCTGGGTCGGTGCGGTCCGCGGTTGCATCAAGCTACGGACGACCGAACGCTTTATAGGGTCCGACAGGATGGCGAAAGGGATTCGAAAGATTTCGAGTTTTCCCTTTAGTAGTATCGGAAGATGCCTTTCATATCTTCTGGCATATCTTCCAGTGATTATTTTTCGGACTTCATTGCTGCGATCTTGGATAAGAGACTTATAGCGTCATTGGACTCGGATTTTTCGATCGGTACAGGGACTTTGTCCCTGACTTACCGACGCAGTCCAATATTGTCATTACAACATGTGTTTTATTTTTCGACGCTATATATTTATATATATATACAAGCCTGCTACTAAGCATGATAGTTTAGTTTCTTGTCCGCGTGGCTCATTTCTGCCATTTTATCTTTTTTACATATAGTTTATTTTGGGAGAGCAGGGCATACCGAGAGTTCATATGCGTCTAGACGGTGTGATTAAAGACTGCATATATTCTTTTTCGCCGTTTAGGTCTTTTCCAATTTCAATGTTGGGAACGACATTATGTATAGTAGACTTAACTTAGACGCTTTATTATACGTAATCCGCCTTACTGAGGCGTTATCATTACGTCTTCAAGAAAAGATTTACGGGATATTATTCTCAATGTAATTTCTTTTGAGGGCAGTAGTTTGTTCACGTATAACTCCGCCCTTCAGTGGCTGATTGGAGTTGGTTAGACGTGATGCAGCCCTAGCTACATCCACGCGTGGATAGTAGGTTAAGAACTCTCTCAGAGTCGCTTCGTTCTCGGAGGAGCTTCTCTTCGACGGCAACTTTCCGGCAATCCATGAATTGCTTGATTTATACATTCTCTTGTCTATCTAGTGTTACAAGAGATTCAGACTGGGGCAAACATTCGGTGGTTGACTCAGAGAGTGCCGCCGCAGTTGCCGGACCCGAGTGTGGCTGTTATGACGGTTGCCAGTCAAACAGATTGGGATATATACTGATCCCTACGGATTCGAAGTGCCAGGGTCTTTGGGTTCCGCAGTCTTTTAGCTATCAGTTTAACTTCCGTGGAATAATGTTTTTTAGGCTTGCTTTATGTCATTGCATGAACATTATTCAAAAACGCATTCCCAAATTCCTGTCCTTTAATTCGACAGTAGTGGCGTATCTCCGGAACCAGGGAGGCACTCTTTCGTTTCCGTTATTCAATTTAATGGAAAGAATCCGTCTGTTGGTTATAGTACACCAAGTTCAGTTTTGGTCCGTCATATTCTGGGTCGTCTGATTGTTTTATCGCACTCCCGTTCTCTTACGGGTCGCTTGTTGCTGTCAGAATGGACTCTCAACAAACAAGTATTCAATCAGATTTGCTATCTATGGGAGCGCCCAATGATGTTTTATTTATGACACAGCTTGCTAATCAATTGCAGACGTATGTGTTGGCTTGTCCAGATCTCTGAGCTAATACTGTTAACGCTCTATTGATCTATAGGACGGAATGATAGGATACGCGTATCCTCCGGCGCTGTTGTTTTAGCAGGTATTGCTAAGATAAACAACCACAATACATTTCTGTTGATAGCATCTCTATCTTCACAGAGATCATGAGTAATTTACTCTCTTGTCTACTGTGGATCTTAACGTGAAATCTTCCTCTATGTGAGGATCTTTTTTCACTGGATAAATCGTGTCATCTTTATCACAACCAGCAAGGTCGCAACCTTCATGTATTCCGTTGTGTGGTCCGTATTGCATTGTAAGCACTGTACTGGACGAGCTTTGGACGCGATTTCTTACTATAGGAGATCCTCTTCTTCGCTATTCTATGCGACTAAAGTGGAGGCTCTTCCGTCGTGGTGTAGGGATCATTATGTTCATATGGTTGATCCCTCCATACTACTCATTGCTATTTTTTAGTATACTTGTTTCACAAGATCTACTGCAGCCTGTTGTTATTTAGGTTATAGGTTTATGTTACCTCATACCTATGCACTCTACGATAGTTTACAATTGAGTCTTTTGTCTCTTTATCTAAGTCAGTTAGTAACTTTTTGATAAATAGACTTAGAATCTTTAGATTAAATTCCTATACGGATTTTAACTTCGGTTCTTATTTAGCTAAGTAATCATTTGAGCCTCTGGAAATAGTAGTTTTCAAATTCTGACCTTTTAGACAGTAATTCTGTTGGTTTCTCTTTTACTGTAGAGTCAGTGAGTTTCATGCACTATCGATGGATGATTTTCACTTTCATAGTTTCGGAATCAATACTTCCGTTACTATTTAGGTTGGATTGTTGCATAAGAGTTAGGCTCCTATTATCCGGAACCTATTATTTTAAGGTCCTTCCGTCTTCGTATGGGCATAGGCCTTTACTCTTTCCGGGTACAGTTTATGTATTTATAAACAGATATCTGTTTATTACAAGGGCGTAAGCTTCTTCTGTCTTTGATGTCTAGTAGAAGGACGTTACGCTCCATTTTATTGTTAATGGATTCTATTAACTAGCGTACTGCTTATGGTATATCATTGGCTTAGCAGTTGTGCTTAAGATTTTGGCTCATGAAGTAAGAGTTCTTCTACTTCTTGGGCTTACATTAATAGTGTTTCTATTATAGATTTTTGAAGGCTGCTCATTGCGCTCAGCCATCCATTCATGAATTTTATCTCAGAAATATCGAGTCCATTTCTGGAGGCCTCTATTGTTAGGTCTATTATCTACTGCTCAGAATGTCATTCACTTAACAGTTGCTACTATAGCTAGGTAGGCTGTCTGTTTCGGCAGTGTCTCCGTTCGGCTGCCCTCTTCGCTCTGGGCTATTTGACCCAGGGCAAGAAAAAGGGGGGGGGGGGAAGGGTGTTCCCTTGGGTCACCTGTTTTTACTATGAAAACAAGGGGATACCTCCTCCGGAGTTAGTAATTCTGAGCTGTTATTGGGATGGTTGTTTAGTGAGAAGTTTAAGTTTATAAAATTCATTCAAGTCTTAGTTTTTAAAGTATAGCTTTTGAATATTGCATATGTCAACGGACATGATTATGCAATTCTCACACACTTTTAGGAGTATAAGAGTCTCTATTCTCTAGACTTACTTTATTATTGGCTTACTTTAAAAATTATTAGTATAAGGATTATTGGATATTAATAGAGTACATGGATGTATGAAGCTCAATTTTTGGAAGGTGTTGTATCTTTCTAATTTATCATAAATAAGAAAGATACATGTAAGGCCTATTACTTCTTTTCCCTACAGGGGATGACTCTATTTTATTTTATTGAGCGTATTCCATTTTGCTCTATGTCCTTGGCCCTCCAGCCTTTTTACTATTCAGCTATGTCTGGGTCATTGGTACAGTATAAAAATGTTAAAAAATTTATAGTAATTTATATATTTTTTATACTTACCAATGACCCAGACGGGGATGGCCCTCCCAGGAGTTGGGAACTCTTGCCTCCCCGCTGAGTACATAGCGCTTACCAGGCACTGGTTATTAGAATGATAAATGGCGCCAATTTCGGATCGTCTTTGACACTGCGCATGCGCAGTAGGGGCGAAGTGTGGAGGGCCTTTCAGGACATGTTTTCTTTAGTTTTAGATGCAAATTTTGGGGATTGGGGGGCAAAATTTGTGTTTGGCCCTATATTTTAAGAGTTAGCACCAGCTATGTCTGGGTCATTGGTAAGTATAAAAAATATATAAATTACTATAAATTTTTTAACTTTCGGGACATGGGCCTGACGTCATCATTCTTGCTAATGATTTTTCCACTGTTTGTTAAGTGTTCCTTCCCTATCCTTCCTTAAGCCCCCCCAGTTAAACTTCCAAGCTTTTTGGCTTGTTTTATTGAAATTTTTTTATAAATATAAGAATGTTTATTCTGTATATCCCCATGGTTACATCCTCACCCTAGGTGTGTTTAGGCATTTTGGTCATGCATCATACATCCGAAGTATCGTTTTTTCTTCTGATGAAGATCTTACTTTACATCGGATAGTTCAAAATCTGTTACTGACTTCAGGCCGTGTTGCCTGAGGTCATGTTTCCGGTTTTCATTCTGATGTTGTTTACATTGACAAAGCTCTATTTATATATGTAGTATCCTATTTATTATCTTGGTAGGACTGTTGAAAGTTACATTAAATATTCCAGTAGTGTAGCAATTAATTTTTGGATAATTAAAAAATTTTAGTCCACACTTAGGCTCTATCGGAATACATTTGGACTCATCGTTCCCTTTGGGGACTTGGGCTCTTGTCAAAATTTTTCGAAAATTTTTTTTTGTGTAAATTATTTTTCGATTTATATTTTGAATGTTATTTGTTATGTATCTTTTTCTAATAATACAAGGCGAGGAAGCCTTTTCTCTGATTTACATGTTGGTTGCCTTGCTTGTAGTCAATGTACTCCCACTAATTCTTGCTCAACATGTGTCGGATGGGATGACAAACGTTGGAGACAGGTGTCACGGTACGTTGTCAGCGGCGAGAGGCCACTGCCGGTTCTCTCGCCATAGAGTCATTCTCGTTTCTTAGTTTTTATTTCAGAGGAACAAGGACATGGTGATGTTTTCACGATGCCTAGACAGAGTGTGCTGCCATCGTCGCATTTAGATGATCAAACAGAGCTAGCAGCAAGGTGCTCATGAACATTGGGCAGTGCTATAAACCACAAACCAGTGGTTTCAGTTCCCTGTCACCAGCTAGCACGACCGGTGAAGCATTACTCCGTCCGTGGGTACCGTGACACTGGGTGTGACCATTGCGGTCTAAGAGGTGGATTGGGTAGAGTGAGCACCTTATAATATAAACAGGCTCACCCAGCGATTACGGAAGTTAATTGGGAAGCTCGGCAAGGTCTGAAAGGACTGCAAGCGAGAGCGCCCCCTCTCTTTCCCAACAACATCTGGGGCCAGATGTGGTGATCGGAACTTGCGTCAGTCGGAGCCTCATTTATCGGGATGTCTGGAGAAAAGAGCCGTCTTGGACACACTGTCCCGGGAGCAGCTGGTGGCCAGGAAACAGAAGACTGCTGCTCCTCAGGCCTCCGTAACGGACTTGCTGTCACAGATTGTGCAGCTCATCACAGCATCCCAGCAAGTGAAGAAGCAGTCGACGGCAGTCTCAGAACCTGGGCTGTCGGATGGTGCTGGGTTGGTCCAGTCATCTGCGCGTTCAGATGCTGCTGACCATGAATTTCAACTGATTCAGATGGATGGTGAAAGGGATACAGAGGAGGATTACCCTTCCCTTTTGGAACAACACATGGTTGCGATGGATTTAATCCATCAACACTACCCTGAATTTGTTCCAGCGAATCAGAATGCTGCGACTACTAGGAAGAAACCGCTGACGTCGTTGGATGCTGACTTTATTGAGACAAAGGAGGAGGTCATGTCTTTTCCGGTTCAGTCTAGACAGGCATTGCAGGCCTTCGGCCATTTAGGCAACGCCATATTCAACTTTCCAGTGGGAAGAAGAAAGGCGGTTTCTTGTCATCATCTTCCGTAATTTTACCATTTGTTGGACTACGTTCATTTAAAACGGTCGGGGAAGATGTATTGAGAGTTCCGCTGCGTTTGGATAAGCAGACTGAGGACCTAGTCATGGCCTTACCTTCGTCATTCTCTATTCGTTCGGACACAATTGAGACAGCAATTTCTTCATTCAGAGCGAATTTAGACGTAGTGTCTTATGCAGATCACCTTCAAGAGCTGTGGCACAACGTCTCAACAGAAAGGAATTTGAGGACGTTCGTACCTCTTTAAGATTCCTTTCCAGGGCTATTATGTTTTCAGATGCACCTAAGCCACCGAGTTGACACTCTTCATGAGGGGGACGTGGTTTCTCCTCCTGTAAGCCTCGCAGGTACTACAGGTGAGGGTTAGGACCTTTATTGCTTGGCAGTTGGCGGATGGTTATCAAGATCCGCATCAAACTGGATAACTATTGCGGAAGACCAGTAGGTAAGAAGTGTGGTCTCGGACGGCCTACGGCTATCTTTCCGAGAGAAACCACCACTAACATGATGTCCGCGATGGAAAAAACTTCCTTCAAATCCTTGCGTAAGAGTCTCTCCAATCGGAGGTAAAGGCTCTCTTCGCAATGGAATCAATAGAGGTCGTCGACAACCAAGATTCTCAAAGATTCTACAGGCACCTGTTCCTCGTACCGAAGCCAGACAGCTCATTCCAACCTGTAATAGACTGGAGCTGGATAAGAAATTTATCATGGCTTTAAAGTTTATTTATGGTAATCATTCAGTCGGTAAAAGCAAGCATTCGAGTGATCGACTATGCGACAAGCATAGATCTAAGGATCCGTTCTTTCATGTCCTGGTATATCCGGCATTCAGAAAGTACCTAAGGTTCGTCGTTCAAGGGATAGTATTTCAGTTCCGAGCGATGTGCTTCGGTCTGAATCTAGCATCCTAGGCATTCACTCGAATAATGAACTTGGTAATGTCTCACTTCCGAGCTCATTCGTCTACGGTAACGTTGGCTTACTTGGACAACATTCTTCAGAGATACAGCATCAACTACTCTTCAGAACGGAATGAGCTTCTAGACTCACAACAATCTGGTTCGTCTGCCATTACCCAGAGCGAAATTAGTCAGTTGTTATGCTCGCTTTTGTCTACACTCAGATGCATTAACAGCGAGGGAATTTATGCGACTGATGGGGTTGTGCAGAGCGGCTGCAGATCTTATTCCGATGGATCGATTACGCACACTTCCCCTCCAGATATTCTTTACCCAGAACTGGAGTGTGAAGATGCATTCGCTCGAGACCAGTATTGTTTTAATGGACCTGGTAAAACAAAAGGTCCAGATTTGGGAAGATATTCTGTGGTTAACTCAGGGAGTTCCACTGCAGCTGCCAGATCCGGCTTTCCCAATTATGACGGATGCGAGCCAAACAGGTTGGGGCACGACCCTGAGCCCATCAGACTCGAAATGCCAGGGTCTTTGGGACCCTCGGTTCCTGGAGAAACACATAAACATCAAAGAAATGATGTCAACATGGTTAGCGCTACAACAATGGATTCACATTATAGCAGACACGCATGTTCAGATATTGTCGGACACTCAACAGTAGTAACGTACATCAGGAACCAGGGAGGCAAGCATTCGATTCCATTATACGAACTAACAGAAAAAATTCTTCTATATGTCATGAAGCATCATGTTCGTCTATCGGTCCGTCATATACCAGGTTGTCTGAACGTACTAGCAAACACGCTCTCTCGGAAAGGTCACCTGTTGGAGTGGACTCTCAACAAGCGAGTATTCAGTCAGATCAGTTGCAGACTTAACGTGTTGCCATGCCCAGACCATCGAGTGTATGCAGTAGATGCTCCGTCAATGTCATGGGACGGAATGATAGGATATGTGTATCCTCCAACTCTGTTGATTCAGCAGATCCTGTTAAAAATCAAACAGTCTCGATGCAAGATTCTGTTAGTAGCATCTCTGTCATCACAGAAACCATGGATCAGTCTTCTCAGGTGTCTGTTATGGGATGTTCCCCGGAAGCTTCCTCCACAAGAGGACCTTCTTTATCATGGGAAGTAACACACACTGCATCACAACCCGGAAGGTCTCAACCTTCACGTATTTCCATTGTGCGGTCCTTCTTGCATGGCAAGCAATGTACAGGACGAGCAGTGGACGCAATTTCTAACTGCAGGAGGTCCTCCTCTTCGCTGAATTACGCAGCAAAGTGGAAGGTTTTCTTCCGTTGGTGTAAGCATCAGTCGATAGATGTCTTATGATCCGTCCATACCGGATATTGCCAATTTTCTGGTCTACCTGTTTGATGATCTCAAACTGCAGCCTGTAACTACTAAGGGCTATAGGTCTATGTTATCGGACACTTAAGCTCATCATGATAGCTTGGCAATTGGATCTAATGCTTCATTAAACTAGTTCGAAATTTCTCTATAAATAGACCTAGAACCCTCAGATTAATTCTTAAGTGGAATTTAGCTTGAGTTCTGTTGAAGCTTAAAGAAGCTCTGTTTGAGCCGTTAGACGTTGTAGAGTTAAAATTCTTGACCTATAAAACAGCATTTCTCTTAGCCTTTGTTTCCGCTAAAAGAGTTAGTGAACTCCATGCTTTATCTGTTGACGAATCTCACTATCGTAGTGTTGGAAATACCATCACTTTAACTACCTAAGTGGGATTTTTGGCTAAGAATCAGGCTCCAGATAAATGGCCTGAGTCTATTATCATAAAGGCTCTGCTGTCTACAGACACTCGTAGACCTTTGCTGTGTCCAGTCAGGGCTATGCGCATATATAAATGCTGTTTTGAGTTTATTAGAAAAGGAAGGAAACGCTTCTTTTTATCATTGATTCCTAACAGAAAAGATATTTCTGTTCATTCAGTTGCTAGATGGATTCAGTTGGCAATACACATTGCCTATGAAAGTCTATCTTTGGATCAGCATTCTGTAAATAAGATATCAGCGCATGAAGTTAGAGCGCTGTCCACCTCTTGGGCTTATTCTAACAGTATAGCCATCACTGATCTCATGAAAGCTGCATACTGGTCACAGCCTTCTACATTTACCAAGTTTTACCTTAGAAATACAGAGTCCATCTCAGGTGACCTTAGATGTTTAGGTCCTCAATCTGTTGCTCAGAATGTCGTCCTCTAAATGATTACATCTATAGTTATCTTGGCAACCCATTCCAGCAGTGATGCTGTTCCGCTGCCTTCTTCGTTTTGCAGTCATGTACCTCAGAACAAGGGGAAGGGGGGGGGGGGCGGTTTTTCCCTTATTATCATCTGGCTTTATAGTGAAAAGCAAGGAAAGACCTCCTCCGGTGTCATTAGTCCCGAGTCGGTGCTGGGATGGTTTTAAGGTGTAACTCGGTGTGTAGCAAAATTAATATGTCTCATTTATGTATTGTTTTTAAAGTGTAGCTCACTGTGAAGCATTTGTATATGTCACATGTCAAACGGGCGTTAACATACAATCCTCAGACACGTTTAAATGAGTATAAAGAGTCTCATTCTCTGGACTATCTTTATATATTGGCTTCCCTTCACCGAATTAGCAAAATGAGTTATGTTGGCATGAAATGGAGAAGTATATATTTTGTAATGCTCAGTTACATTGTTGGTGTTATGTCTTTCTCGTTTCTGATAAATGAGAAATACATATGTAATTCCTTTCTCTCCTATTCTCCTTTAGGAGCTATCCTTTAAGAAGTGATTGAGTAATTGGATTTTCCTTCATGTCCTCGGCCGTCCAGCCTTTTTACGATTCAGCCAAGTCTGGGCCGTTGGTAGTTGTATAAAAATATTATAAATTCAAAGTAATATGTATATTTTTTATACTTACCAATGGCCCAGACGGGGATGGCCCTCCCATGAGTGGGCAATGATGGTTCGCACCAATTTTGGTGTCTTCTTGGATACTGCGCATGTGCAGTTCACTAAAGTATGGAGGACCACATAGGACATAATTTTTCAGTTTTGCATGCAAATTTTGGGGATGGGGGGGGGGGGGGGGGTGCAAAATTTGTGTTTGGCCCTGGATATTTTTGAGTTAGAACCAGCTAAGTCTGGGCCATTGGTAGGTATAAAAAATATACAAATTACTTTGAATTTATAATTTTTATTGAAAACATATCATACAGGGAACAGAAATTAACATATTTTCGATTATAGAAATTCTTGTCATATTTCATAATCCTTTCATAAATATTGAATATTATCCTTTTCATCAGACACAACACACAGTCAATTTAAGCTACAGTGTCATTGACACTTTCATTTCCTTTGAGAAATTTGTGTTAAGGCCCCACAAAGTAGATCTTCTGTTTCTCAGGCTATTTTTTGTAAAATTGCATATGACAGTGCGGTCTTTAGCTCACCGAAGGGAGCTTAACTTATCACTTGCCGTCCATCGTCATCTGTTGTCGTCCGCTGTCTGTCGTGAACTTTACATTATCGACTTCTCCTCACAAAGTACTTGACCAAATTTTATGTACATGTTCCTTATCATATGTCAATTCAAGTTTGTTCAAATAAACTTGCTGTTCCCACAGGGGGCACCAGAAGGGGGCATAACTCTGACAGCAAAAATTAAAAAAAATCTTCTTCAGATCCACCAGTCAGAATCTTTTCATATTTGTTATACAACATCTCTAGGGGGGTCAGATTCAAGTTTGTTCAGATTGAGTCCCTGGGTTAAGATTTGGGCTCTCTATTGGAGCCCAATGTTTAACTTGGTGCAATTTGAGGAAATTTCTTTAAAAATCTTCTTCTTCAAATCCACCAGTCAGAATCCTTTCATGTTTGGTATAAACATCTGTAGGGGGGGCAGATTCAAGTTTGTTCAAATCCAGTCCCTGGGTTAATAATTGGGCTCCCTGTAGGAGCCCAAATTTTAACTTACGGAAATATGAGGAAATTTCTTTAAAAATCTTCCTTCTTCAGATTCACCAGTCAGAATTCTTTCATATTTGGTATACAACATCTCTAGGGGGGGGGGGGGGGGGGGGGGGGGGGGGGGGGGGGGGGCAGATTCAAGTTAATTCAAATCGGGTCCCTGAGTTAATATTTGGGCCCTTTATTGGAGCCCAAAGTTTAACTTGGTGCAATTTGAGGAAATTTCTTTAAAAATCTTCTTCTTCAGATCCACCAGTCAGAATCCTTTCATGTTTGGTATACAACATCTATAGGGGGGGTCAGATTCAAGTTTGTTCAAATCGAGTGGGAGCCCAAATTTTAACTTTGTGCAATGCGTGGAATATTCTTTAAAAATCTTCTTCAGATTCACCAGTCAGAATCCTCTCATATTTGGTATATATCATCTCCAGGGGGGCTAGATTCAAGTTTGTTCAAATTGGGTCCCTGGGTTGAAAATCGAGTTTGTCGGTTAATATTTGGGTTCCCTACGGTAGCCTGAATTTTAACTTAGTGTAATATGAGAAAATTTCTTTAAAAATCTTCTTCTTCAGATCCACCAGTCAAAACCCTTTCATGTTTAATATTTGGGCTCCCAATGGGAGCCCAAATTTTAACGTTGTGCAATGCGTGGAATATTCTTTAAAAATCTTCTTCTTTAGATCCACCAGTCAGAATCCTTTAACATTTGGTATGCATCTTCTCTTGGAGGGGTCAGATTCAAGTTTGTTCAAATCGGGTCCCTGGGTTGAAAATTTTGGGTCTTGTTTGGACTTAGAAATTTTTGACCAAAATTTGAGAAAAAAAATTTGCTTTGGATTTGTTATGCGTTCTGTTCAATTTTGAGACAACGTTCACTTTGAAAGACACTTTTCTGATAATATAAACCTTTCACTGAATGGCGTGCAATATTATTATAATTTCTAAATAACAATGATGAGTGAATATGTGGGTGGGGGGAAGATACACAGACCTGTGTATCTTCCCCCCCCCCCTCCTCCCCCTTAGCCTTCCATAAAGTGCTCCCCATGATGTTCATTTTGATAGACCTTGTTCAGATATTATGGACCTTTCTCTGAAAGACTTGGAATGTTATTATAATTTATAAATAACAATGATGAGTCAATATATGGGTGGGGGGAAGATACACAGGTCTGTGTATCTTCCCCACCTCCACCCTTAGCCTTCCATAAAGTGCTCCCCACAATGTTCATTTTGATAGACACTTTTCTGATAATATAAACCTTTCACTGAAAGGCGTGCAATGTTATAATTTCTAAATAACAATGATGAGTGAATATGTGGGTGACCTGTTTGTCTTCCCCCTCCTTAGCCTTCCATATATATGAATATATTTTGATAGACACTTTTCGGATAATATAAACCTTTCTCTGAAAGGCGTGGAATGTTATTATAATTTCCAAATAACAATGATGAGTGAACTGTTCTGTAATTATCAAACTTCCACTGTAAGGTATGGAATGTTATTATAATTTCAAAATGTGTACATATTTTTTGCTTGTCTACTGCCAATAAAGATCTGAATTGAAAAATATTTTTTGTCTGAGTGAATTTTTTTCATCAAAAAACCTGTCAAACCTGGAGTGTCAGAAAAAATAATAAACACCATCAATAGTCATGCCTGATGTTATCAATGTTAAAAAGATATTGGAGGGGTGGGGGTGGGGTGGGGGACGATACCCAGGGGGGGGGAGATACACTAGTGTATATTCCCCTTGCGGGAGAGAATTCTTTCCTATTTGGTATATGACATCACAAGGGTGGTTAGATTCAAGTTTGTTAAATTTGAGTCCTTGGCTTAATATTTGGGCTCTATGGGCAGGGGTGGGGTGGGGAGGGGGCATGTTACGTTCAGGTTTGTTCAAATCCATTCCTTAGTGTTTTTCCATAAAATTTGCCTCTCATTTGTAGTGCTGATGAACCATGTCTAACTGAATGTGACCCTAAATACTTCTTTGAACACTTTGGCCGGTGGGTTTTTAAGGCCCTTTGGGGCCTCTTGTTTATTTTTGTAGTTATTTTTTTTCCACCAAAAGTTCCTGTTCTTGGTTTGTTTCATGTTTTTGGCCTCGTAATATACATAATAGCATGGGTGGTGATGCATTTCATCCCTTCAGTGCAAGAAGTCTTTGCAGTTCTAACGCATTACAAAGCCTTGTTGACCTCAACTTGGGTAAAATATCAGACATAAACCATGTAATTTTTATTTTTTTTAAGTTTGCATTTATTTTAAAGAGAGAGCATAAAATGACCAGGCAGCAGGGCCTGAGACAGGGACCAGCCGTGAGGGTGACTGGGGCGATTATGTCGCCCTTCTAAGCCCAAACTCGCCTAGAAAAATGGTTAGGGTGATTACAAGTCGCCCTCTAAAAATTGGCCAAAATGAGGAAAGGCTGAACTGAGTGATGCGAGGTTTACATGAAAACGATTATTTTCAAAAATCGAATGTGTTCGAGTGTGATAAATGGGTATTTTAATTCGACAAATAAACGTCCATTTATTTGAAATCACACGACAATCAATTGTCCATTGTCGCTTTTGATGGATTTTTTTTATTTCTATTTTGTTGCGTTTCAGTCGGAGCTTCAAGTGTCGAAACAAAAATAGGTGACTCACGCGACTCAACAAAATAACCCAGTTTGAAAGTAGGTTACGTCGCTTAGGATGCCGAAAATGTATACACAACTGACGTATTTTATAACACAGTATTTTCATTTCGTTTTGCTGACAACTATTAACTGTTGGGCTGTCTATTCCCAGAAAAACACAAATGGAATTGAAACACATGAAAAAAGGCTTTAGTGATGACAAGAAAAGCTTTGTACAGGATACAAGTGTGCATGTGGACGATCTTGAAAAAGGGTCCTCCTAAACACCGGAATGACATGAAATGATGCGGAATGACACCGGAATGCCATAAAAATGATGTGGAATGACATTTCTTTTACAAAATTCTCGACCCAGAATGTATTTTGTTTATTAACTAACAAAGTACCTCCCAAGCAACCTTCTTACATCTGGTCCTGTTCACACTTTCAGACTCAGGAAATTATCAGCTTAGTAGACTTTGGTGAAAGGCAACCACAGGGGGGTGCTGGGGGATTGGCAGGAAGAAGAGGGGAGGGGTCATGAAGGAGAGGGTAGCAGTGAGGGGATTTTCAGTCAATAATAACTTGCCTATGAAGTCTCCCTACATGACTCTGCAGTCTCCCTATTTTTTCTGGAGGGAGACTTGAAGTCTCCCTAAAATTCCCCTCTAGGCTGGTCTCTGGCCTGAGAAACATATAACTTTTAGGCCTAAAAGGGATATTTTGTGCTGGAAATATTTAGAAAAAACCCTTGTCAGGTTTTCATTGATGAGTTAAAATCAGATTTAGTGAGTAGTTTCACATCAACTGGTAATTTGCCGTTCGAACCAGCCGATTTCTTGAACACTTAAGTTTACAATCTTTTGTTTCCCATTTTAAAGAAATAAATCTATGTACTCATTGAATCACATTATATAGAGGTTCTCTATTGAATCACGAGTTGACTAGATATTTTGGAACCAATTTCACTGAAAGTGAGCTGGACCAAGGCTTACCAAGACTTCGATAAATTTTAGTGACAGAGTTTCCACTCAAAAAGTCCTGGAATTTTAGCCCCTTTCTCGAAAAGTGCTTGAATATGTGTATTTTTATACTGTACCAATGACCCAGACATAGCTGGTGCTAACTCTTAAAATATAGGGCCAAACACAAATTTTGCCCCCCAATCCCCAAAATTTGCATCTAAAACCAAAGAAAACATGTCCTGAAAGGCCCTCCACACTTCGCCTCTACTGCGCATGCGCAGTGTCAAGGACATTCCGAAATTGGCGCCATTAATCATTCTAAGTTTGGCCCTTCATCAGTTAACATCTGACTGATCTTTGTGCTTGTAAATCTCAGTTTAAATGATGCCAGACACATAAATATTAGTGAAATGGTGATTCTAAGGAGGATAGAGAAGGAGGAGAGGAAAAAAATGTGTGACAGAATATTATCAGGGCTGTAACTTAAAATTTTTTAATGAAATTATGTTAAGTTACCTATTTTCGAGGCAGCAGCCATTTTGTTGTCATTCTGATTATTTAGTTACACTGTTTTTTAAGTGTTTTCCTCTCTCCCTGTCCTTTAAGTCCCCCTTGATATTCTCCCATGCTTTTGGCATAGTTTTTGTAATTATTATTACTAAATTTTCTTGGGAGTTTTAGCTGAATAACAGAATGAATTCTGTTCTTTTCCCCATGTTTACGTCTTCACCTACGGGTGGTTAGGCATTGTGTTCTGCATCTACCATCTGATGTTCTGCAGTTTCTTCCCTGGAAGTCTCTGTTTTGCATCAGATAGTGTATTTTTGGTAACTGATTTCGGGCCTGGGTGCCTGGAGTCTTATTTTAGTGTTTTTACACTCATTGTTTACATTTACAACAGCCCTCTGTGTGAGGGGGGGATTTTTGGAAAATAATATCTTGATGTTATTTTAATCATAACTAGATACATTATTATTGTTCGTAAGTGTTGAATAAATTGTTTAAAATATTTTTAAAATTTTTGTCCACACTTAGGCTTGGGATCCATTGGGGCTCAACGTTACTTTTCAGAAACTTGGGCTGTTCTGAAAAAATATTTTTTCAAAATATTTTGATTTCAATTATTTTTTCTATATTAATGGATCATATTATTATTATGTATTTTGATTGCCAGGGGTTAGTGCAAGTACCAGGACTTGTTTTCTTTTCATATTGAAAGGATATTGATCAATTGTATTAAGAGGAAGTCTTCCTCTGACTTTATAATCTTTCTATATGTGGTCAGTGTACTCGCATTAACTCCTGTTCTGTATCGTATGATTTCGATGACAATATGGGAAGCGTATGTCACGGTATGTTATTGGGGAATTGGACACTCCGGTCCTTTCCCCACAGGGTCACTCTACTTTATCAATTTCTATTTCAGACGATCAAGATTAGGGTGATGTATCTGTGATGTCTTCCAACAGTGTGCCTCCGTCGTCACAATTAATGAAGGGCTAGCGGAAAAGTGCTCATGTAAATACGCCAATTGCCTAAGAGGACCCTAGTAGGTTCGACGGCCTTTGACGTCCGCTAGCTCGCCCGGTGTAGCGTCCAATCACCGAATGGTTCGGCAGCCGGGTTCGTCCGTTGCGGTCTAGAAGGAATTTTGGGGTGATGCGAGCACTATAATGAACCTAATGCACACCCAGTGACGGCGGATCGGAGGGAGAACGGAGGAAGCCTTTTAGTCCGGTTCATAGCCCGTTCCAGTCCATCCGGACGGCAAGCGAGAGAGGCCCCTCTCTCGTTCAACAACATCTGGCCCCAGATGTTGTGGTACAAAATGTGTCGCAAGCGGAGCATACGTCCGTCGCTCGGGACGCTCCGTTGCATAGGCAGTCCGCGGAGACTGCTAAGGCGTCCTCTTCTCGTCAGCGTACACGACCGCACCTTGGCTGCGTGACCGCCGATATATTACCAGCTTCGCCGATCAAGGATTCTTCGGCGACCAGGTCACACCATCCGGTAGCCAGGGACACGAGGCCTGCAGACTCCGGACGTTCGCATAGGAAGTGTGCGGGAGTCAACGTACACGGAGCTTCCGGCGGCAATGCATCGTAAGACCGCCACTGCACAGGCCTCGGGAACGGACGTGCTTTCCTAAATAGCACAGTTTATCGCAGCATCCCAGCATCAACTGAATCTGTCGCATATTTTTTATCCGACGATGCTGGGTCGGGACGCTCCGCAGAAGCGGGTACGGACGTCCGAAAGTTTCATCCGGTCCGACGGGATACCGAAAGGGATTTGGAGGATTTCGAGCTTTCCCTTTCGGAACAACATATGCTGTTGTGTATGTCATCTGACTTGGTCTTCTACAGCTTCTTTCGTCGGACCAGAATGCTGCGATGCCGGATAAGAAACTGATAGTGTCGGTGGACTTAGAAATTTTTGGTTCGGTTCAGGGACATCGTCCCTCAGTTCCGACATAGTCCAATAATGTTACACAAACTTTCGAATTATTGAACGACGCTATATATATTATTATTTTATGCTTGCTATAACCAAGCATTTCTGGTTTCTTGTTCGAAAAGTTACGGAGATGTCTTTCAAAAGTGTGCCTCTGTCGTCATAGTTAATGAAGAGCTAGCGGCAATAAGTGCTCATGGAATATGTCTATCGCCTACGGAGTGACATTCGCTAGCTCACCCGGTGTAGCGTACATTCATCGAATGGTTCGGCTGCCGGGTTCGTCCGTTGCGGTCTAGGAAGGAGATTTGGGTGATGCGAGCACTTTAATTACTTTAGTACTCACCCAGTGACGGCAGATTGAGGACAGATCGGAGGAAGCCTGTTAGTCCGGTTCCTGGCTTGTCCAGGTCCGTCCGGGCTGTGAGCGAGAGAGGTCCCTCTCTCGTCCAACAACATAGGGGACCGCATGTTGTGGTTCAGATATTTTACATTCGGAGCATATGTCCGTCGGTCGGGACGCTCCGTTATATTGACAGTCCGAGAGACTGTCCTTAATGCTTCCTCATCCTCACAGCAGGGCACACGACCGCACATTGGCTACGTGACCTCGAGTATCCGATCAGTTTCGTCATTCAGTGATTCCACGGCGAATAGGTCGCGCCATCCGGTAGCCAAGGGACACGAGGCCTATACACTCCGTTCGCTCGCATATTGGTAGTATGCTCGGGGTAACGATCACGGAGCTTCCAGCGGCAATGCATCGTAAGACCGCTTCTCCTCAGGCCTCAGTGACGGACGTGCTATCCGAGTTAGCACAGTTGTTTCGCAGCATCCCAGCAATTGACAGTTTCTCGGTCGAATCAGGAATTATCCGACGGCGCTGGGTCGGTGCGGTCCGCGGTTGCATCAGGTACGGACGACCGAACGCTTTATAGGGTCCGACAGGATGGCGAAAGGGATTCGAAAGATTTCGAGTTTTCCCTTTAGTAGTATCGGAAGCTGCCTTTCATTTCTTCTGGCATTATCTTCCAGTGATTGTTATTTCGGACTTCATTGCTGCGATCTTGGATAAGAGACTTATAGCGTCATTGGACTCGGATTTTTCGATCGGTTCAGGGACATTGTCCCTGACTTACCGACGCAGTCCAATATTGTCATTACAGCATGTGTTTTATTTTTCGACGCTATTTATATATATATACAAGCCTGCTACCAAGCATGATAGTTTAGTTTCTTGTCCGCGTTGCTCATTTCTGCCATTTTATCATTTATACGAATAGTTTATTTTGGCAGAGCAGGGCATACCGAGAGTTCATATGCGTCTAGACGGTGTGGTTAAAGACTGGATATATTCTTTTTCGCCGTTTATGTCTTTTCCAACTTCAATGTTGGAAACGACATGATGTATAGTAGACTTAACTTAGACGCTTTATCATACGTAATCCGCCTTACTGAGGCGTTATCATTACGTCTTCAAGAAAAGATTTACGGGATATTATTCTCAATGTAATTTCTTTTGAGGGCAGTAGTTTGTTCACGTATAACTCCGCCCTTCAGTGGCTGATTGGAGTTGGTTAGACGTGACGCAGCCCTAGCTACATCCACACACGTGGATAGTAAGGTTAAGAACTCTCTCAGAGTCGCTTCGTTCTCGGAGGAGCTTCTCTTCGACGGCAACTTTTCGGCAATCCATGAATTGCTCGATTTACACGTTCTCTTGTCTATCTAGTGTTACAAGAGATTCAGACTGGGGCAAACATTCGGTGGTTGACTCAGAGAGTGCCACCGCAGTTGCCGGACCCGAGTGTGGCTGTTATGACGGTTGCCAGTCAAACAGATTGGGATATAATACTGATCCCTACGGATTCGAAGTGCCAGGGTCTTTGGGTTCCGCAGTCTCTTAGCAACCAGTTTTCTTCCGCGGAATAGTGTTTTTTAGGCTTGCTTTATGTCATTGCATGAACATTATTCAGAAATCCTGTCCTTTAATTCGACAGTAGTGGCGTATCTCCGGAACCAGGGAGGCACTCTTTCGTTTCCGTTATTCAATTTAATGGAAAGAATCCGTCTGTTGGTTATAGTACACCAAGTTCTGTTTTGGTCCGTCATATTCCGGGTCGTCTGATTGTTTTACCGGACTCCCGTTCTCTTTCGGGTCGCTTGTTGCTGTCAGAATGGACTCTCAACAAACAAGTATTCAATCAGATTTGCTATCTATGGGAGCGCCCAATGATGATTTATTTACGACACAGCTTGCTAATCAATTGCAGACGTATGTGTTGGCTTGTCCAGATCTCTGAGCTAATGTTGTTAACGCTCTATTGATCTATAGGACGGAATGATAGGATACGCGTATCCTCCGGCGCTGTTGTTTTAGCAGGTATTGCTAAGATAAACAACCACAATACATTTCTGTTGATAGCATCTCTATCTTCACAGAGATCATGGGTAATTTACTTTCTTGTCTACTGTGGGTCTTAACGTGAAATCTTCCTCTATGTGAGGATCTTTTTTCACTGGGTAAATCGTGTCATCTTTATCACAACCCGCAAGGTCGCAACCTTCATGTATTCCGTTGTGTGGTCCGTATTGCATTGTAAGCACTGTACTGGACGAGCTTTGGACGCGATTTCTTACTATAGGAGATCCTCTTCTTCGCTATTCTATGCGGCTAAAGTGGAGGCTCTTCCGTCGTTGGTGTAGGGATCATTATGTTCATATTGTTGATCCCTCCATACTACTCATTGCAATTTTTTAGTATACTTGTTTCACAAGATCTACTGTAGCCTGTTATTATTAAGGTTATAGGTTTATGTTACCTCATACCTATGCACTCTACGATAGTTTACAATTGAGTCTTATGTCTCTTTATCTAAGTCAGTTAGTAACTTTTTGATAAATAGACTTAGAATCTTTAGATTAAATTCCTATATGGATTTTAACTTCGGTTCTTATTTAGCTAAGTAATCATTTGAGCCTCTGGAAACAGTAGTTTTCAAATTCTGACCTTTTAGACAGTAATTCTGTTGGTTTCTCTTTTACTGCAGATTCAGTGACTTTCATGCACTATCGATGGATGATTTTCACTTTCGTAGTTTCGGAATCACTACTTCCGTTACTATTTAGGTTGGATATTTGCATAAGAGTTAGGCTCCTATTATCCGGAACCTATTATTTTTAAGGTCCTTCCGTCTTCGTATGGGCATAGACCTTTACTCTTTCTGGGTAGAGTTTATGTATTTATAAACAGATATCTGTTTATTACTATGGGCGTAAGCTTCTTCTGTCTTTGATGCCTAGTAGAAGGACGTTACGCTCCATTTTATTGTTAATGGATTCTATTAACTATCGGTACTGCTTATGGTATATCATTGACTTAGCAGTTGTGCTTAAGATTTCGGCTCATGAAGTAAGAGTTCTTCTACTTCTTTGGCTTACATTAATAGTGTCGCTATTATAGATTTTTGAAGGCTGCTCATTGCGCTCAGCCATCCACATTCATGAATTTTTATCTCAGAAATATCGAGTCCATTTCTGGAGGCCTCTATTGTTAGGTCTATTATCTACTGCTCAGAATGTCATTCACTTAACAGTTGCTACTATAGCTAGGTAGGCTGTCTGTTTCGGCAGTGTCTCCGTTCGGCTGCCCTCTTCGCTCTGGGCTATTTGACCCAGGGCAAGAAAAAGGGGGGGGGGGGGGGAAGGGTGTTCCCTTGGGTCACCTGTTTTACTATGAAAACAAGGGGATACCTCCTCCTCCGGAGTTAGTAATTCTTAGCTGTTATTGGGATGGTTGTTTAGTGAGAAGTTTAGGTTTTTAAAATTCATTCAAGTCTTAGTTTTTAAAGTATAGCTTTTGAATATTGCATATGTCAACGGACATGATTATGCAATCCTCAGACACTTTTAGGAGTATAAGAGTCTCTATTCTCTAGACTTACTTTATTTATTGGCTTACTTTAAAAATTATTAGCATAAGGATAATATTGGATATTAATAGAGTACATGGATGTATGAAGCTCAATTTTGGAAGGTGTTGTATCTTTCTAATTTATCATAAATAAGAAAGATACATGTAAGGCCTATTACTTCTTTTTCCCTACAGGGGATGACTCTATTTTATTTTATTGAGCGTATTCCATTTTGCTCTATGTCCTTGGCCCTCCAGCCTTTTTACTATTCAGCTATGTCTGGGTCATTGGTACAGTATAAAAATGTTAAAAAATTTATAGTAATTTCTATATTTTTTATACTTACCAATGACCCAGACGGGGATGGCCCTCCCAGGAGTTGGGAACTCTTGCCTCCCCGCTGAGTACATAGCGCTTACCAGGCACTGGTTATTAGAATGATTAATGGCGCCAATTTCGGAACGTCCTTGACACTGCGCATGCGCAGTTGAGGCGAAGTGTGGAGGGCCTTTCAGGACATGTTTTCTTTGGTTTTAGATGCAAATTTTGGGGATTGGGGGGCAAAATTTGTGTTTGGCCCTATATTTTAAGAGTTAGCACCAGCTATGTCTGGGTCATTGGTAAGTATAAAAAATATATAAATTACTATAAATTTTTTAACTTTTCCTTAAAAAAAACTCGATTTTCTACCACCCCCTTGAAAAATACTTAAATTCAGTGATAACCCACCCCATATTCATACGATGTCACAAAATTGGTCAGGAACCACAACTCTTTCATCTCTGTGTTGTCCCTTGAGTCCATCAAGTCACCATTTGCAGTGCTTAAGCCTTTTTGCACTCAAGATATGTTTTTTCTACAGCTAGTTTTGGTTTCCAGAAATCAAATCCGTGGGCTTATGAACCGATTTATGAACCAATCTTTACAAAACTTCTTGGGTACCTTTGTTATCACTATGGCATGAGAACAAGTGTTTTGGGGTACTGTCCGAAATTCAAGATGGCCACCGGCAGCCATTTTGTACCGAAATTCGTGCAATCAGTTTTTTGTACTGAATTTCTGTATGTAAGTTCTGATTTGAATAAATTTTTGTATGAACGTTTAGTAACATGGAATACATCACATATATAATATGGGTATTTTTCAGATGCAGAAATTTTGCAAATTAGATGAACTTTGATTTATTCAGTGCTACTTATATACAGTAAGTACACATGTCAATACGGCTCAGACTAGGGGCAGTATTTATGAACCAATCTTCACGAAACTTCTTGGGTACCTTTGTTATCACTTTGGAACGAGAACGAGTGTTTTGGGGCGTGGTCCAAAATTCAAGATGGCTGCCAACAGCCATTTTTACCAAAAGTAGGTGCTATCAATTTTTTGTACAGAACTTCTAGGACTATGTTTGTTATCATCATGGGATGGTAATGAGTGCTTTTGGGCTCAGCCCAAAATTCAAAATGCCTGTCGTCAGTGATATTTTCTGGAATTGTGTGTCTTACATCTTTTGTACAGAACCTGTAAAGAAGATTTTTTATGTCAGTCATGTTTGCTATAAATTTATTGGGTACCCTTGTTATCACTGTGGTATGAGAACAAATATTTTGGTGTTCAGTCAGACCCACTCAGGGACTCAAAAAGGGAGATAATTAAAAATCTTTTCCAAAAACACCAAACAAAATAATGTTTCTTGAATTCAGCATCCCTAGGATGTGTATATTCAGATGTGTTGAAGCCAAGTTCCTGTGTTAATATTTGGTGTTGTTTGGGGAGGGTAAACATTATTAGCACAACCCGATTTTCTATTTCCAATGAGAAAAACAAAACCTCACCCGTGGGAACCTTATGAGCTAAAGATAAAAAATTCAAATACCTATATTTTAAGAAGGACTGGACAAATATTTATTAATTAGTATGAATCAACCTTAGGGTTTGAATCAAACGGGCCAAAACAATTGCTAACATTTGGCTTATGGTGCACCATACAAGGATCCCCATTGTCACATTAACCCCCCATGGAGATTTTTAGCGGCAACTAGCAGCTCTATAAGTCGTAAAGTCAGTCTGTCTGTCGGTCTGTCTGTCGGTCGGTCTGTCTGTGACCAACGAGTTTGTCTGTGACCAACGAGTTTCAAAACTCAATAACTTTTGAAATACTTGATGGATTGACTTTATATTTGGCATGTAAGCGTATCTTATTGATGTCTAGCCACTGTTCAATGCATGTTTTGTTCCAAATATTTGTCTTCGGTCTGTCGGTCGGTCTGTCGGTCGGTCTGTCTGTGACCAACGAGTTTCAAAACTCAACTTTTGAAATACTTGATGGAATGACTTTATATTTGGCATGTAAGTGTATCTTATTGATGTCTAGCCACTGTTCAATGCATGTGTTGTTCCAAATATTTAGCTCAACTTTGACGAAGTCAAATTTGAGCTATTGTCATGGCCCGTCGTCCGTCGTCCGTCTGTCCGTCCGTCTGTCCATCTGTCCTTACGTCAACAATTGGCTATGGCTCGGGCTAGAGGTCGTATTTATGAACCGATCTTTTTGAAACTTCTTGTGTACCTTTGTTATGACCCTGGGACGGGAACGAGTGTTTTTAGGTGTGGTCCGAAATTCAAGATGGCTGCCAGCGGCCATTTTGTACCGATGATGCAAAAATCAGTTTTTTGTACAGAACTTCTGTATGAAAGTTCTGATTTGAATAAAGTTTTGTATAAATGTTTAGTACCATGGGATACATCACATATAATACGGGTTTTTTTCTCGTGCGTAAATTGTGCAAATTAGACTGACTTTGATTTATTTAGTGTTACTTTCAGAGCTGTAAGTGCCAAGCTGCTATGGCTCGGTCTAGAGGCCGTATTTATGAACCGATCTTTACGAAGCTTCTTGGGTACCTTTGTTATGACTGTGGGACGAGAACGAGTGTTTTTGGGTGCGGTCCGAAATTCAAGATGGCTGGCAGCTGCCATTTTGTACCGACGATGCAGAAATCTGTTTTTTGTACAGAACTTCCATATGAAAGCTCTGATTTGAATAATTTTTTGTATGAATGTTTAGTACCATGGGATACATCACATATAATACGGGTTTTTTTCTCGTGCATAAATTATGCAAATTAGACTAACTTTGATGTTTTTTGGTGTTACTTTCAGCACTGTTAAGTGCAAATGCCAATACGGCTCGGGCTAGAGGCCGTATTTATGAACCGATCTTTATGAAACTTCTTGGGTACCTTTGTTATCACCGTGGGACGAGAACGAGTGTTTTGGGGTCCGGTCCGAAATTCAAGATGGCCGATGGCAGCCATTTTGTACGAAATTTGGTGCAATCAGATTTTTGCACAGAACTTCCATATGAAAGCGCTGATTTGAATAATTTTTTGTGTGAATGTTTAGTACCATGGGATACATCACATATAATACGGGTTTTTTTCTCGTGCAGAAATTATGCAGATTAGATGAACTTTGATTTTTTCAGTGCTGCTTACACACAGTAAGTACACATGTCAATACGGCTCGGGCTAGAGTCTGTATTTATGAACCGATCTTCACGAAACGTCTTGGGTACCTTTGTTATCACCTTGGGACGAGAACGAGTGTTTCTGGGTGCGGTCCAAAATTCAAGATGGCTGCCAGTGGCCATTTTGTATCGAAATTAGGTCTAATCAGTTTTTTATACACAACTTCTATATGGCTCAGGCTAGATGCCGTATTTATGAACCAATCTTTACGAAACTTCATGGGTACCTTTGTTATTATCGTGGGATGAGAACGAGTGTTTTTGGGTGTGGTCCGAATTTCAAGATGGCCACCAGCAGCCATTTTGTACCAAAATTAGTGCAATCAGTCTTTTGTACAGAACTTCTGTATGAAAGTTCTGATTTGAATAAATTTTTGTATGAATGTTTAGTAACATGGAATACATCACATATAGTACGTTTTTTTTTCTCATGCAGAAATTATGCAAATTAGATGAACTTTGATTTATTCAGTGCTACTTATACTCTGTAAGTGCACATGTCAATACGGCTCGGGCTAGAGGCTGTATTTATGAACCGAACTTCACAAAACTTCTTGGGTACCTTTGTTATCACCTTGGGACGAGAACGAGTGTTTCTGGGCGTGGTCCAAAATTCAAGATGCCTGCCAGTGGCCATTTTGTACCGAAATCAGGTCCAATCAGTTTTTTGTCACAACTTCTACACAGCTCATATTTGTGAACTGATCTTCACGAAACTTCTTGGGTACCTTTGTTTTCACCTTGGGACAGGAATGAGTGTGTTTTGGGGTGCCTTTGTTATCATTGTGCTATGAGAACAAATATTTTGGGGTTCAGTCAGACCCACTCTGAGACTCAAAGATTTTTTTCTAGTTTAGCATCTGACTGTCACCCACCTTTACAATACTTTACCTATACATTTGTTACAGGCAACGCTCAGTATTTATGTACAGACCGTTACAATACTTTATATGTACCTTTGTTATCAGGTCATTACCTAGATGTTTGTCATTGCTGTGTCACATACTATACATGTACATGTCTTTGTCTTGACAAGTTGAGCTACAGTGTCATTGACACTTTCATTTTCTTGGAGTTATGGCCCTTGATGAACTTAGAATTTTGTGAGATTGCACCACCCGTCGCAGCTACGGCGTGGATGTCGCAATTTTTTTTTCTAGTCTCGCATCTAACTGTCACCCATCTTTACAATACTTTACCTGTACATTTGTTACAGGCTACAATCAGTATTTATTTACAGACCTTCACAATACTTTACATGTACCTTTGTTATCAGGTCATTACCTAGATGTGTGTGATTGCTATGTCACTTACTATACATGTACATGTCTTACACAAGTTGAGCTACAGTGTCATTGACACTTTCCTTTCCTTATCCACAGGCTGTTCCAACTGCAATGGGAGGAAGAGACATTATAGGAATTGCAAAAACAGGAAGTGGTAAAACAGCTGCATACCTCTGGCCATTGCTGATACATATCATGGATCAGGTGCGTATAGACCAGACACTCGTCACTCATATTTTTATACTATAACCAATGGCCTAGACTTAGCTGGTGCTAACTCAAAATTATCTAGGGCCAAACATAAATTTTGCCCCCCCCCCCCCCCCCCCCCCCCAGTGCCCAAAATTTGCATGCTGAACCGAAAATTAGAAGTCCTATCTGGCCCTCCATACATTTACTCTCCGCACACATGCGCAGACGCCAGGAAGTCACCAAAACTGGTGCCAACATCATTCTTTGTTTGGCCCTTCAGTCAGATAACATCAAGCTGACATCTGTGCTTTTAAATCTCAGTTTTAATGATCCCATACACAAATCAATGGTTAATTTGGTGGATCCAAGGACATAACTGGATGAAGGAAGGAAGAAATGGTGGTTTGAAACATTCAGGGCTGTAATTTTATGATATTTATAAAAATTAGTTCATGTTCCCCAATTTCGGGGCATGGGCCTGATGTTTAAGCTTTTTTCTCTATTTTATGTTACCACCCCTCACTCCAACATGATTCAAGCTACACTTTTTATATCTGGCACATGGATAGAGGGTTGTAATGGGATGTTACACGTTCAATATTTTTTTTCAAAAATTCGTCTGTCCATCTGTCCATCCGTCCGTCTGTCTGTTTTTTTATGTTACCACCTCTCCCTCCAACATGCTTTAAGCTACACCTTTCATATTTGGTACATGGATAAATGGTTCTGAGGGGATGATGCACGCTAAAAATTTTTTTTTTTAAATCCAAGATGGCGGAATGGCAGCCATTTTTGTTGTGTTTTTTAAGCTTTTTTTTCTCTATTTTCATGTTACCACCCCTCTCACCAACATGGGTCAAGCTACACTTTGCATATTTGGCACATGGATAGAGAGTTGGGAGGGGATGATGCACGTTCAATATTTTTTTTTCAAAATTCAAGATGGCGGCATGGCGGCCATTTTTGTTGTGTTTTTTAAGCTTTTTTCTCTATTTTATGTTACCACCCCTCACTCCAACATGGTTCAAGCTACACTTTTTATATCTGGCACATGGATAGAGGGTTGTAATGGGATGTTGCACGTTCAATATTTTTTTTCCAAAATTCAAGATGGCGCCATGGCAAACATTTCTGTTGTGTTTTTTAAGCTTTTTTCTCTATTTTATGTTACCACTGCTCCCTCCAACATGGTTCAAGCTGCACTTTTCATATATGGTACATGGATAAAGGGGTTGTGAGGGGATTATGCACGATCAATATTTTTTTTCAAAATCTAACATCTGTCTGTCTGTCCGTCCGTCTGTCTGTCTGTTTTTATGTTACCACCTCTCCCTCTAATATGCTTCAAGCTACACCTTTCATATTTGGTACATGGATAAATGGTTCTCAGGGGATGATGCACAGTCAATATTTATTTTTCAAAATCCAAGATGGCAGAATGGCGGCCATTTTTGTTGTGTTTTTTAAGCTTTTTTCTCTATTTTATGTTACCACCCCTCCCTCCAACATGGATCAAGCTACGCCTTTCATATATGGCACATGGATAAAGGGTTGTGAGGGGATTATGTTCAATATTTTTTTTCAAAATCCAAGATGCTTATATACTGTAGTGTCTTCTGTGCCAGAAACACCTTATGTCACAAAAGCGCCGTAGGGGACTTATACAACCTCGGTGGTCAAACACTTGTTTCTTCTGCTGAAGATCTTGCTTTACATTGGATAGTTTTATTTCTCTCACTGTCTTCGGGCCGTGTTGCTTGGGGTCTTGTTTCCAGATTTTATTCTGAAGTTGTTTACATTGACAATGCTTTATAGTATAGGTAGTTTCCTATTATTTTTAGGGAAACGACGGTTGTAAGTAACATAAAATATTCCGGTAGTGTGGCAATTAACTTTTGGGATATTATTATAATTTTGTCCACACTTAGGCTCTTTTGGGCTCATCTTTCCCATTGGGAACTTGGGCTCTTATATAAGAAAAGTTTTTCAAAACAATTTTTTTTGAAATATTTTTTCTTTTGGGTGTAATTATTTCATCAATTATATATTTTAATGTTATCTTATATTTTATTTAATGTAGACTTGGTGGTGGTACAATCGACCTTAACTTTTTTGTAATAATATTTCTCAAATAGCAGGGCATATAAGAGGAAACCTTTCCTCTGTTTACATGGTCGTTGTCTTGCTTGTAGTCGATGTACTCCCAGTAATTCTTGCACGACATGTGCCAGATTTACACAACGTTGGAGATGGCTGTCATGGTTCGTTGTTTGAGGTGAGAGGAAACTTCCTATCCTCTCGCGGTGTGGGGACACTGCTGGTCCTCTCGCCAAAAAGTCACTCTAGTTTTTTAGTTTCTATTTACAGAAGAACAAGAACATGGTGAGGTTACGTGATGCCGTCAAAGAGTGTGCTTCCGTCATCGCAATATACAATTAGAGCTAGTGGCAAAAGTGCTCAATGATATAAGACAAGGGACTAGACCGCAGAATTTGGGGTTACTACCTTGTCGCCAGCTAGCTCAACCGGTGGATTTGAGTAGTGTGATGCCGGGTATGTCCGTAGCGGTCGAGGAGAGAAAAAAAGGGTGTAGCAAGCACTATAAAATCCAAACATGCTCACCCTGCAACGACGGAAAAGAGGAAGCAGGCAAGTTCTGAGGTATGCTCGTGCAGGTCTGCCACGACAGCGAGCAAGAGAGAGGCCCCTCTCTCTTACAACAACATCTGGGGTCAGAGGTTGTTGGTAGGAACTTGCGTCATTTGGGGCTTACGTCCGGGAAGCTCCTAATAGGCTGCTGGGGTCAGCTAGTCTTACGGCTTCGTCTATGTCTGAAAAGCACACACGACCACACAAAAAGTCTGTTGTTGCATTTAGACAGAGCTAAAAACCATGGCACTTTAGTTTCCTGTCGCCAGCTAGCTCGACCGGTGAAACAGTTACTCAGGCCTCTGAGAACTGATGCCAGGTGTGTCTGTTCTGGTCTAGGAGACGAAAAAGGGTGGAGCGAGCACTATAATATACAATCATGCTCACCCAGCGACGACGGAAGGAGGAAGCCGGCAAGTTCTGAGGTACGCTCGGCCAGGTCTGCCAGGACTGCGAGCAAGAGAGAGGCCTCTCTCTCATACAACATCATCTGGCACCAGATGTTGTTGGTAGGAACTTGCCTTAGTCGGAGCTTACGTCCATGCCTCCTGTGCAGGACGTTCCGTCTAATAGGCAGCCAGGGTCGGCTAGTCTTACAGCTTCCTCTACATAATGGCTAAAGTGCTCTTAATATTGCACAGGGCTATAAACCACGGCTCGTTTCAGTTCACTGTCACTGTTGAATCTTGAATATGAGGACCGTGACACCGGGTGTGTCGCATTTACATAGTAAATCAGAGCTAGCGGCAAAAGTGCTCAATATTATTAGACACGGGACTAGAGCGCAGAATTTGGGGTTTACTGCCTTGTCACCAGCTAGCTCAACCAGTGGAGTGATTACTCAGGATTTGAGTAACGTGACGCCGGGTGTGTCTGTGCCGGTCGAGGTGAGAAAAAAGGGTGTCGCAAGCATTGTAAAATCCAATCATGCTCACCCTGCGACGACGAAAAGGAGGAAGACGGCAAGTTCTGAGGTACGCTCAGCTAGGTCTGCCAGGACTGCGAGCAAGAGGGAGGCCCCTCTTTCTTACAACAACATCTGGGGCCAGATGCTGTTGGTAGGAACTTGCGTCAGTTGGAGCCTATATACATGCCTATTGTCTGGGTCACTCCATTTAATACTCAGCCGGGGTCGGCTACAATTCGGCTTGTTCAGCATCTACTAAGCACTCACGACCGCACCTTGGCTACGTGACTTTGGATAACTAGTCTGCATCGTCAAATAGGTCCACTCTTTGTCAAGGAAGTCGCACCATCTAGTAGCCAAGGAGACAAAGCCTCATTCATCGGGACGTCCGCAGTTAAGAGCAATCTCGGTCACAAAGTCCCAGGAGTAGCTGGCGGACAAGCAATACATGACCGCTGCTCCTCAGGCCTCCATAACGGACTGTCGCAGATTGTGCAGCTCATCGTAGTATTTCTGCAAATGCAGAAGCACTCAATGTCAGGCTCGGAACTTGAGCTGTCGGATGGTGCTCGGTCGGTCCAGTCATCTGCGTGTTCAGATGCCGTTGACCTTGATTCTAAAACTGATTTAGACGGATGATGAAAGGGATACGGAGGAGGATTAACCTTCCCTTTCGGAACAACATATGGATGATATGGATGCTATCCTTTGTCACTACCTTGCCTTGCACTTGTTCCAGTGAATCAGAATGCTGCGAGTAATTGTGAGAAACCGCTAACGTTTTTAGACACTGACTTCATCTGGACAAAGAGGAAGATATGTCTTTTCCGGTTAAGTCTACACGGCTGTCACAGGTCTTCGGTTATTTAGACAACATCATATTCAACTTCCTGTGGGAAGAAGGAATACGGTTTCTTATCATCTTCTGTATTTTTAACTGTTTTTTGAACAACATTCATTTAAAAAACGTCTGGGGAAGATGTGTTGACAGTTTCTCGGTGTGTGAATGAGCAGGCTAAGGTCTTAGTTGTGGCCTTACCTTCATCGTTTCGCTGTTCGCTCGGATACAATTGAGAAGATAATTTCTTATTCAGAGCGAAGTTAGACTCACTGTCTTATGTAGTCCGACCAAGAACAGCAGAAAAGAGTAAGAGAGGATGTCCTAGACAGATCGTCCAAAATGACTCTTAGCGAGGGTATAGGTAACCCTCCTATAATTACTTTAGGGATCGTCAATACAGCCACTTGGATAGGGAGTTTAGGTCTCTTCGAGATTACTGATCAGACACCCCTGAGTCGGAGGCTCTTCAAGAGCTTGGTCTGACCACTAATTGACTGGAACTGGATAACGTGTTTATCATGCTCTAAAAGATTATTTATGGTAATCATTCAGTCGATAAAGCGAGCGTTCGAATGATCGACTGTATGGCAAGTATAGTTCTTAAGATGACTTGAAGTATGAACTAGATAATGTCTCATGTAATGAATGATAGGATACGCTTATCCTACAATTCATTTTCAACAAACTGGTTTGTCTGTTGTTTCACAGAGTGAATTAGCCAGTTGTTAGGCTCGCTTTTGTCTTCTTTCAGACACATTAACAGCGAAAGATTTTATGCGTTGGATGGGGTTGTGCAGAGCAGCTACAAATGTTATTCTGATGGATTGCTTACGCACACGTTCCCTCCAGTTATTCTTAACTGGAGTGGGAAGATGTTTTTCACTCAAGACCTGTAATGTTTTAGTGGATCTAGTAAACATAAGGTCAAGTTTGGGCAGATATTCAATGGTTTAACAGCTACCAGATTCAGTTTTCTCAATTATGACGGATGTGAGTTCATAAATTGGGTTACAACCCTGAGTCTGACGGACTCGATATGCAGGGTTCTTGGGACCCTCAGTTCTTAGAGATCACATATTCATCAAGAAATGATGTCTTATTGTTTACACTACATCATTGTATTTATATTTTTAGCGAGCATGCATGTGGGATAGCTCCAGGATAGTTAAGTTTACGATGCACAGGAACAATAGTTTCCATCATTTGTGCCGCCAGTGTTAGACATTTGAGTGCATACAGTTGATGCTTGTTCGCATATTCATGGGAATGAATGGTAGGATATGCGTATCCTTCAATTCATTTGATTCAGTAGATTACGTTAAGGTTAAACAGTCTCAGTGTGATTCCTACTAATAACATATCTGTCATTGCAATATCCTTCTATCAGTTTTCTCAAGTGCCTATTATTGAACATTCTCTTGAAGCTTTCTCACGAGAGGGCCTTCTTCTTCAGGGGAAGTTTTGTTCTTCACGTCATTCTCCGTCCATAGTGGCAAAAGGGAGTCTGTTAGACGTGAGGGAGCCTTTGTGGTTCCTATTTTTTTGCTGACTGGACCAGCAATGATTGAGTTATGTGGGTGAGGACGTTTCGACAAGACTTCGAATTCCTCCCTCCCCTCCCCCCTTCCCCCCACTCACACACTGCCTCATATATATATCTTAATACATACATACTATGCATTTGGGTCATGTTGGATGGTGCCCTCATAGGCATATACGCAGTTTTGTTGCATTAGTTTCCGGTGATTATTTATTGATTTTTGATATACAAGTGCTTTTTAAAATCATCATAATTGCTGCTATTTGAGTTCATCGGTGGCTGCTTAACCAGTTATTGGTATTTAGTTGATAACATGCTGGATTTTAATGCACTCACGCATTATTTTATTAGGCTATCGTTTTGGTGGATCTTGAAATTATTATATATTTTGGGGGTGGTCGGTGTTGGAGCCTGTTAATCATACCTACCTCCATTTGTAGATCCTGGTCTCTATTTTGGCGGTTCTCAAATCGCATATTCTCACGTGTTTATGGTTGTAGATATCGGATAGTACACGTTGGAGAGTGTTGTTATTGGATTTTATTGTGTGTTTTCTGTGCAGAGATTGTTCAATGTATCTCGATTTAATATGTGTATGTTATATTTTATATCACCGATTTCATCATACCTGTGTACCCCGTCTGTGGTGTGCGTTTTGTAGCGGACAATATTAATTACCAAAATCATCGCTATAGCCTTGGCTTGTGAAGTGGCATTAAGCACCATTTTTTATTCATGAATTAATTCCCGAGTGCCTGATCGATAGTTATTTATACTGTTTTTTGGTACCGCTTTTATTGATTCCAGAGCTCTCTCTTTCTTTTGAAGATATGTTCAAAAAAAAGGGGGGGGGGGCATTTTCACCTCTTCTCTGGCTTAATGTATATGTAACTATGAAGGAAGCTGTTTTATCCATAAGTATATTCTGCATACAGCTGTAGTGTTATTGTATGGCGTAAGTTTGTGGGCAATTTTCTCTCATTCTCAAATATGCCATCCTAGTTTTTGGGGCTTAGTCCAGACTAGCCTTAAAAATTGGGAACTCGTTACATCCTAATTAGCATGGTTTCATGCTCAGATTTAGGATTTACATAAATTGGGATCCATATTAGGATATGTCTCCTCTATTATGGTATAGAGAGACATACATGTAAATCCTAATTATTCTAATTCCTTCATCATGGATTGAAGGATTTGATCTATGTTGATCAACTATTTTGGAAGTTCTAGGCCCTCCACCTTTTTATGATTCAGCTAAGTCTGGGCCATTGGTTTATAGTATAAAAATATGAAAAAATTTAAAGTAATTTATCTATTTTTTATACTTACCAATGGCCCAGACGGAGATGGCCCTCCCATGAGTGGGCAGTACTGGGAACTCATACCTCCCCGCTGAATTATTATTTAATAATCTTTTTTACAAAGAATAATGTTGGCACCAGTTCTGGTGACTTCCTGGCGTCTGCACATGCGCAGAGAGTAAATGTATGGAGGGCCAGATAGGACTTCTAATTTTTAGCTTAACTTGACATAGTCAAGATAAGCTATTGCCATCACGCGTGTGGAAGTCTGTTAGTCTGTTAGTCTGTGAGTCTGTTAGTCTTTGAGTCTGTGAGTCTGTTAGTCTGTGAGTCTGTGACGTCTGTTCACATTTTCCTTTAGCATGGGCTACACCCCGCAGTTCTTGTCTGATCGTCACGAAATTTCATATGCAGGTTTGGGGTCATGTCTAAATGAGAACACCCCTTTTTGATCGCGATCGGGCAACTGGTATGGCTGCCCGAGCCCAAAACCCGAAAACCATTAGCACAGTCTACAGGTTGTATTTATGAAGGGATTTCATTGTAACTTGGTAGGATGCCTCTGTATAATGCCTAGATGAGAACGTCCCCTTTTGGGCATGATCTATCAACCGTGCTGGCTGCCCAAGCCCGAAACCCAAAACCTTTTAGCACAGCCTGCAGGACATGTTTAATGTGGAGGGATTTCATTGTAACTTGGTAGGATGACTCCGTATGATGTCTAGATGAGAATGTCCCCATTTGGCCATGATCTGCCAACTGTGACGACTGCCCGAGCCTAAAACCCGAAAACCTTTAGCACAGTCTTCAGGTCATATTTATGAAGGGATTTCATTGTAACTTGGTAGGTTAACTTCATATAATGTCTAGATGAGAACGTCCCCTTTTGGACATGATTGGGCAGCTGTGACGGCTAAAGGTGCCCGAAGCCCGAAAACCTTTAGCTCAGTCTACAGGTCATATTTATGAGGGGATTTCATTGTAACTTGGTAGGATGACTCCAAATAATGTCTAGATGAGAACGTCCCATTTTGATTGCGATCATTCAGCCTTGATGGGTGCCCGAGTCCAAAAACCTTTAGCATAGGTAAAAGGTCATATTTATGGAAGGATTTCATTGTAACCTATTAGGTTGACTCCATATAATGCCAAGATGATGACATCCCCTTTTGGTCGTGATTGGTCAGCTGTGATGGCTACACGTGCCCGAAAACCGTGAACACAGTCTACAGGTCATATTTATGAAGGGATTTCATTGTAACTTCGTGGGATCACTCCAGATGATGCCCAGATGAGATTGTCCCCTTTGGTTGTGATCATTTAACCATGATGGCTGCCCGAGCCCGAAGCCCGAAAATCTTAAGCACAGTCTACAGGTCATATTTATGAAGGAATTTCATTGTAACTTGGTAGGTTGACTTCATATAATGTCTAGATGAGAACGTCCCCTTTTGGACATGATTGGGCAACTTTGACGGCTAAAGGTACCCGAAGCCCGAAAACCTTTAGCACAGTCTACAGGTCATATTTATGAAGGGATTTCATTGTAACTTGGTAGGTTGACTTCATATAATGTCTAGATGAGAACGTCCCCTTTTGGACACGATTGGGCAACTGTGACGGCTTCATAATTATGAAGAGATTTCATTGTAGCTTGGTAGGATGACTCCAAATAGTGTCCAGATGAGAACGTCACCTTTTGGTCACGATCATTCAGCCTTGATGGCTGCCCGAGCCCAAAAACCTTTAGCATGTCTGTAAGTCGTATTTATGGAAGGATTTAATTGTAACTTGTCAGGTTGACTCCATATAATGCCTAGATGATGACATCCCCTTTTGGTCGTGGTTGGTCAACTGTGATGGCTACAGGTGCCTGAACTCTGAAAATCTTGAGCACAGTCTACAGGTCATATTTATGAAGGGATTTCATTGTAACTTCATAGGATCACTCCAGATGATGTCCAGATGAGAATGACCCCTTTTAGTTGCGATCATTCAACCATGATTGCTGCCCAAGCCTAAAGCCCGAAAACCTTTAGCACAGTCTTCAGATCATATTTATGAAGGGATTTCATTGTAACTTGGTAGGTTGACTTCATGTAATGTCTAGATGAGAACAGCCCCATTTGGACACCATTAGGCAACTGTGTTGGCTACAGGGGCCCAAAGCCTGAAAATCTTCATCACAGTCTACTGGTGATATTTATGAAGGGATTTCATTGTACCTTGGTATGATGACTCTAAATAATGTCTAGATGAGAACGTCCCCTTTTGGTCGCGATCATTCAGCCTTTATGGCTGCCCGAACCCAAAACCCCAAAACCTTTAGCATAGTCTATTGGTCATATTTATGGAAGGACTTCATTGTAACCCGTAAGTTTGACTCCATATAATGCCTAGATGATGACATCCCCTTTTGGTCGTGATTGGTCAACTGTGACGGCTTCAGGGGCCCGAAGCCCAAACACCTTAAGCACAGTCTACAGGTCATATTTATGAAGGGATTTCATTGTAACTTTGCAGGGTCACTCCAGATGATGCCCAGATGAGAATGTCCCCTTTTGGTTGCGATCATTCAACCATGATGGCTGCCAGAGCCCAAAGCCCAAAAACCTTTAGCACAGTCTACAGGTCATATTTATTAAGGGATTTCATTGTAATTTGGTAGGTTGACTTCATATAATGTCTAGATGAGAACGTCCCCTTTGGACGCAATTGGGAAACTGACGGCTACAGGGGCCTGAAGCCCGAAAACCTTTAGCACAGTCTACAGGCCATATTTATGAAGGGATTTTAATGTAACTTGATAGGATGACTCGTTTTGGAATAATTTCACTGTAACTTGATAACTTTTGTTGATATACGTTAACTGTGAGGGCCACATACATTAACTGTGAGGTCATATTAACCCACCCCTCAGCTCTTTAGTACAGTGTACACCTCATATTATTTTTATCATAAACATAGCATGCAGGGAACAGAAATGAACATATTCCCAGTTATCACAATTCTTGTCTTATTTCATAATCCTTTCATAAACATTGAACATTATCCTTTTCATCAAACACCACACACAAGTTAAGCTACAGTGTCATTGTCACTTTCATTGGTTTTGCATCCAAATTTTGGGGGGCAAAATTTGTGATTGGCCCTAGATAATTTTGAGTTAGCACCAGCTAAGTCTGGGTCATTGGTAAGTATAAAAAATATATAAATTACTTTGAATTTTTTCATTTCTCTTTACAGAACCAGTTGGCCAATTTTGAACAAAATTTCCGATGCTATATTATTTCGGGACATGTAATTGATCAATTTTAAAAACTTTTTTCACATCCCCTTGGAAACACCTGACACTGAAAATAGACAAAAAATTGGGAGAAAAAATAGAGAGAAAATGCCCATATTTCAAGAACTACAAAAGAACAAATTTTGGTATTTGTCATAAAGCTTCCTTAAGAGTTGTCGAACAAGTTGCATTGAAAAAAAAAACCATCAGTTTGTTCAGAGGGCTCCCTATGAGGACCCCCATTTAACACTGTTGGTAATAGGAAAAACACTGATGAAAATTCATCTTCTCATCAACTACTGGCTGTAATGATTCAATATTCGGTATGTAGCCTCTGCTAATGATGTAGATTCCTGTTTGTTCAAAAAAAGTTTCTCAGGCAATATTTCAACCTGTCCTGGAAAGGGCAGAATGTAAAGCCGCACCACAAAATTTGGTTTTTGGAACTAGTTATTTGAGTTGAACTGAAATGCATTATTAACCCCTAGCACTTTGGGAGTGCAACAAAATTTTCTCCAATCACTCTGTTTTTCTCTTGTTTAGCTATGATTTTAACCCATTATATCTTGTTTGACAGAGCTCTTTGAGCTCTGTCAAACAAGGTATATTAGGTTAACTATTAAACTGCAGTATGGGAAATATTTGCTTCTGAAAACTTTGCCATTTTGACATCAGAGTGCAGAGGGTTAATGGGGAACATATCTGATTTATGAGTAACATTTTTCCCAACGCCCTCATGGGAACCCCAGGAATTGCTTCAAGTCTTCTTCTCCTGAACAACTGGTTGCAGTCATATAATATATACTATGCATCCTCCTTTAATGGTGTAAATTCTTTTTTTTTTTTTTCAAAGATAATTCCCCTGGCAATATTTTGACTTGTCCCACAAGGGGAAAATTTATGGCCCCCACACCAAATTTCTACTTTCAGAGCCAATTGACTATTTAGAACGAAATATGGAATGCCTTATTATTTGGTGACATGTACCCCCATCCCCTAAAAAAGAAAAGAAAAGTTTTTCATGTCCTTCTTACTTGAAAAATAGAAAAAAAATTCAACTGTTGATATTGTGTGAACTGCGTGAGAAAACCCTTATATTCTTATTTGGTATAAAGCTTCATTGGAGGTTGTAGAATCAAATGGGCTGATAAAAAACACCATCAGTGTCTCTGGGGGCTCTCCAGTTATACACTGTTAGTAATGGGCAAAACACTGAACTTTCTTGTTTTTTTTACTAACTCAAATGATTCTAATAATTGAACTTCTGCTGGGAGTTGTAAAATGTTTAGCCCACCAAGAATCTCTGTGTTTGAAGACTGTCAGCCTGTTTTTTTCTTGTGCCTCCTGTCTAAGGTTGGTGTCCATATAGTAACTAAAGTGTGTCCGAGTGGGTGGGTTTGTTTGTGTGTGTGTTTCCAATCCAGTAACTCAAAAAACATTTTGGGCTAGAATCCTCAAACTTTACACAATTATAAAGGACAAAGGGTGGATGTATAACACACCATACCTGAATCCGTAACTTTAAGATCAAGTTTCCATTTCAAAATCACACTTTAAATATGATGATACTCATGTCTCATCCATAACTCAGAAATCAATCAAACTACCGTCATAACTTCTCGCAGATGGTGAGTCACATATGATAGTTACATGTTCCTCTTCAAGGTCAAGGTCACACTTGAGTGCCATATGTTTAAGGTCACAAGTCATGTCTGGGCAATAACTCTAAAACTCTTGCGGTCACAATCATAAAACTTCACACAATTATAAAGGTAAATACGAGGATATGTTACACACCATAGCTGGGTCCGTAATTTAAGCTGGGTCTGTAAGTTCAGTGGCAAGGTCAAATTACAAGGTCTCACTCAGAATCTGTCAATAATCGTCTCAGCCATAACTCAGAAATGAATCAAACAGCAAGTATCAAACTTCATACAAATGTTAACCCCTTGAACCCTAGTGGTATCTTCCATATCAGTTCAATGGCAGCAACGGTAAGAGTCCATATTCTTTATTTAGGGGTAGACCAATTAATGTTTTCAACGCGCAACCTTGGGGCTGCACATTGAAAATATTGATTGGTCTGCACCACACCTTCACTCAAAAGCCAACCTATTTAATGAAATTATGAAGTATCATGTTACTGGGCCAGAAAAGCAGCCTCCGGAGTTCAAAGGGTTAAGGGCATTCAGAAAGTATGTCGTGAGCTCTAGCTGCTTGAGCACCTTCCCAGTCAAGGGTCTACTTTGATGCCATATTTTGAAGGTCCCAAATCATGTCTCCGCCCCAACTCAATAACTACTGGGGCTACTATCGTCAAACTTCACGCACTTATAAAGTCAGATAGGAGGCACTTATAAAGTCAGATAGGAGCATGTGTCATTCACTATTGCTGTGTCTGTAACTCTAAGGTCAATGTCATATATTTGTCAAGGTCACACTTTAAATCTATCGATATTCGTATCTCTGCCATAACTCAGAAACAAATCAAACTACAATTACCTTCTTAACAAATGCTAAAGACAGTCAGAAGGTGTGTCATGTATAATATTTGCATGCACATCTCCAAAGTCAAGGTCATACAGTGCCATATGTTAAGTCACAAGTCATGTCTCAGCCAAAACTCAGAAACTGTTATGGCCACAATTATCAAAGTTTGCAGAATCATTAAACTCAGTTCCATTTGGTGGTTTGTACTGGTGGGGAGATCATGTGTTACTCCAGTGACATTACTTGTTATCAGTGAAAACACACTGAGGAATTAAAACCTTTTCATTTTCATGATTAGTCATGTAATGAGAATTATGCTGATGAATTAGAAATTTTCTGAGGAAATATGATTGATGAAAATTATTTCAAACAAATTTTAATTTTTGTGTTAAAAGCATGTTACATAACAGTCCTTTATGTCCCAAAGTGCTGTTGTGTAGTGCTTATCTTTGACTGGGTTTGTTTCCATGGTGAAATAGAACTCTGGTAGAGCCAATGTCTAGGGTGCAGTGGCTTTAACACTTTACCCAATGCAGACAGTATCAAAATTTATTATTTTAAATATCATTTTTTAAAAGTTTTCAAAAAATTTCAACAAAGCCATATCATGTGACCATTCACTGGAACGTGCTCAACGAGCTTGTTCCAAAGAGGGGTCACATGATATGGTTTTGTTGAAATTTTTTGAAAAATAATATTTTTTCAGCTGCTAAATCTACATATTGCACGGGTGGATGTGGCTGATTCGTTGGGTAAAGGGTTAAGATGGGCTAGATAAATGTAAATGATTGGATAAAGTTTATATTATTCTTATTGTTGTCATGTGAGGTTAATAAACTGGCAGAGTTCTGAAAGCTCATATTTAGGCTTTACTCTAAAGTGCAGATACTGCAACTCAAAGGCTTCAGTCTGTGTGGATGTCCTTCATCTTATCTGTGAATTTAAATTATTTAGTCTATATGGATTTTTCTTGTTACAATTTATGAGAGAGTGCCTACCAGAACTCTCCCATAAATTTTAACATGGCAAAAACTTATTATCAAATTTTGATGACTAAAAATAATTCAGCACTCTACCAGTTAATAAATGAATAAATGAATGAATGAATAAATGCCTGTGGCCAAATTGTTGGAAGGAATATTACTTTATTCCCTGAAAACATAGTTTATTTTTTACCTGTTTCTCGCATCCACCCCACACGACACGCATTCACTTACGTACAGACACTGAGATGAAATGAATGAATGAAGTGCAAGATAAATTTTGAAAAACAGAAAATGAGTAATAAAATTTGGTAGTGAGTACCGTTAAGCACTTTTCTTGGCATGTAGGGGTCTTTACTTAGCCCAAAGTTGAAGAACTTCATTATCAATATAATTATGCCATATTGATTGCATCAACACACTTTGAAGTTTTTATACTGTACCAATGACCCAGACATAGCTGGTGCTAACTCTTAAAATACTAGGGCCAAACACAAATTTTGCCCCCCAATCCCCAAAATTTGCATCTAAAACCAAAAGAAATCATGTCCTGAAGGTCCTCCGTACTTTGCCCTTACTGCGCATGCGCAGTGTCAAGGACGTTCCGAAATTGGCACCAATTATCATTCTTTGTTTGGCCCTTCATCAGTTAACATCTCACTGATCTTTGTGCTTGTAAATCTCAGTTTAAATGATGCCAGACACATAAATATTGGAGAAATGGTGATTCTGAGGAGGATATAGAAGGAGGAGAGGAAAGGAGTGACAGAAAATATTCAGGGCTGTAACTTAAAATTTTGTAATGAAATTATGTTAAGTTGCCTATTTTTGAGGCATGGGCCTGTTGTTGTCATTCTTACTATGAAGTTGCACTGCTTATTCAGTGTTTCCTCTTCCCTTGTCCTGTAAGTACCCCCTTGCTATTCTCCCATGCTTTTGGCTTATTTTTGAGTAAGATTACTACTAAAATTTCTTGGGAGAATTAGCTTGGTAACAGAATGAATTCTGTTATTTTCCCCATGTTTACGTTTTCAACAATGGGTGTTTAGACGTTGTGTTCTGCATCCACCATCTGATGTTCTGCAGATTCTTCCCTGGAAGTCTCTGTTTTGCATCAGATAGTGTGTATTTTGATAACTGATTTCGGGCCAGGATTGTCAGTGCCTGGAGTCATGTTTTCTGGTGTTTATACACTTCTTGTTTACATTGGCAACAGTCTCTTTTGAGGGGGGCTTTTTGCCTTTGGAGTAGTTTATCTCATTATAAGATACATTATTATTATCCGTAAGTGTTGCATTAATTATTTAAAATAATTTTAAAATTTTTGTCCACACTTAGCCTTGGGATCCATTGGGGCTCAACATTACTTTTCAGAAACTTGGGCTTCGCTGAAAAAATATATTTTTATACTGTACCAATGACCCAGACATAGCTGGTGCTAACTCTTAAAATATAGGGCCAAACACAAATTTTGCCCCCCAATCCCCAAAATTTGCATCTAAAATCAAAGAAAACGTGTCCTGAAAGGCCCTCCACACTTCGCCCTCACTGCGCATGCGCAGTGTCAAGGACGTTCCGAAATTGGCGCCATTAATCATTCTAAGTTTGGCCCTTCATCAGTTAACATCTGACTGATCTTTGTGCTTATAAATCTCAGTTTAAATGATGCCAGACACATAAATATTAGTGAAATGGTGATTCTAAGGAGGATAGAGAAGGAGGAGAGGAAAAAAATGTGTGACAGAATATTATCAGGGCTGTAACTTAAAATTTTTTAATGAAATTATGTTAAGTTACCTATTTTCGAGGCAGCAGCCATTTTGTTGTCATTCTGATTATTTAGTTACACTGTTTTTTAAGTGTTTTCCTCTCTCCCTGTCCTTTAAGTCCCCCCTTGCTATTCTCCCATGCTTTTGGCATAGTTTTTGTAATTATTATTACTAAATTTTCTTGGGAGTTTTAGCTGAATAACAGAATGAATTCTGTTCTTTCCCCATGTTTACGTCTTCACCTACGGGTGGTTAGGCGTTGTGTTCTGCATCTACCATCTGATGTTCTGCAGTTTCTTCCCTGGAAGTCTCTGTTTTGCATCAGATAGTGTATTTTTGGTAACTGATTTCGGGCCTGGGTGCCTGGAGTCTTATATTTTTATACTGTACCAATGACCCAGACATAGCTGGTGCTAACTCTTAAAATATAGGGCCAAACACAAATTTTGCCCCCCAATCCCCAAAATTTGCATCTAAAACTAAAGAAAACATGTCCTGAAAGGCCCTCCACACCTCGCCCCCACTGCGCATGCGCAGTGTCCAGGACGTTCCGAAATTGGCGCCATTTATCATTCTAAGTTTGGCCCTTCATCAGTTAACATCTGACTGATCTTTGTGCTTTTAAATCTCAGTTTAAATGATGCCAGACACATAAATATTAGTGAAATGGTGATTCTAAGGAGGATAGAAAAGGAGGAGAGGAAAAGAATGTGTGACAGAATATTATCAGGGCTGTAACTTAAAATTTTTTAATGAAATTATGTTAAGTTACCTATTTTCAAGGCAGCAGCCATTTTGTTGTCATTCTGATTATTTAGTTACACTGTTTTTTCAAGTGTTTTTCCTCTCTCCCTGTCCTTTAAGTTCCCCCTTGCTATTCTCCCATGCTTTTGGCATAGTTTCTGTAATTATTATTACTAAAATTTCTTGGGAGTTTTAGCTTAATAACAGAATGAATTCTGTTCTTTCCCCATGTTTACGTCTTCACCTACGGGTGGTTAGGCGTTGTGTTCTGCATCTACCATCTGATGTTCTGCAGTTTCTTCCCTGGAAGTCTCTGTTTTGCATCAGATGGTGTATTTTTGGTAACTGATTTCGGGCCTGGGTGCCTGGAGTCTTATTTTAGTGTTTTTACACTCATTGTTTACATTTACAACAGCCCTCTGTGTGAGGGGGGGATTTCTAAATAATAATATCTTTATGTTATTTTAATCATAACTAGATACATTATTATTGTTCGTAAGTGTTGAATAAATTGTTTAAAATATTTTTAAAATTTTTGTCCACACTTAGGCTTGGGATCCATTGGGGCTCAACGTTACTTTTCAGAAACTTGGGCTGTTCTGAAAAAATATTTTTTCAAAATATTTTGATTTCAATTATTTTTTCTATATTAATGGATCATATTATTATTATGTATTTGATTGCCAGGGGTTAGTGCGAGTACCAGGACTTGTTTTCTTTTCTCATTGAAAGGATATTGATCAATTGTTTTAGGAGGAAGTCTTCCTCTGACCTTATTATCATTCTATATGTGGTCAGTGTACTCGCATTAACTCCTGTTCTGTATCGTATGATTTCGATGACAATATGGGAAGCGTATGTCACGGTATGTTGTTGGGGATTTGGACACTCCGGTCCTTTCCCCGCAGGGTCACTCTACTTTATCAATTTCTATTTCAGACGATCAAGATTAGGGTGATGTATCTGTGATGTCTTCCAACAGTGTGCCTCCGTCGTCACAATTAATGAAGGGCTAGCGGAAAAGTGCTCATGTAATACGCCAATTGCCTAAGAGGACCCTAGTAGGTTCGACGGCCTTTGACGTCCGCTAGCTCGCCCGGTGTAGCGTCCATTCACCGAATGGTTCGGCAGCCGGGTTCGTCCGTTGCGGTCTAGAAGGAATTTTGGGGTGATGCGAGCACTATAAAATTAACTTAATGCACACCCAGTGACGGCGGATCGGAGGGAGAACGGAGGAAGCCTTTTAGTCCGGTTCATAGCTCGTTCCGGTCCATCCGGACGGCAAGCGAGAGAGGCCCCTCTCTCGTTCAACAACATCTGGCCCCAGATGTTGTGGTACAAATGTGTTGTTAGCGGAGCATACGTCCGTCGCTCGGGACGCTCCGTTGTATAGGCAGTCCGCTGAGACTGCTAAGGCTTCCTCTTCTCATCAGCGCACACGACCGCACCTTGGCTGCGTGACCGCCGATATATTACCAGCTTCGCCGATCAAGGATTCTTCGGCGACCAGGTCACACCATCCGGCAGCCAGGGATTCGAGACCGATGGACTCCGGACGTTCGCATAGGAAGTATGCGGGAGCCATCTGATGCGGAGCTGCCCTCGGCGAAGCACCGATAGACTGCGCCTCCGCAGGTCTCGACGCCGGACATTCTTGTGCACATAGCACAGCTTATCGCAGCATCCCAGCAGCCGACAGAAACGGTGTCGGATCGAGAATTATCCGACAGCGCTGGGTCGGTAGCCGGGGACTCGAGGCCTGCAGACTCCGGACGTTCGCATAGGAAGTGTGCGGGAGTCAACGTACACGGAGCTTCCAGCGGCAATGCATCGTAAGTCCGCTACGGCACAGGCCTCGGGAACGGACGTGCTTTCCTTAATAGCACAGTTTATCGCAGCATCCCAGCATCAACTGAATCTGTCGCATATATTTTATCCGACGATGCTGGGTCGGGACGCTCCGCGGAAGCGGGTACGGACGTCCGAAAGTTTCATCCGGTCCGACGGGATACCGAAAGGGATTCGGTGGATTTCAAGCTTTCCCTTTCGGAACAACATATGCTGCGATGCCGGATAAGAAACTGATAGCGTCGGTGGACTTAGAAATTTTTGGTTCGGTTCAGGGACATCGTCCCTCAGTTCCGACATAATCCAATAATGTCACACAAACTTTCGAATTATTGAACGACGCTATATATATTATTATTTTATGCTTGCTATCCAAGCATTTCTGGTTTCTTGTTCGAAGAGTTATGGAGATGTCTTTCAAAAGTGTGCCTCTGTCGTCATAGTTAATGAAGAGTTAGCGGCAATAAGTGCTCATGGAATATGTCTATCGCTTACGGAATGACATTCGCTAGCTCACCCGGTGTAGCATACATTCATCGAATGGTTCGGCTGCCGGGTTCGTCCGTTGCGGTCTAGGAAGGAGATTTGGGTGATGCGAGCACTTTAATTACTTTAGTACTCACCCAGTGACGGCAGATTGAGGACAGATCGGAGGAAGCCAACAACATAGGGGACCGCATGTTGTGGTTCAGATATTTTACATTCGGAGCATATGTCCGTTGCTCGGGACGCTCCGTTATATTGACAGTCCGAGAGACTGTCTTTAATGCTTCCTCATCCTCACAGCAGGGCACACGACCGCACATTGGCTACGTGACCTCGAGTATCCGATCAGTTTCGGCATTCAGTGATTCCACAGCGAATAGGTCGCGCCATCCGGTAGCCAAGGGACACGAGGCCTATACACTCCGTTCGCTCGCATATTGGAAGTATGCACGGGGTAACGATCTCGGAGCTTCCTGCGGCAATGCATCGTAAGACCGCTGCTCCTCAGGCCTCGGTGACGGACGTGCTATCCGAGTTAGCACAGTTGTTTCGCAGCATCCCAGCAATTGACGGTTTCTCGGTCGAATCAGGAATTATCCGACGGCGCTGGGTCGGTGCGGTCCGCGGTTGCATCAAGCTACGGACGACCGAACGCTTTATAGGGTCCGACAGGATGGCGAAAGGGATTCGAAAGATTTCGAGTTTTCCCTTTAGTAGTATCGGAAGATGCCTTTCATATCTTCTGGCATTTCTTCCAGTGATTATTTTTCGGACTTCATTGCTGCGATCTTGGATAAGAGACTTATAGCGTCATTGGACTCGGATTTTTCGATCGGTACAGGGACTTTGTCCCTGACTTACCGACGCAGTCCAATATTGTCATTACAACATGTGTTTTATTTTTCGACGCTATATATTATATATATATATACAAGCCTGCTACTAAGCATGATAGTTTAGTTTCTTGTCCGCGTGGCTCATTTCTGCCATTTTATCTTTTTTACATATAGTTTATTTTGGCAGAGCAGGGCAAACCGAGAGTTCATATGCGTCTAGACGGTGTGATTAAAGACTGCATATATTCTTTTTCGCCGTTTATGTCTTTTCCAATTTCAATATTGGGAACGACATTATGTATAGTAGACTTAACTTAGACGCTTTATTATACGTAATCCGCCTTACTGAGGCGTTATCATTACGTCTTCAAGAAAAGATTTACGGGATATTATTCTCAATGTAATTTCTTTTGAGGGCAGTATTTTGTTCACGTATAACTCCGCCCTTCAGTGGCTGATTGGAGTGTTTAGACGTGATGCAGCCCTAGCTACATCCACGCGTGGATAGTAGGTTAAGAACTCTCTCAGAGTCGCTTCGTTCTCGGAGGAGCTTCTCTTCGACGGCAACTTTCCGGCAATCCATGAATTGCTTGGTTTATACATTCTCTTGTCTATCTACTGTTACAAGAGATTCAGACTGGGGCAAACATTCGGTGGTTGACTCAGAGAGTGCCGCCGCAGTTGCCGGACCCTAGTGTGGCTGTTATGACGGTTGCCAGTCAAACAGATTGGGATATATACTGATCCCTACGGATTCGAAGTGCCAGGGTCTTTGGGTTCCGCAGTCTTTTAGCTATCAGTTTAACTTCCGCGGAATAATGTTTTTTAGGCTTGCTTTATGTCATTGCATGAACATTATTCAGAAATGCATGCCCAAATTCCTGTCCTTTAATTCGACAGTAGTGGCGTATCTCCGGAACCAGGGAGGCACTCTTTCGTTTCCGTTATTCAATTTAATGGAAAGAATCCGTCTGTTGGTTATAGTACACCAAGTTCAGTTTTGGTCCGTCATATTCGGGGTCGTCTGATTGTTTTATCGCACTCCCGTTCTCTTACGGGTCGCTTGTTGCTGTCAGAATGGACTCTCAACAAACAAGTATTTAATCAGATTTGCTATCTATGGGAGCGCCCAATGATGTTTTATTATGACACAGCTTGCTAATCAATTGCAGACGTATGTGTTGGCTTGTCCAGATCTCTGAGCTAATACTGTTAACGCTCTATTGATCTATAGGACGCAATGATAGGATACGCGTATCCTCCGGCGCTGTTGTTTTAGCAGGTATTGCTAAGATAAACAACCACAATACATTTCTGTTGATAGCATCTCTATCTTCACAGAGATCATGAGTAATTTACTCTCTTGTCTACTGTGGATCTTAACGTGAAATCTTCCTCTATGTGAGGATCTTTTTTCACTGGGTAAATCGTGTCATCTTTATCACAACCAGCAAGGTCGCAACCTTCATGTATTCCGTTGTGTGGTCCGTATTGCATTGTAAGCACTGTACTGGACGAGCTTTGGACGCGATTTCTTACTATAGGAGATCCTCTTCTTCGCTATTCTATGCGACTAAAGTGGAGGCTCTTCCGTCGTGGTGTAGGGATCATTATGTTCATATGGTTGATCCCTCCATACTACGCATTGCTAGTTTTTAGTATACTTGTTTCACAAGATCTACTGCAGCCTGTTGTTATTTAGGTTATAGGTTTATGTTACCTCATACCTATGCACTCTACGATAGTTTACAATTGAGTCTTTTGTCTCTTTATCTAAGTCAGTTAGTAACTTTTTTGATAAATAGACTTAGAATCTTTAGATTAAATTCCTATACGGATTTTAACTTCGGTTCTTATTTAGCTAAGTAATGATTTGAGCCTCTGGAAACAGTAGTTTTCAAATTCTGACCTTTTAGACAGTAATTCTGTTGGTTTCTCTTTTACTGTAGAGTCAGTGAGTTTCATGCACTATCGATGGATGATTTTCACTTTCATAGTTTCGGAATCAATACTTCCGTTACTATTTAGGTTGGATTGTTGCATAAGAGTTAGGCTCCTATTTTCCGGAACCTATTATTTTAAGGTCCTTCCGTCTTCGTATGGGCATAGGCCTTTACTCTTTCCGGGTACAGTTTATGTATTTATAAACAGATATCTGTTTATTACAGGGGCGTAAGCTTCTTCTGTCTTTGATGTCTAGTAGAAGGACGTTACGCTCCATTTTATTGTTAATCGATTCTATTAACTAGCGTACTGCTTATGGTATATCATTGGCTTAGCAGTTGTGCTTAAGATTTCGGCTCTTGAAGTAAGAGTTCTTCTACTTCTTGGGCTTACATTAATAGTGTTGCTATTATAGATTTTTGAAGGCTGCTCATTGCGCTCAGCCATCCATTCATGAATTTTATCTCAGAAATATCGAGTCCATTTCTGGAGGCCTCTATTGTTAGGTCTATTATCTACTGCTCAGAATGTCATTCACTTAACAGTTGCTACTATAGCTAGGTAGGCTGTCTGTTTCGGCAGTGTCTCCGTTCGGCTGCCCTCTTCGCTCTGGGCTATTTGACCCAGGGCAAGAAAAAGGGGGGGGGAGGGTGTTCCCTTGGGTCACCTGTTTTTACTATGAAAACAAGGGGATACCTCCTCCGGAGTTAGTAATTCTGAGCTGTTATTGGGATGGTTGTTTAGTGAGAAGTTTAAGTTTATAAAATTCATTCAAGTCTTAGTTTTTAAAGTATAGCTTTTGAATATTGCATATGTCAACGGACATGATTATGCAATTCTCACACACTTTTAGGAGTATAAGAGTCTCTATTCTCTAGACTTACTTTATTATTGGCTTACTTTAAAAATTATTAGTATAAGGATTATTGGATATTAATAGAGTACATGGATGTATGAAGCTCAATTTTTGGAAGGTGTTGTATCTTTCTAATTTATCATAAATAAGAAAGATACATGTAAGGCCTATTACTTCTTTTCCCTACAGGGGATGACTCTATTTTATTTTATTGAGCGTATTCCATTTTGCTCTATGTCCTTGGCCCTCCAGCCTTTTTACTATTCAGCTATGTCTGGGTCATTGGTACAGTATAAAAATGTTAAAAAATTTATAGTAATTTATATATTTTTTATACTTACCAATGACCCAGACGGGGATGGCCCTCCCAGGAGTTGGGAACTCTTGCCTCCCCGCTGAGTACATAGCGCTTACCAGGCACTGGTTATTAGAATGATAAATGGCGCCAATTTCGGAACGTCCTGGACACTGCGCATGCGCAGTGGGGGCGAGGTGTGGAGGGCCTTTCAGGACATGTTTTCTTTAGTTTTAGATGCAAATTTTGGGGATTGGGGGGCAAAATTTGTGTTTGGCCCTATATTTTAAGAGTTAGCACCAGCTATGTCTGGGTCATTGGTAAGTATAAAAAATATATAAATTACTATAAATTTTTTAACTTTAGTGTTTTTACACTCATTGTTTACATTTTCAACAGCCCTCTGTGTGAGGGGGGGATTTCTAAAAAATAATATCTTGATGTTATTTTAATCATAACTAGATACATTATTATTGTTCGTAAGTGTTGAATAAATTGTTTAAAATATTTTTAAAATTTTTGTCCACACTTAGGCTTGGGATCCATTGGGGCTCAACATTACTTTTCAGAAACTTGGGCTGTTCTGAAAAAATATTTTTTCAAAATATTTTGATTTCAATTATTTTTTCTATATTAATGGATCATATTATTATTATGTATTTTGATTGCCAGGGGTTAGTGCGAGTACCAGGAATTGCCTAAGAGGACCCTAGTAGGTTCGACGGCCTTTGACGTCCGCTAGCTCGCCCGGTGTAGCGTCCATTCACCGAATGGTTCAGCAGCCGGGTTCGTCCGTTGCGGCCTAGAAGGAATTTTGGGGTGATGCGAGCACTATAAATTAACTTAATGCACACCCAGTGACGGCGGATCGGAGGGAGAACGGAGGAAGCCTTTTAGTCCGGTTCATAGCTCGTTCCGGTCCATCCGGACGGCAAGCGAGAGAGGCCCCTCTCTCGTTCAACAACATCTGGCCCCAGATGTTGTGGTACAAAATGTGTCGCAAGCGGAGCATACGTCCGTCGCTCGGGACGCTCCGTTGTATAGGCAGTCCGCGGAGACTGCTAAGGCTTCCTCTTCTCGTCAGCGCACACGACCGCACCTTGGCTGCGTGACCGCCGATATATTACCAGCTTCGCCGATCAAGGATTCTTCGGCGACCAGGTCACACCATCCGGTAGCCAGGGACACGAGGCCTGCAGACTCCGGACGTTCGCATAGGAAGTGTGCGGGAGTCAACGTACACGGAGCTTCTGGCGGCAATGCATCGTAAGACCGCTACTGCACAGGCCTCGGGAACGGACGTGCTTTCCTTAATAGCACAGTTTATCGCAGCATCCCAGCATCAACTGAATCTGTCGCATATATTTTATCCGACGATGCTGGGTCGGGACGCTCCGCGGAAGTGGGTACGGACGTCCGAAAGTTTCATCCGGTCCGACGGGATACCGAAAGGGATTCGGAGGATTTCGAGCTTTCCCTTTCGGAACAACATATGCTGTTGTGTATGTCATCTGACTTGGTCTTCTACAGCTTCTTTCATCGGACCAGAATGCTGCGATGCCGGATAAGAAACTGATAGCATCGGTGGACTTAGAAATTTTTGGTTCGGTTCAGGGACATCGTCCCTCAGTTCCGACATAGTCCAATAATGTCACACAAACTTTCGAATTATTGAACGACGCTATATATATTATTATTTTATGCTTGCTAACCAAGCATTTCTGGTTTCTTGTTCGAAGAGTTATGGAGATGTCTTTCAAAAGTGTGCCTCTGTCGTCATAGTTAATGAAGAGCTAGCGGCAATAAGTGCTCATGGAATATGTCTATTGCCTACGGAGTGACATTCGCTAGCTCACCCGCTGTAGCGTACATTCATCGAATGGTTCGGCTGCCGGGTTCGTCCGTTGCGGTCTAGGAAGGAGATTTGGGTGATGCGAGCACTTTAATTACTTTAGTACTCACCCAGTGACGGCAGATTGAGGACAGATCGGAGGAAGCCTGTTAGTCCGGTTCCTGGCTTGTCCAGGTCCGTCCGGGCTGTGAGCGAGAGAGGTCCCTCTCTCGTCCAACAACATAGGGGACCACATGTTGTGGTTCAGATATTTTACATTCGGAGCATATGTCCGTCGGTCGGGACGCTCCGTTATATTGACAGTCCGAGAGACTGTCCTTGATGCTTCCTCATCCTCACAGCAGGGCACACGACCGCACATTGGCTACGTGACCTCGAGTATCCGATCAGTTTCGGCATTCAGTGATTCCACGGCGAATAGGTCGCGCCATCCGGTAGCCAAGGGACACGAGGCCTATATACTCCGTTCGCTCGCATATTGGTAGTATGCACGGGGTAACGATCATGGAGCTTCCAGCGGCAATGCATCGTAAGACCGCTTCTCCTCAGGCCTCAGTGACGGACGTGCTATCCGAGTTAGCACAGTTGTTTCGCAGCATCCCAGCAATTGACTGTTTCTCCGTCGAATCAGGAATTATCCGACGGCGCTGGGTCGGTGCGGTCCGCGGTTGCATCAGGTACGGACGACCGAACGCTTTATAGGGTCCGACAGGATGGCGAAAGGGATTCGAAAGATTTCGAGTTTTCCCTTTAGTAGTATCGGAAGATGGCTTTCATATCTTCTGGCATTATCTTCCAGTGATTGTTATTTCGGACTTCATTGCTGCGATCTTGGATAAGAGACTTATAGCGTCATTGGACTCGGATTTTTCGATCGGTTCAGGGACATTGTCCCTGACTTACCGACGCAGTCCAATATTGTCATTACAACATGTGTTTTATTTTTCGACGCTATATATATATATATACAAGCCTGCTACCAAGCACGATAGTTTAGTTTCTTGTCCGCGTTGCTCATTTCTGCCATTTTATCATTTATACGAATAGTTTATTTTGGCAGAGCAGGGCATACCGAGAGTTCATATGCGTCTAGACGGTGTGATTAAAGACTGCATATATTCTTTTTCGCCGTTTATGTCTTTTCCAATTTCAATGTTGGGAACGACATGATGTATAGTAGACTTAACTTAGACGCTTTATCATACGTAATCTGCCTTACTGAGGCGTTATCATTACGTCTTCAAGAAAAGATTTACGGGATATTATTCTCAATGTAATTTCTTTTGAGGGCAGTGGTTTGTTCACGTATAACTCCGCCCTTCAGTGGCTGATTGGAGTTGGTTAGACGTGACGCAGCCCTAGCTACATCCACACGCGTGGATAGTAAGGTTAAGAACTCTCTCAGAGTCGCTTCGTTCTCGGAGGAGCTTCTCTTCGACGGCAACTTTTCGGCAATCCATGAATTGCTCGATTTACACGTTCTCTTGTCTATCTAGTGTTACAAGAGATTCAGACTGGGGCAAACATTCGGTGGTTGACTCAGAGAGTGCCACCGCAGTTGCCGGACCCGAGTGTGGCTGTTATGACGGTTGCCAGTCAAACAGATTGGGATATAATACTGATCCCTACGGATTCGAAGTGCCAGGGTCTTTGGGTTCCGCAGTCTCTTAGCAATCAGTTTTCTTCCGCGGAATAATGTTTTTTAGGCTTGCTTTATGTCATTGCATGAACATTATTCAGAAACGCATGCCCAAATTCCTGTCCTTTAATTCGACAGTAGTGGCGTATCTCCGGAACCAGAGAGGCACTCTTTCGTTTCCGTTATTCAATTTAATGGAAAGAATCCGTCTGTTGGTTATAGTACACCAAGTTCAGTTTTGGTCCGTCATATTCCGGGTCGTCTGATTGTTTTATCGGACTCCCGTTCTCTTACGGGTCGCTTGTTGCTGTCAGAATGGACTCTCAACAAATAAGTATTCAATCAGATTTGCTATCTATGGGAGCGCCCAATGATGATTTATTTATGACACAGCTTGCTAATCAATTGCAGACGTATGTGTTGGCTTGTCCAGATCTCTGAGCTAATGTTGTTAATGCTCTATTGATCTATAGGACGGAATGATAGGATACGCGTATCCTCCGGCGCTGTTGTTTCAGCAGGTATTGCTAAGATAAACAACCACAATACATTTCTGTTGATAGCATTTCTATCTTCACAGAGATCATGGGTAATTTACTCTCTTGTCTACTGTGGGTCTTAACGTGAAATCTTCCTCTATGTGAGGATCTTTTTTCACTGGGTAAATCGTGTCATCTTTATCACAACCCGCAAGGTCGCAACCTTCATGTATTCCGTTGTGTGGTCCGTATTGCATTGTAAGCACTGTACTGGACGAGCTTTGGACGCGATTTCTTACTATAGGAGATCCTCTTCTTCGCTATTCTATGCGGCTAAAGTAGAGGCTCTTCCGTCGTGGTGTAGGGATCATTATGTTCATATTGTGGATCCCTCCATACTACTCATTGCTATTTTTTAGTATACTTGTTTCACAAGATCTACTGCAGCCTGTGATTATTTAGGTTATAGGTTTATGTTACCTCATACCTATGCACTCTACGATAGTTTACAATTGAGTCTTTTGTCTCTTTATCTAAGTCAGTTAGTAACTTTTTGATAAATAGACTTAGAATCTTTAGATTAAATTCCTATATGGATTTTAACTTCGGTTCTTATTTAGCTAAGTAATCATTTGAGCCTCTGGAAACAGTAGTTTTCAAATTCTGACCTTTTAGACAGTAATTCTGTTGGTTTCTCTTTTACTGTAGAGTCAGTGAGTTTCATGCACTATCGATGGATGATTTTCACTTTCGTAGTTTCGGAATCACTACTTCCCTTACTATTTAGGTTGGATTGTTGCATAAGAGTTAGGCTCCTATTATCCGGAACCTATTATTTTAAGGTCCTTCCGTCTTCGTATGGGCATAGGCCTTTACTCTTTCCGGGTACAGTTTATGTATTTATAAACAGATATCTGTCATTGGTAAGTATAAAAAATATATAAATTACTATAAATTTTTTAACATTTTTATACTGTACCAATGACCCAGACATAGCTGGTGCTAACTCTTAAAATATAGGGCGAAACACAAATTTTGCCCCCCAATCCCCAAAATTTGCATCTAAAACCAAAGAAAACATGTCCTGAATGGCCCTCCACACTTCACCTCTACTGCGCATGCGCAGTGTCAAGGACGTTCCGAAATTGGCGCCATTAATCATTCTAAGTTTGGCCCTTCATCAGTTAACATCTGACTGATCTTTGTGCTTGTAAATCTCAGTTTAAATGATGCCAGACACATAAATATTAGTGAAATGATGATTCTAAGGAGGATAGAGAAGGAGGAGAGGAAAAATGTGTGACAGAATATTATCAGGGCTGTAACTTAAAAATTTTTAATGAAATTATATTAAGTTACCTATTTTCGAGGCAGCAGCCATTTTGTTGTCATTCTGATTATTTAGTTACACTGATTTTTCAGTGTTTTCCTCTCTCCCTTTCCTTTAAGTCCCCCCTTGCTATTCTCCCATGCTTTTGGCATAGTTTCTGTAATTATTATTACTAAATTTTCTTGGGAGTTTTAGCTGAATAACAGAATGAATTCTGTTCTTTTCCCCATGTTTACGTCTTCACCTACGGGTGGTTAGGCGTTGTGTTCTGCATCTACCATCTGATGTTCTGCAGTTTCTTCCCTGGAAGTCTCTGTTTTGCATCAGATAGTGTATTTTTGGTAACTGATTCCGGGCCTGGGTGCCTGGAGTCTTATTTTAGTGTTTTTACATTCATTGTTTACATTTACAACAGCCCTCTGTGTGAGGGGGGGTTTTCTTGAAAATAATATCTTCATGTTATTTTAATCATAACTAGATACATTATTATTGTTCGTAAGTGTTGAATAAATTGTTTAAAATATTTTAAAAATTTTTGTCCACACTTAGGCTTGGGATCCATTGGGGCTCAACGTTACTTTTCAGAAACTTGGGCTGTTCTGAAAAAATATTTTTTCAAAATATTTTGATTTCAGTTATTTTTTATATATTAATGGATCATATTATTATTATGTATTTTTATTGCCAGGGGTTGGTGCGAGTACCAGGACTTTGTTTTCTTTTCACATTGAAAGGATTTTGATCAATTGTAATAAGAGGAAGTCTTCCTCTGACTTTTATAATCATTCTATATGTGGTCAGTGTACTCGCATTAACTCCTGTTCTGTATCGTATGATTTCGATGACAACATGGGAAGCGTATGTCACGGTATGTTAGTGGGGAATTGGACACTCCGGTCCTTTCCCCGCAGGGTCACTCTACTTTATCAATTTCTATTTCAGACGATCAAGATTAGGGTGATGTATGTGTGATGTCTTCCAACAGTGTGCATCCGTCGTCACAATTAATGAAGGGCTTGCGGAAAAGTGCTCATGTAAATACGCCAATTGCCTAAGAGGACCCTAGTAGGTTCCACGGCCTTTGACGTCCGCTAGCTCGCCTGGTGTGGCATCCATTCATCGAATGGTTCGGCAGCTGGGTTCGTCCGTTGCAGTCTAGAAGGAGTTTTGGGGTGATGCGAGCACTATAAATCAACCAAATGCACACCCGGTGACGGCGGATTAGAGGGAGAACGGAGGAAGCCTTTTAGTCCGGTTCATAGCTCGTTCTGGTCCATCCGGACGGCGAGCGAGAGAGGCCCCTCTCTCGTACAACAACATCTGGCCCCAGATGTTGTGGTACAAAATGTTTCACATTCGGAGCATACGTCCGTCGCTCGGGATGCTCCGACATATAGTCAGTCCGGAGTAGACTGTCAATAAGGCTTCCTCATTCTCATGGTAGCGCGCACGACCGCTCTTGGCTATGTGACCTCGGATATCCAGTCAGCTTCGCCAGTCAGAGAATCATCGGCGACCAGGTCACACCATCCGGTAGCCAGGGACACGAGGCCTGCAGACTCCGGACGTTCGCATAGGAAAGTGTGCGGGAGTCAACGTACACGGAGCTTCCGGCGGCAATGCATCGTAAGACCGCTACTGCACAGGCCTCGGGAACGGACGTGCTTTCCTAAATAGCACAGTTTATCGCAGCATCCCAGCATCAACTGAATCTGTCGCATATTTTTTATCCGACGATGCTGGGTCGGGACGCTCCGCGGAAGCGGGTACTGACGTCCGAAAATTTCATCCGGTCCGACGGGATACCGAAAAGGGATTTGGAGGATTTCGAGGATTTCGAGGATTTCGAGCTTTCCCTTTCGGAACAACATATGCTGTTGTGTATGTCATCTGACTTGATCTTTTACAGCTTCTTTCGTCGGACCAGAATGCTGCGATGCCGGATAAGAAACTGATAGCGTCGGTGGACTTAGAAATTTTTGGTTCGGTTCAGGGACATCGTCCCTCAGTTCCGACATAGTCCAATAATGTCACACAAACTTTCGAATTATTGAACGACGCTATATATATTATTATTATATGCTTGCTATAACCAAGCATTTCTGGTTTCTTGTTCGCAAAGTTACGGAGATGTCTTTCAAAAGTGTGCCTCTGTCGTCATAGTTAATGAAGAGCTAGCGGCAATAAGTGCTCATGGAATATGTCTATCGCCTAAGAGATCCCTTGTAGGATCGACGGAGTGACATTCGCTAGCTCACCTGGTGTAGCGTGCATTCATCGAATGGTTCGTCTGCCGGGTTCGTCCGTTGCGGTCTAGGAAGGAGATTTGGGTGATGCGAGCACTTTAATTACTTTAGTACTCACCCAGTGACGGTGGATTGAGGACAGATCGGAGGAAGCCTGTTAGTCTGGTTCCTGGCTTGTCCAGGTCCGTCCGGGCTGTGAGCGAGAGAGGTCCCTCTCTCGTCCAACAACATAGGGGACCGCATGTTGTGGTTCAGATATTTTACATTTGGAGCATATGTCTGTCGGTCGGGACGCTCCGTTATATTGACAGTCCGAGAGACTGTCGATAATGCTTCCTCATCCTCACAGCAGGGCACACGACCGCACATTGGCTACGTGACCTCGAGTATCCGATCAGTTTCATCATTCAGTGATTCCACGGCGAATAGGTCACGCCATACGGTAGCCAAGGGACACGAGGCCTATACACTCCGTTCGCTCGCATATTGGTAGTATGCACGGGGTAACAATCATGGAGCTTCCAGCGGCAATGCATTGTAGGACCGCTTCTCCTCAGGCCTCAGTGACGGACGTGCTATCCGAGTTAGCACAGTTGTTTCGCAGCATCCCAGCAATCGACAGTTTCTTACTCGAATCAGGAATTATCTGACGGCGCTGGGTCGGTGCGATCCGCGGTTGCATCAGGTACGGACGACCGAACGCTTTATAGGGTCCGACAGGATGGCGAAAGGGATTCGAAAGATTTCGAGTTTTCCCTTTCGTAGCATCGGAAGCTGCCATTCATATCTTCTGGCATTATCTTCCAGTGATTGTTATTTCGGACTACATTGCTGCGATGTTGGATAAGAGACTTATAGCGTCATTGGACACGGAATTTTGGATCGGTTCAGGGACATTGTCCCTGTCTTACCGACACAGTCCAATAATGTCATTACAACATGTGTTTTATTTTTCGACGCTATATATGCATATAAGCCTGCTACCAAGCATGATAGGTTAGTTTCTTGTGCGCAATGCTCATTTCTGCCGTTTTATCATTTATACGAATAATTTATTTTGGTAGAGCAGGGCATACCGAGAGTTCATATGCATCTAGACGGCGTGGTTAAAGACTGGAAATATTCTTTTTCGCCGTCTATGTCTTTTCCAACCACAATGTTGGAAACGACAATGATGTCTAGTAGACTTAACTTAGACGCTTTATCATACGTAATCCACCTTACTGAGGCGTTATCATTACGTCTTCAAGAAAAGATTTACGGGATATTATTCTCAATGTGATTTCTTTTGAGGGCAGTAGTTTGTTCACATATAACTCCGCCCTTCATTGGCTGATTGGAGTTGGTTAGACGTGACGCGGCCCTAGCTACATCCACGTGCGTGGATAGTAAGGTGAAGAACTCTCTCAGAGTCGCTTCGTTCTCGGAGAAACCTCTCTTCGACGGCAACTTTTCAGCAATCCATGAATTGCTCGATTTACACGTTCTCTTGTCTATCTAGTGTTACAAGAGATTCAGACTGGGGCAAACATTCGGTGGTTGACTCAGAGAGTGCCACTGCAGTTGCCGGATCCGAGTGTTATAGTTATGACGGTTGCCAGTCAAACAGATTGGGATATAATATTGATCCCAACGGATTCGAAGTGCCAGGGTCTTTGGGTTCTGCAGTCTCTAAGCAAGCAATTATCTTCCGCGGAATAATGTTTTTTAGGCTTGCTTTATGTCATTGCATGAACATTATTCAGAAACGCATGTCCAAATCCTGTCCGTTAATTCGACAGTAGTGGCGTATCTCCGGAACCAGGGAGGCACTCATTCGTTTCCGTTATTCAATTTAATGGAAAGAATCCGTCTGTTGGTTATAGTACACCAAGTTCTGTTTCGGTCCGTCATATTCCGGGTTGTCTGATTGTTTTACCGGACTCCCGTTCACTTAGGGGTCGCTTGTTGCCGTCAGAATGGACTCTCAGCAAACAAGTATTCAATCAGATTTGCTATCTATGGGAGCGCCCAATGATAATTTATTTACGACACAGCTTGCTAATCAATTGCTGACGTATGTGTTGGCTTGTCCGGATCTCTGAGCTAATGTTGTTAACGCTCTATTGATCTAATAGGACGGAATGATAGGATACGCGTATCCTCCGGCGCTGTTGTTTCAGCAGGTATTGCTAAGGTAAACAATCACAATACATTTCTGTTGATAGCATCTCTATCTTCACAGAGACCGTGGGTAATTTACTCTGATGTCTACTGTGGGACTTAACGCGAAATCTTCCTCAATGAGAGGATCTTTTTTCGCTGGGTAAATCGTGTCATCTTTATCACAACCCGCAAGGTCGCAACCTTCACGTATTCCGTTGTGTGGTCCGTATTGCATTGTAAGCATTGTACTGGACGAGCTTTGGACGCGATTTCTTACTATAGGAGATCCTCTTCTTCGCTATTCTATGCGGCTAAAGTGGAGGCTCTTCCGTCGTTGGTGTAGGGATCACTATGTTCATATTGTTGATCCCTCCATACTACTCATTGCAACTTTTTAGTATACTTGTTTGACAAGATCTACTGCAGCCTGTTATTATTAAGGTTATAGGTTTATGTTACCTCATACCTATGCACTCTATGATAGTTTACAATTGAGTCTTATGTCTCTTTATCTAAGTCAGTTAGTAACTTTTTGATAAATAGACTTAGAATCTTTAGATTAAATTCCTATATGGGATTTAACTTCGGTTCTTATTTAGCTAAGTAATCATTTGAGCCTCTGGAAACAGTAGTTTTCAAATTCTGACCTTTTAGACAGTAATTCTGTTGGCTTCTCTTTTATTGAAGAGTCAGTGAGTTTCATGCACTATCGATGGATGATTTTCACTTTCGTAGTTTCGGAATCACTACTTCCTTTACTATTTAGGTTGGATTTTTGCATAAGAGTTAGGCTCCTAATATCCGGAACCTATTGTTATTAAGGTCCTTCCGTCTTCGTACGGGCATAGGCCTTTACTCTGTCCGGTTAGAGTTTATGTATTTATAAACAGATATCTGTTTATTACTACGGGCGTAAGCTTCTTCTGTCTTTGATGCCTAATAGAAGGACGTTACGCTCCATTCTATTGCTAATGGATTCAATTAACTATCGGTACTGCTTATGGTATATCATTGACTCAGCAGTTTTGCTTAAGATTTCGGCTCATGAAGTAAGAGTTCTTCTACATCTTGGGCTTACATTAATAGTGTCGCTATTATAGATTTTTGAAGGCTGCTCATTGCGCTCAGCCATCCACATTCATGAATTTTTATCTCAGAAACATCGAGTCCATTTCTGGAGGCCTCTATTGTTAGGTCTATTATCTACTGCTCAGAATGTCATTCACTTAACAGTTGCTACTATAGCTAGGTAGGCTGTCTGTTTCGGCAGTGACTCCGTTCTGCTGCCCTCTTCGCTCTGGGCTATTTGACCCAGGGCAAGAAAAAAGGGGGGGGGGGGGGGGGGTGTTCCCTTGGGTCACCTGTTTTTCTATGAAAACAAGGGGATACCTCCTCCAGAGTTAGTAATTCTGAGCTGTTATTGGGATGGTTGTTTAGTGAGAAGTTTATGTTTTAAAAATTCATTCAAGTCTTAGTTTTTAAAGTATAGCTTTTGAATATAGCACGTGTCAACGGACATGATTATGCAATCCTCAGACACTTTTAAGGATTATAAGAGTCTCTATTCTCTAGACTTACTTTATTTATTGGCTTACTTTAAAAATTATTAGTATAAGGATTATATTGGATATTAATAGAGTACATGGATGTATGATGCTCAATTTTGGAAGGTGTTGTATCTTTCTAATTTATCATAAATAAGAAAGATACATGTAAGGCCTATTACTTCTTTTTCCCTAGAGGGGATGACTCTATTTTATATTATTGAGCGTATTCCATCTTGCTCTATGTCCTTGGCCCTCCAGCCTTTTTACTATTCAGCTATGTCTGGGTCATTGGTACAGTATAAAAATGTTAAAAAATTTATAGTAATTTCTATATTTTTTATACTTACCAATGACCCAGACGGGGATGGCCCTCCCAGGAGTTGGGAACTCTTACCTCCCCGCTGAGTACATAGCGCTTACCAGGCACTGGTTATTAGAATGATTAATGGCGCCAATTTCGGAACGTCCTTGACACTGCGCATGCGCAGTAGAGGTGAAGTGTGGAGGGCCATTCAGGACATGTTTTCTTTGGTTTTAGATGCAAATTTTGGGGATTGGGGGGCAAAATTTGTGTTTGGCCCTATATTTTAAAAGTTAGCACCAGCTATGTCTGGGTCATTGGTAAGTATAAAAAATATAGAAATTACTATAAATTTTTTAACTTTTCAAAAATTATTTTTGATTTCAATTGTTTTTTCAATGTTAATGGATCATGTTATTATGTATCTTTGTTTTTAGAGGTTTGTGCGAGTGCTAGGACTTGTTGTCTTTTCACAATGAAAAGATATTGTTCAAAATGTAATAGGAAGAAATCTTCCTCTGATTTTCATGATCATTGTATTAATTGTAGTCAGTGTACTCACACTAACTCCTGTTCAATATGTGAATATTGGGATGATAAACATTGGAAACGTGTGTCACGGTATGTTGTTAGCAGGGAAAGGGCCATGCCGGTCCTTTCTCCACAGGGTCACTCTAGTCTATCAGTTTCTATTTCAGAGGAACAAGAACAGGGTGATGTTTCCATGTTATCCTCCAAAAGTGCGCTTCCGTCGTCACAATTGAATGCAGAGCTAGCGGCAAAAGTGCTCATGCAGATATGACAGTTGCATAAGAGGTCCCGAGTAGGATCGACGGCGCTGTCGTCCGCTAGCTCGCCTGGTGTAGCGTCCATTCACCGAATGGTTCGGCAGCTGGGTTCGTCCATTGCGGTCCAGGAAGAAGTGTTGGGTGATGCGAGCACTATAAACATACAAGGTGCACACCCAGTGACGGCGGATAAAAGGAGAGATCGGAGGAAGCCTTCTAGTCCGGTTCCTAGCTCATCCAGGTCCAGCCGGGCCGCGAGCGAGAGAGGCCCCTCTCTCGTACAACAACATCTGGGACCAGATGTTGTGGTACAAAATGTGTCGCAAGTGGAGCACACATCCGTCGCTCAGGACGCTCCGTTGTATAGGCAGTCCGCTGAGACTGCTCAGGCTTCCTCATCCTCTCAGCAGCGCACACGGCCGCACCTTGGCTACGTGACCGCGGATATTCTACCAGCTTCGCCGATTAGGGATTCATCGGCGACCACATCACGCCATCCGGTAGCCAGGGACACGAGGCCGGTAGACTCCGGTCGTTCGCATAGGGAGAGTATGCGGGAGTCAGTTGATGCGGAGTTTCCCGCGGCTAAGCAGTGAAAGACCACTACTCCGCAGGCCTCGATGACGGACGTGCTAGCTCAGATAGCACAAATTATCGCAGCATCCCAGCAATCGACAGAATCGGTGTCGGATCGGGAATTATCCGACGGCGCTGGGTCGGTACGCTCCGCTGAAGCATCGGTTGCGGACGACCGGGAGCATCGTGAGGACCGACCGGATGGTGAAAGGGATACTGATGACTTGGAGCTATCCCTTTCGGAACAACATAAAGCTGCCGTGGATTTCATCCGGCACTTCCTTCCTCAAGTTGTTCCGTCGGGCCAGACTGCTGCGGTACCGGATAAGAGTCTGATAGCATCATTGGACACTGAATTCTTCGAGCGGTTCAGAGACATCGTCCCTGAGTTTCCGTCTCAGAACAATAATGTCACAAGAACATTTGAATTATTGAACGACGCTATCTTCAAGCTTGCTTCCAAAACAGGCAAAGCTGGTTTCTTGTCCGCCAATGCTCTTAACCTGCCTTTCATTAATTCAAGGAATAAATTCGATATGGCAGGACAGGGTGTTCCGAGAGTTCCTCTGCGTCTTGACGACGAGGCGAAGAAGAAGAATTGTCATTACCGTCGTCTACGTCCATTCCAACCGCGGTGTTGGATACGACAATTACGTCTAACAGGGCCAGTTTAGACGCTTTATCTTACGCAGACCACCTTACTAAGGCATTATCACTGCGTCTTCAAGGGAAAGAATTCCAGGATATACAATCCTCTTGAAGACTTCTTTCAATGGCAGTAGCTTATTCCACGTATAACTCCGCCCTTTCAGTGGCAAACCTGGAGTTGGTTAGACGTGACGCAGCCCTAGCTACATCCACACGCGTGGATAGTAAGGTGAAGAACTCTCTCAGAGTCGCTTCGGTCTCCGGAGAGCTTCTCTTCGACGGCAAGCTTTCTGCAATCTACGATAAAATTACTAAGAAAGCTTCGGATTCTCTGCTGTTTAAATCCGCTTCCAAAAAGTCGGATACGGCAGAAAAGAGTAAGACAGGCACTTCTGGGACTTATGCGCCCAAGAGAGGTTCCTATAGAGGTTCCGGTGCGTCCTCTTGGTCTTATTCAAGAGACTGTCAAGGCAGCAACTCACGTGCGGGACGTCCTTCGGGCCGGGACAACCGGTCGGACGCCCCGAGGTCGACGGGATGAGGTGCGGGTTGTGGAGGACGTGGTTTCTCCTCCCGCAGGCCTCGCAGGTCCAGGAGGTGATGGTTTCAACCTCTATCATGTTCCGGTTGGCGGAAGGTTGTCGAGTTTTTCAGAAGAGTGGGCGTCGATTACGGACGACCCTTGGGTGAGAGGGGTGATTTCGGAAGGTCTAAGAATATCCTTCAAACGAAAGCCTCCTTTAACTCGAAGTCCAAAATGGACTCAACTTCCGTCAAATCTGCAGAAAAGAGACGCTCTGTTATCGGAGGTGCAGTCTCTTTTAATGAAGAATGCAGTAGAGGTCGTAGTAGACCAGGAAACACCGGGATTCTACAGCCATCTGTTTCTGGTTCCAAAACCAGACGGCTCGTTCCGTCCAGTCATAGATTTGAGCTGGATAAACAAGCTGATCGTCGCTCTGAAGTTCTATGTGGAGACGATTCGATCGGTCAGAGCGAGTATTCGGGTGAACGATAATGCTACAAGCATAGATCTCAAAGATGCGTACTTTCATGTCATGGTACATCCGACATTCAGAAAGTATCTACGCTTCGCAGTCCTAGGAGCGGTGTATCAATTTCGAGCGATGTGCTTCGGATTGAACATAGCACCCTGGGCTTTCACTCGGGTAATGAACTCGGTAATGATATATTTCCGAGCTCATTCGTCTGCGGTAATGTCGGCCTACCTGGACGACATTCTTTAGAGGTACGGCAACGAGTTAACGCTTCAGAACGATGTGCAGAATCTGCTTCTATTGCTCCGACGTCTCGGTTTTGTTATAAACGAGGAGAAGTCGGATCTGGTGCCGTCCAAGTCATTCACTCATCTGGGAATGAGCTTCGAGACGCACAACAATCTCGTTCGTCTGCCGTTAACCAGAGCGAAATTAGTCAGTTGTTATGCTCGCCTTTGTCTTCATGCAGACAAAGTCACAGCGAGGGAGTTCATGAGACTGATAGGTCTGTGCGGAGCCGCTGCGGATCTCATTCCGATGGGGCGGTTACGCACTCGTCCTCTCCAAATTTTCTTGACTCAGAATTGGAGTGTGAAGATTCATTCGCTCGACATAGACGTTCTCTTGTCAGATCAAGTGAAACAAGAGATTCAGACTTGGGCAAACATTCAGTGGTTGACTCAGGGAGTTCCGCTGCAGTTGCCGGAGCCGAGTTTCACGATTATGACGGATGCCAGTCAAACAGGTTGGGGTGCATCATTGATCCCAACGGATTCGAGGTGCCAGGGTCTTTGGGATCCACAGTTTCTAAGCAAGCACATAAACATCAAGGAAATGATGTCAATTTGGCTTGCATTACGTCATTGGATGGACATTATTCAGAAAGCTCATGTCCAAATCCTGTCCGACAATACGACAGTAGTGGTGTATATCCGGAACCAGGGTGGCACTCATTCCGTTCCGTTATTCAATTTAACGGAAATAATCCTTCTGTTTGCTCTAGAACATCAAGTTCTACTTTCGGTCCGTCATATACCGGGTCGTCTGAATGTACTAGCAGACTCCCTTTCATGGAAGGGTCGCTTGTTGCCGTCGGAGTGGACTCTCAACAAACAGGTATTCAATCAGATTTGCTACCAATGGGAACGGCCAATGATAGACTTATTTGCGACACATCTCAACAATCAGTTGCAGACGTATGTGTCACCATGTCCGGATCCAAGAGCATTTGCAGTAGACGCTCTATCGATCTCTTGGGACAGAATGATAGGATATGCGTATCCTCCAGCGCCGTTAATTCAGCAAGTATTGCTAAAGATAAAACAATCTCAATGCAAGATTCTGTTGGTAGCATCTCTGTCTCCACAGAGACCGTGGATAAATCTACTCAGGTGTCTGCTGTGGGACCTACCGCGAAAGCTTCCTCCACGGGAGGATCTTCTTTTGCAGGGGAAACCGTGTCAACTTCATCACAACCCGCAAGGTCTCAACCTTCACGTTTTTCCATTGTGCGGTCCTTCTTGCACGGCAAGCACCTTACAGGACGAGCAGTGGGCGCGATTTCTAACTGTAGGAGGACCTCCTCTTCGCTAAACTATGCGGCTAAGTGGAAGGTTTTTCGTCGTTGGTGTAGGGATCATTCTGTTGATATTTTTGATCCCTCCATACCAGACATTGCAAACTTTCTAGTATACTTGTTTGACGAGATCAAACTGCAGCCTGTTACTATTAAGGTTATAGGTCTATGTTATCTGATACCTATGCACACCACGATAGTTTTCAAATTGGATCTAATGTCTCTTTATCTAAGTTAGTTAGAAACTTCTCGATAAATAGACCCAGAACTCTTAGATTAATTCCTAAGTGGAATTTAGCTTGGGTTCTTCTTAAACTCAAGGAAAAGCCATTTGAGCCTCTTGGGACAGTAGATTTCAAATTCTTGTCTTATAAGACAGCTTCTCTCTTAGCTTTCTCTTCTGCTAGAAGAGTCAGTGAGCTTCATGCACTATCGGTGGACGATTCTCACTATCGTAGTGTCGGGAACACTATCACCTTCACTACTAATGTTGGTTTTTTAGCTAAGAATCAGGCTCCTAATAAATATCCGGAACCTATTCTTATTAAGGCTCTGCCGTCTTCAGACGGGCGTAGGCCTTTACTCTGTCCTGTTAGAGCTTTACGTATTTCTAAACAAAGATCTCAGTTTATCAGAAAGGGACAAAAACGCTTCTTTCTGTCTCTGATGCCTAATAGAAAGGACATTTTGGTCCATTCTATTGCTAGATGGATTCAATTAATTATCTTCTACTCAGCAGTCTGTGCTTAAGATTTCGGCTTGTGAAGTAAAAGCTCTTTCTACATCTTGGGCTTACGCAAATAGTGTTGCTATTACAGATTTAATGAAGGCTGCTTATTGGTCTCAGCCATCCGCATTCACAAATTTTTATCTCAGAAATATTGAGTCCATTTCTGGAGACCTGCATTGTTTAGGTCCGTTATCTGTTGCTCAGAATGTCGTCCACTAAACAGTTGCAACTATAGTTATGCAGGCTTTCTGTTCTGGCAGTGACTCCGTCCTGCTGCCCTCTTCGCTCTGGGCTATTTGACCCAGGGCAAGGGGAAGGGGTGGGGGGAGGGTGTTCTCTTAGGTCACCTGCTTTATAGTGAAAAGCAAGGGAATTCCTCCTCCGGAGTCAGTAATTCTGAGTCGTTTCCGGGATGGTTTTAAAGTGTAATATTAATGTTAAAAATTCATTCATGTCATATTTTTAAAGTGTAGCTCGGTGTGAAGCATTTGTATATGTCAAGTGTCAAACGGGCGTTAATATACAATCCTCGGACACTTTTAAAGAATATAAAGAGTCTCAATTCTCTGGACTAAGTTTATTTATTGGCTTACTTTAAAAATAATTAGTATAAAGGGTTATACTGGATGTTAATAGAGAACATGAATGTTATTGTGCTCAGTTATGAAGGGTATTGTATCTTTCTAATTTATCATAAAATAAGAAAGATACATGTAAAGCCTAATACCCCTTTTCTCCTTGAGGGGTTGACTCTATATTATATAGTTGAGCTTATTGGATTTTCCTCTATGTCCCAGGCCCTCCAGCCTTTTTACTATTCAGCTATGTCTGGGTCATTGGTACAGCATAAAAATGTTAAAAAATTTATAGTAATTTATATATTTTTTATACTTACCAATGACCCAGACGGGGATGGCCCTCCCAGGAGTTGGGAACTCATACCTCCCTGCTGAGTACATAGCGCTGACCAGGCACTGCTTGTAAGAATGATAATTGGCGCCAATTTCGAAACGTCCTTGACACTGCGCATGCGCAGTAAGGGCAAAGCATGGAGGACCTTCAGGACATGATTTCTTTCGGTTTTAGATGCAAATTTTGGGGATTGGGGGGCAAAATTTGTGTTTGGCCCTAGTATTTTAAGAGTTAGCACCAGCTATGTCTGGGTCATTGGTAAGTATAAAAAATATATAAATTACTATAAATTTTTTAACATTTTCTTTACTTTCAGAAAGAGTTGCAGGTTGGTGATGGTCCCATTGGTCTTATTCTGGCACCAACCAGAGAATTATCACAACAGGTATGTATAATACAAGGAAAGTGGATAACCACTAAAACACCACATGAAAAGATTTACCACTGGACAATTTTCAAGAAAAAATAGGGCATAATGGGTAATTTCCCATTGTAAATGAGTGGTTGTAATTTTGACTCTGACCCAGGCAAATGAGAAGTTGTAAGTTTGATTCTGAACCCTGGCCACCTGTGTTGTTTTTCTGACACTTTACCATAACGAATGCGAACTGGACTGTGTCCAGTTGTGTCAAATCTGTTTCCATTCCCTGATATACATTTCTTACCTTTTCCATTGTTCCAAAATTTCTTAATTGTTAGTGCCTCAGGCCACCTTAGGTCTCTTGTTTTCTATTCACATTGGTCATTCCAATGAGATATTTTGTATTTTAAAACCACTCTGCTGACAAAAAAATCCAGATCCATTTTTCTATCTTATATAAGAAGTGTAAGTTATGTTGACCTGCTAAGTGAGTGACTAAGACTGACCACAACAGGTGTCATCAGGGGACTAGAATCAAGAAGTGAGCTGAATTTTTTCCTGTATTTCATTTACACCATAGGCATGCCATACATGAAATACAGGAAAAACTCCACCAAGACTCGTAAAATCTAATCGGAAGCATTCTAATGTGATATTCTTGCGTGTAATCCAGATTCCATGTATGATGTACCAAGAACACATCCCATTGTCTGTATTGTATTGCGTAACATTAAATACAGGCGGTAATTGTGGTATAATAAGATATTTTAGAGCCTTAAAAATATTCCAGATGTGATTCTAATTCATGAATTGGGCTTCTGATATGAATTCAGTTTGGTGATATTGAATCTTTCAAATCTTTCCCTGTGACTGTGTTGAGCGTGAGTCAACACACATTTCATTCTTTGGGTTTGGAGATTTACAAGTCTTTACATACATGTAGCTGCGAGTCGAGTCATCAGGAAATCATCTGCTCATGAAATAACTTAGGTCCCACAAAGCAAATCTTCTGTTTCTCAGGCCATTATTTGTAAAATTGCATGTGGGCGAGTGGTTTTTTATTAGCTCAACTTTGGCGAAGCCAAATTTGAGCTTATGCCATGGCCCGTCGTCCGTCTGTCCGTCTGTCCATCAACAATTGGATACGGCTCGGGCTAGAGGCCGTATTTATGAACCGATCTTTACGAAACTTCTTGGGTACCTTTGTTATGACCGTGAGACGAGAACGAGTGTTTTTGGGTGCGGTCTGAAATTCAAGATGGCTGCCAGCCACCATTTTGTACCGACGATGCAGAAATCTGTTTTTTGTACAGAACTTCCATATGAAAGCTCTGATTTGAATAATTTTTTGTATGAATGTTTAGTACCATTGGATACATCACATATAATACGGGTTTTTTTCTCGTGCATAAATTATGCAAATTAGACTAACTTTGATGTTTTTTGGTGTTACTTTCAGCACTGTAAGTGCAAATGCCAATACGGCTCGGGCTAGAGGCCGTATTTATGAACCGATCTTTACGAAACTCCTTGGGTACCTTTGTTATCACCGTGGGACGAGAACGAGTGTTTTTGGGTCCGGTCCAAAATTCAAGATGGCCGATGGCAGCCATTTTGTAAAAAATTTGGTGCAATCAGATTTTTGCACAGAACTTCCATATGAATGCGCTGATTTGAATAATTTTTTGTGTGAATGTTTAGTACCATGGGATACATCACATATAATACGGGTTTTTTTCTCGTGCAGAAATTATGCAAATTAGATGAATTTTGATTTTTTCAGTGCTACTTACACACAGTAAGTACGCATGTCAATACGGCTCGGGCTAGAGTCTGTATTTATGAACCGATCTTCACGAAACGTCTTGGGTATCTTTGTTATCACCTTGGGACGAGAACGAGTGTTTCTGGATGCGGTCCAAAATTCAAGATGTCTGCCAGTGGCCATTTTGTACCGAAATTAGGTCTAATCAGTTTTTTGTACACAACTTCTATACGGCTCAGGCTAGAGGCCGTATTTATGAACCGATCTTTACGAAACTTCTTGGGTACCTTTGTTATCACTGTGGGATGAGAACGAGTGTTTTTGGGTGTGGTCCGAAATTCAAGATGGCCACCAGCAGCCATTTTGTACCAAAATTAGTGCAATCAGTTTTTTGTACAGAACTTCTTTATGAAAGTTCTGATTTGAATAAATTTTTGTATGAATGTTTAGTAACATGGAATACATCACATATTTTACGGGTTTTTTCCTCGTGCAGAAATTATGCAAATTAGATGAACTTTGATTTATACAGTGCTACTTATACACTGGAAGTGTACATGTCAATACGGCTCGGGTTAGAGGCTGTATTTATGAACCGATCTTCACAAAACTTCTTGGGTACCTTTGTTATCACCTTGGGACGAGAAGGAGTGTTTCTGGGTGCGGTCCAAAATTCAAGATGGCTGCCAGTGGCCATTTTGTACCGAAATTAGGTCCAGTCAGTTTTTTGTCACAACTTCTACACAGCTCATATTTGTGAACTGATCTTCACGAAACTTCTTGGGTACCTTTGTTTTCACCTTGGGACAGGAACGAGTGTGTTTTGGGGTGCCTTTGTTATCACTGTGCTATGAGAACAAATATTTTGGGGTTCAGTCAGACCCACTCTGGGACTCCAAGATTTCTTTTCTAGTTTAGCATCTGATTGTCACCCACCTTTACAATACTTTACCTATACATTTGTTACAGGCAACGGTCAGTATTTATGTACAGACTGTTACAATACTTTATATGTACCTTTGTTATCAGGTCATTACCTAGGTGTTTGTCATTGCTGTGTCACATACTATACATGTACATGTCTTTGTCTTGACAAGTTGAGCTACAGTGTCATTGACACTTTCATTTTATTTTTTATTTCTGTAATTATTTCTTTGTCATCAAAAGTTCATGTTATTGTTTTATATTTTAGGCCTTATAATCTACGGAATAGCATGGGTGGTGGTGTATTTCGTCCCTTGAGAGCCAGAAGGCTTTGCAATGCTAAGGCATTGCAAATCCTTCTTCCACTCAAGAGACAAATTTATCAATTTTTTAAATTGGGTAAAATATCAGACAAAACCATTTAATTTTTATTTTATTTAAGTTTACATGGGCTATAAAAAGAGAGCATGCGGCAGCCAAAAGGACCATGCGGGAGGGCCTGAGAAACAGATTTTTAGCTCAACTTGACAAAGTCAAGCTGAGCTATTGCCATCACTTCTCGTCCGTCGGTGTATGTACATACGTCCACAATTTCCTTTGGCACACAACACCGGTCGCATTTATGATCAGATCACTTTGAAACTTGGTGTGCTTGTTTGGGGTGACCTCTAGATGGGAGCTATCGATTTTCTTCAATTTCCGCCAAAAAATGTTGCCGCAGCCAACGTTCTTAGAACTTAGTTTAGTCAGACCACAATATTTCCCTTTGGCACACCCTACAGGGCACCTTTGTGATTGGATTGCTTTGAAACCTGGTATGCTTGTTTAGGGTGACCTGTAGATGGGAGGTATCGATTTTCTTCCATTTCCGTCAAAAAATGTTGCCACGGCCAACATTCTTAGAACTTAGTTTAGTCAGACCACAATATTTCCCTTTGGCACACCCTACAGGGCATATTTATGATTGGATTGCTTTGAAACCAGGTATACTTGTTTGGGGTGACCTATAGATGGGAGCTATCAAATTTCTTCCATTTCCGTCAAAAAATGTTGCCACGGCCAACGTTCTTGGAACTTAGTTTAGTCAGACTTCAATATTTCCCTTTGGCACACCCTACAGGGCACATTTATGATTGGATTACTTTGAAACCTGGTAGGCTTGTTTGGGGAGACCTCTAGATGGGAGCTATCAAATTTCTTCAATTTCCTTTGATAATTGTTGCCGCTGCCAATGTTCTTAGAACTTAGTTTAGTCAGACCTCAATATTTCCCTTTGGCACACCCTACAGGGCACATTTATTAGCTCAACTTGACAAAGTCAAGCTGACCTATTGCCATTACTTCTCGTTTGTACACAACTTCTATACGGCTCAGACTAGAGGCTGTATTTATGAACTGATCTTTACAAAACTTCTTGGGTACTTTTGTTATCACCGTGGGACGAGAACGAGTGCTTTTGGGTGCAGTCCAAAATTCAAGATGGCTGCCAGCAGCCATTTTGTACCAAAATTAGTGCAATCAGTTTTTTGTACAGAACTTCTGTATGAAAGTTCTGATTTGAATAAATTTTTGTAGGAATGTTTAGTAACATGGAATACATCACATATAATACAGGTTTTTATCTTGTGCTGAGATTATGCAAATTAGATGAACTTTGATTTGTTCAGTGCTACTTATACACAGTAAGTGCACATGTCAATACGGCTCGGGTTAGAGTCTGTATTTATGAACCGATCTTCACGAAACTTCTTGGGGTACCTCTGTTATCACCTTGTGACAGGAACGAGTGTTTATGGGTGCCTTTGTTATCACTGTGCTGTGAGAACAAATATTTTTGGGTTCAGTCAGACCCACTCTGGGACTCAAAGATTTCTTTTCTAGTTTAGCATCTAACTGTCACCCCACCTTTACAATACTTTACCAAAAAATTTGTTACAGGCTACGATCAGCATTTATGTACAGACTGTTACAATACTTTACATGTACCTTTGTTATCAGGTCATTACCTAGATGTTTGTCATTGCTGTGTCACATACTATACATGTACATGTCTTAAACAAGTTGAGCTACAGTGTCATTGACACTTTCATTAATTTTTTTAGGCCCTATCTCCAATATTTTTTCAAGGCCAGAGACAGTAATGGCACTAAGCAGCCTGCATTATAATATTCACAGAAATCGCCATTCACATTTTCCATTTTGGCATTGAAAACATAGCTTATGAGTCTCATTGGAACAAGTTTCTTTAACTTGTAAGCTCACCTGACTGCAAGTTAGGGTGAGCAATAGTGATCACTCACCATCCATTGTCTGTGAACATGGTGTACATGATTTCTCCAAAACTGCAACAATTTCAGTTATATTTGAGATGACTGTTCGTTGTGATATCAAATTTTGATTTTGTCCGATTCAACTTGCCCTGCCCCATAGAGTGGGTAGGGAGGGGGGGGGGGGGGACACATTCAGATTCAATTTTTTTCAAAGCAAGTCCCTGGATTAACATTTGGGCTTCCTGTGGGAGACAGAACCTTATATTTGTGCAATGTAAGTAGTATTCTTTAAAAATCTGCTCTTCTCGAAACACCCGGTCAGAATACTTTGATATATGGTATAAACCATCCTAAGGGGAGGGGGGGGTCAGATTCAAATTTGTCAAAATCAAGTTCCTGGGATAATATTTGGGCTCCTCCCAACTTAGTCCAATATCAGGAATAATCTTAAAAAATCTGCTTCTTGAGATACTCTTCCCAGAATAGTTTGATAATTCGTATTCACCATCCTTAGAGTGGTCAAATTTAGTTTGTTCAAATAAAGTCCCTAGGGTAATATTTAGGCTCCCTATTATTTAATTATTAGTGTTTAAGGTCATATATTTCTCCACAATGTCTAATCACGACCACAACAAATTTACAGGTTCATGAATCCTGACTATCTTGAGAGAACCACTGAGCAACTGTCAGCTCCCCAACATAGTAACTCCTCACAAGCGAGGTTAGCATTGGTTGAAGACAGGTGCACCACGATATGCAGTACGCCTTACTACACAGAGCCACCATGGGGGTGAAGTGTTTTGCCTAAGGACACAATGCAGTTGTCGCAGGTGGGATTCGAACCCATAGCCAGCACCTCTACCAACTGAGCCACCGCGCCCCCTTGGGCTCCCTATAGTAACCCTAATTTTTACTTGGTTTAAAGGAAGAATATTATTTGGCAACTCAGGGTGGGGGCAAATTTTAACTTACTGTAATATGACAGTGTTTAAAATCTCCTTTTTCAGATCCACTATTCAGAATCTATTGATATTTATCATACAATATCCTGGGTTGGGGGTCAGATTCAGGTTTGTGCAAGTTTAATCCCTAGGTTGATATTTGGGCTCCATAGTTTGGCATTTCTGTAAATCTGGGCATTATTATGCCCCCAACTGATATTGTTGGAAGAGGTATCTAGTAGAGAGCTGCGTCCGTTCGTTCATAAGTTTGTACTTTCGTAAAATGTGTCCGTCCAACATATTTGCTTCTCTAGCACTGTCATTATACTGCGGATTCAAATAATTTTTACTATGCTTGTACCTCAACATGGGGGAACAGATCCTACAGCAGAATTAATATTTTTCCTTAAACATTTACAGAGTTACTTGCCCTTGTTTAACTTAAGGGATTATTATTGAAAAATGTGTCTGTCTAACACATTTGCTGCTGTAGCACTGCCATTATTTGCTGGATTCAAATAACCTTTGCCTTGCTTATACCTCAATATGAGAGAACAGATCCAACAGAATTAATATCTCCACATAAAGATTTACAGAGTTATTTGCCCTTGTTAACTAAGGGGATGATTGAAAAATGTGTCCGTCCAACATATTTGCTGCTCTAGCTCTGTCATCATATTCTGGATTTAAATAATTTTTGTCATGCTTGTACCTCAACATAAGCAAACGGACCCTACATCAGAATTAATATCTTCGTATAAACATTTACAGAGTTATTCTCTCTTGTTTAACTTAGGGGATGATTGAAAAATGGCTTTACACTCATTTCCGGGCAATAACTTTTGTACTGTTGGTCGTTGTGCTGTAACTTTAGTATTCTTTTGCGTATGATGCTATAACTTCATATTTTGATTGCATATGAGGTATCGATGTTTGGGATTGCATTTGGGGTCAGTAGGTCAAATGCCAAAGTCACTGTTACTATAAATAGATTTTTGTTTTCCATGCAATAACTTTAGGTTCCTTCTATGTACAATGCTATAACTTCAAACACGGGTTACCTATGAGGTATCAATCATTGGGATAAAGTTTTGCTGTGCTTTTTTTTCTGTGATGCTTTGTTGGTGTCTAGAGGAAGCTTCCTTTCGATTTTGGTTATACCCCAAAGCCACTTACCTTCCCTTTTATGACACCGTCAGAGCATATGCCATGCTTTGCTTTGGTCTTGTTTTGTGGCAGTATCCCAATACAAGAAAAAGCCTTCTGACATGGACAACAGAGTTATAAATAATTAAATGACTTCATTCCTTTGTAGTGTTATCTATCCATAGATGCTAATTAAATCTTTCTTTAAAAACTTTTTGTTTTTTTCTGTTTTTTTTAATAGATTGCTGCTGAAACTAAACGGTTTGGTAAGGTCTACAATATAAATGTAGTGTGTGCCTATGGTGGAGGTAGTTTATGGGAACAAACAAAAGCATGCCAGGAAGGGGCTGAAATTATTGTAGCAACACCTGTAAGTATTGAATTTTTGCCAAGCACCCTTTAAACTACCAAACAGAATAATATATTTTTATACTATAACCCAATGGCCCAGACCAGCAGACTAGCTTGTGCAAACTCAATGTTATCAAGGGTCAAACACAAATTTTGAACCCTCCCCCCCCCCACCCCCATCCCCAAAATTAGCTTGCAAAACCGAAAATTAAAAGTCCTATCTGGTCCTCCATACTTTTACTCTCTGCACATGCGCAGCCATCGGGAAGTGACCGGAATTGGTGCAAACATCATTCTCTATTTGGCCCTAAAGTCAGCAACAATGAACTGACATCTGTGCTTTAAAATCTCCTTTTTTGAGGATGCCAGACACAAATCAATGCAAGAATTGGTGGATCCAAGGCTGCTATTGGATGATGGAAGTGTTCAACAGTGGGTTTAGATGTTCAGGGCTGTAACTTTATAATAATTATAAAATTTTTTCATGTTTCCCAATTTCGGGACATACGCCTGACGTCATCATTTTTGACATGATTATTCCACTGTTTGTCAAGCATTCCTTCCCTATCCTTTCGTGAACCCTTCCTGTTAAACTCTTAAGCTTTTTTGACTATTTTTTATTGGAAATTTTTTATTAAGTTTAACGTGTATGACAGAATATTTATTCTGTTTTCCCCATGGTTATGTCCTCACCCTAGGGGTGTTAGGTCATTTAGTCTTGCATCTTCTATCCGATGTATCATTTTTTCTTCATATGAAGATCTAGCGTTGCATCTGGTAGCATTTAAATTGGTTTCTGCCTTTGGGCCTTTTTGTGTGCCTGATGTATTGTTACGGTTTTTTTCATTGATGTTGTTTACATTGACAACGTCCTCATATATAGGTAGTATTTTATATTCAATTACTGTAGAATTACTGTAGAATACATGGATTATTATTCTGGTAGTGTAGTTCAATAAATTTGGATTTTGTCCACACTTAGGCTTTATCGGGATGCCTTTGGGCTCTTAGCGTTCCCTTTGGGAACTTAGGTTTTTTTTCAAAAAATTTCTTTTTCCAAAAAATATTTTGAGTTTAATTTTGATTGCTATTATTCATGTGTCTTAATTATATATTTTGTTGTGTAGTTTGGAGGACTGATATTGACTTGAGTTGATGCACTCCTGCGGACTCTTGTCATTCTTGTGTTCACTGGGATGACCAATGTTGGAGACGGGTGTTGCAGTACGTTTTTGGCAGTGAGGTTCTGAGGCCAGGCCTCTCACCACATTATAATTCACTTTTTCAGTTTCTATTTCAGAGGAACATGAACATGGTGATGATATTCTGACACCCATCCAAGTGTGCTACCGTCATTGTGCTCCGTTGAGCATATAGAGCTAGCTGCAGTGCTCATGATTGCAAGAGTTAGGGCCTTTTGTTAAGGGTTTTAATCTCTTGCAAGCAGCTAGCTCGACCTGTGAAGCGTTTACTCAGTCCTTGGGAACGGTGACAACGGGTAAGTCTGAAGGAAGTGTAGATGTGGGTAGAGCGAGCACTTAAGTATAAATAAGCTCACCCAGCAACAACAGAAATAGGGAGGAAGTCAGCAAGTTTCTTGTACTCGGCAAGATCAAATAGACTGCGAGCAGGAGAGGCCCCTCTCTAACCTAACAACATTTGGGGCCAAATGTTATGAGAAACTTGCACAAGCCGGAGCATATGTCTGCCCACCGCTCGGGATGATCTGTTTGGTCTGCAGCCGGGGTTGGCTTCAATCACGGCTTCCTCCGCTATGTTTCGCAAGCCGAAATGAAGTTTTCTGGTTGGAAACTTGCACGAGACAGAGCATACATCTGCCCACTGCTCGGGATGCTCTGCCTAATCTGCTGCCGGGTTTGGCTTCAGTCAAGGCTTCCTCCGCTATGTTATTAAAGCACACATGACCACAGGCTAGCTACCCGACTTCAGATCACCAGTCAGCTGCGCGAAGATGGAGCCTTTCTTCGCCCTCGAAGTCGGACCATTCGATAGCTAGCGATCCGAGGCATCGATCAGTGGGACGCTCGGAGAAGAGATCTATCTCCAGATCTTCATCCCAGGAGCAGCAAGCGGTTGGAAAAACAGAAGACTGCTGCTCCTCAAGCCTCAGGAATGGACTTGCTGTCGCAGTTACGCAGCTATTAGCAGCATCCAAGCTAATGCAAGAGCAGCCTCCCGCAGACTCCAGTGTGAGCTGTCGGACAGTGCTGGGTTTGGTCCAGTCAATTGTACATGAAGTAGAAGCCTGAGGTTTCTCTATAGGATGCTCGCCTCGATCTGGGGTCAGTTCACCAATTGGAGAACCCCCTCCGTCCCGTTAACAGTCAGGGCCGACTGTGTCCATTGTGAGAAACCTTATTGAGTCGAAACATGCATCGGAACGTTCTTCCACACTGCAGCTGGGGCTGGCGGCAATTATGGCTTCTTCTGCTTACATGGAAGCGCACGAAAGAGGATTAAGCCTAGAAGTTTCTAAGTGGGATATTCTATGAGATCTGGGGACAGTTCGAGAGTGCAGAGCGTTTTTCATCCCGTTAACAGTCGGGACGACTGTTTTGTGTTGTAAGAAACTTCAATGAGGAGGAGCATCTGTCCTCTGTGACGAGTCGGGATGCTTCTCCCGCAGTTCAGCTGGGTCGGCTGTGGTTACAGCCTCCTCTTCTTCCATGGATATGCATGAGGGATAGATGCCTAAAAGTTTCTAACGGGACGCTCGGCAAGGTCTGGAGCAGACTGCGAGCTGGGGAACCAGCTCCTTTCCATCAGCAGTTGGGGATCGACTGTTTTTGGAGCGAGAAACTTTAGTGTGTTGGGACGCCCATTCACTCTTGCGGTTTGGGGTGCTTCTTCAACACAGCAGCTGGATTCGGTATCTTTCCTTGCTTCATTAATGAAGCGCATTGACCACAGTCTAGCTATCTGACTTTGCAAGTCCGGGTTGATAGCTAGTCGTTTGAGACTAGTACTACCGTTTAACAGACTCCGATGGTGAGCTGTCAGTTGCTGCATTGGTCCAGTCATCCGTTTAGTCGGATGGAGTTGACCATATTTGTGGATGAAATGTTTAGATGGTGAGAGGGATACGGAGTGTGAGTTTCCATCTCTCACAGAAGGGCTCTTTAAGACTATGAAAAGTCTTAAGCTCTTAAGAATATTGTTCCATCTGAATAAGTCTGCGTCTAGATGAGCAGGCCGGGGATGAAAATATGTCCCTACCTGCATCATTTAATATATGCTCGGAAATAGAGCAAATCTCGGAGCAATGTCCTAAGCAGATGACCTTACCAGAGCTATGCCGCAACGTCTCAATGGAAAGAAATATGAGGGCGTGATTCCTCGCTAGAGTTCTTTCCAGGGCAGTCATGTATGCCACGTACAACTCCGTACGGACAGTAGATTTGGAGTTGGTAAGACGTGATGCTGCCCTTGCATCGTCATCATTTATAGATGACAAGGTGAAAAGCTCTCTCTGAGTCGCTCCGGTTACCGGAAATATACTACTTGACGACAAGCTTGCGTTAATATATGTGCAGGCTACAAGAAGCTTCAGTGCTCTGCTATTGAAGTTGCTGTCTCATCAACACACTTCAGCAGACCGGGGTAAGCAAGGCTGTTCTGCTTCTAAGAAAACATGAGAATGTCTCGCGAGGGTGCAATAACCCTCCTATATTTACTTTGGAAGTTGTCATTATAGCAACTCAGGAAAGGGGTATAGGTCTGATCTAGACTATGGATCAGAAACCTCTAGGCCGAGATTAACAGAAGGTTATTATCTTCACAAGAAACTGGGCGTTAATCATGGAAGTTCCTTTCAAAGAGAGTCGCTTCTAGTGGAGCTAAAGGCTCTCTTATTGAAGGGAACTGTTGAGGTCGACGAGATGAGCTTCTTCACCGTGAGGATGTAGTTCTTCCTCCCATAAGCATCGTAAGTCGTACAGGTGATGGACATGACCTCTATTACTTGCCAGTTGATGGAGGATTATCAACTTCATGGGAAACTGGACATTAATCACAGGAGTTCCTGTCAAAGATAGTCGCTCCTAGTGGAGGTAAAGGCTCTCTTAATGAAGGGATCAATTGAGGTTGCTGAGAATAGATTTTGATTGCTTGCCACTTGGCCATAGCTTACAACCTTGCAAAAGTGGATAAATTGCGGAAGATTAGTGGATGAGAATATAGTCTTGGCAGACCTGCAGCTATCAGCCCGAGCAAGTTCCACTTACAAGAATACTTGTTAGACAAATCTTCCAAGAGAGGCTTCATTCTGGAGGTATAAGCTTTCCTATTGAAGAAAAGCATTAGACGTCGTTGAAATTATTCTCCAGTTTTTTATTAGCTCACCTACATCTGTAAGATGTGGTGAGCAATTGTCATAACCTCGGGCGTCGGCGTCCGGCGTGTCCAATATTGTAAGATTTAATTTTAAGGTTAATTTCTCAAACATCAGTGGGCTCAAGCCTTTGATATTGCATATGTAGGTTGTAGGGGACTATCAGAACAGTATTTAACCCTGATACTACGACTTTTTTCCAAATTTCACCTAAAATTTTCTGCCAAAAGTTGTAAGAATTTGCATTTTGGTGTTGTAAGAATTTGTGTTAAAGTCAGCTTTTGTGCAGATTGTGCTGCTTTAACTTCTCATTACTGTTGATTTTCATATTTCAATAACAACTATAGGTATTAACCCTACTGTATGCAGAAATTTAACAAAAATTTTCTTTTTTTTCACTCAAAATTTTCATGTTTTTCTCGGACTTAGTAAATTTTAAGTTGTAAAACTTTGTGTTTAGGTGAGTTGTGTTTCTATGTGTCTTTCCAAGCGATTAATATTCTACACTTGGGTTACTGAACTCCATTGCAGTAATATTTAATCCTCATTACATGCAAATGGAATTTGAGGCTGATTTTCTGCCAAAACTTGTAAGAATTAGCGTTTAGGTGTTGTAAGAATTTGCGTTAAAGTCAGCTTTTGTGCAGATTGTGGTGCTTTAACTTCTCATTACTGTTGATTTTCATATTTCAATAACAACTGTAGGTATTAACCCGACTGTATGCAGAAATTTAACGGAAATTTTCTTTTTTTTCAGTCAAAATTTTCATGTTTTTCTCGGACTTAGTAAATTTTAAGTTCTAAAAGTTTGTGTTAAGGTGAGGTGTTAAGGTGAGTTCTCAAAGATCAGTGGGCTCCGGCCTTTGATATTGCATATGTAGGTTGTAGGGGACTACCAGAACAGTATTTAACCCTGATACTATGACTTTTTTCCAAATTTCACCTAAAATTTTCTGCCAAAAGTTGTTGTAAGAATTTGCGTTTAGGTGTTGTAAGAATTTGTGTTAAAGTCAGCTTTTGTGCAGATTGTGCTGCTTTAACTTCTCATTACTGTTGATTTTCATATTTCAATAACAACTGTAGGTATTAACCCTACTGTATGCAGAAATTTAACAGAAAATTTCTTTTTTTTTCAGTCAAAATTTTCATGTTTTTCTCAGACTTAGTAAATTTTAAGTTGTAAAACTTTGTAAACTTTGTGTTTAGGTGAGTTGTGTTTCTATGTGTCTTTCCAGGCGATTAATATTCTACACTTGGGTTACTGAACTCCATTGCAGTAATATTTAACCCTCATTACATGCATATTTGAGGAATTTGAGGCTGATTTTCTGCCAAAACTTGTTGTAAGAATTAGCGTTTAGGTGTTGTAAGAATTTGCGTTAAAGTCAGCTTTTGTGCAGATTGTGGTGCCTTCACCTCTCATTACTGTTTATTTTCTCATTTCAATAACAACTGTAGGTATTAACCCTACTGTATGCAGAAATTTAACTGATTTCTTTTCTTTTTTTCAGTCACACTGTTCACGTTTTTCTCTGACTTACTCAATTTTAAGTACTAAAAGTTTGTGTTAAGGTGAGGTGTTAAGGTGAGTTCTGTTTCTATGTGTCTTTCCAGGCAATTCATATTGTATGCATGGGTTACTGAACTACATTGCGGTAACGTTGCGCCCTTATTACATGCATATTTGAGGAATTTGAGGGGGATTTTTGGGACTTATATTCACTTTCTTTAAAAAAAAAAATTTTCAACTTTTTTTTTTGTTTAATACTTTCTCATACTTGTTACTAGTAACATTAAGGCTTATTTTAGTTGTTGATGTGATGTATTTTTGTTGGGACTTTTAGTCACTTTCTTGAACGAATGTTTTCCGCAACTCCTCTTTAACCAATGAATGTACTTCAATTACAATTTCAGTGATTTATGAAAGCCTTTCCTAATTCTTATTTATGATTTAATATCTGGCCTCACGATTCATATTCTTAATCATAAACATTTCTAAAAGAAAAAAATGCTTTTATATCCAATGATTCTATGTTGAATTGATATATAATAAATGCAGAAATATAGACTTTCCAAAGCCATCACATAAACCACATTAATCATTTGATGCCTAGTTAATGATTTATATTAACTAAATATTAGGCATGTTACATTGGAACGACATTATCAAGTGCGAATGTAGGTGAGCGTTGGGATGTAACATCCCTCTTGTTATCACTTGTTTCTCGTCCTGAATCCAGATGGATAGTGGATGCATAGGCTGAGATATGTCTTGGCGTCATGACAATTATGTCATTGTGGACGCCATAGTAGCCTTCTGTAAGGTTACAGCAGTCTCTTCGGTTAGGCTCTGTCTGATGTCTTGGGATTACAACCAAAAAAGATATTGTTCTTTTTGGTTTGTTTTTCCTAGGAGTCATAGACTTGGTCTTATTGTTACACCATAGTAGCCTAGCTAAAATCTTGAGTGAGATTTTTTCAGTATTATGCAGTGGCATAACTGAATCTCTTGGGACTGCGGTCTCTAGGAATTCAGGGCTGTTTATATAGCGGCTCTTTATTCCCTACCTTGCGCGGCAGTAACTGTAAGTCTCCATTAAGTGAGCATTCAGGGTTGCAACTTACACTGATATAGCTGTCTTCATGTAGATGAAGACTTATAAGCTATGGCCAGCATTGTAAGTCTCCCAAGGGAGCTTCTAGGACCTCAGTTATCAGCTTTTAATGGTTTTCACGTACAGGAAGACTGACCTCAGTTATCAGCTTTTAATGGTTTTCACGTACAGGAAGACCTTTAGCTGCTTCATCTAGGCTGAGTAAGTTGTCCTATCGGACATGATACCATTTGTTAGAGGAGGTTATTCTGTAAATACAGTGTATTTGTTCATCACCTCCCTTTCCGCCCCTAGTGGCATTATGGAATCGGTCAGACGTGAGGGAGCCTTGCGGTTCCTATACTATTCGATGACTAACACAAAAACGATTCAAGTAATGCGGGTGAGTGGGTTCGATATGATTTTGAATCCAGTCCTCACCCCCCTCCCCCCTCCCCCCTCCCCCCCCTCCCCCCCCCCCCCTCCCACTGCCAATGTGTTAAGAGGCGATTACCGGGCAAGACGTAGTTTTCTTCCTGTAAGCCTTGTATGCATTTAAGTATATACATGCATTTCATGACTTCTCGATTGGCAGCTGGGTTGTGTTCGATGGTGACCTCATGGGCACATCCGCTTTTTAGCTGGTTGGTTTCCTGTGGTTGTTTGTCTATATGTCATATACAAGCAAATGATGCTAGCCTTTGGATACCTGGGAGACTGTCTAGTCAGTGAACTGGTATTCAGATGATTACATGCAGGATTTCAATGTTCAAATGCTTAATAAATGCATTGGGGGCATGGTGGCATTGCTGTAACCGGTTCTCATCAGATCACCGAAGTTAAGCAACGTAATCCTCGGATGGGTGACCGTCTGAACGATCGTTTTGGACTCCTGCGTTGTATCCTGGGGCAAGGCATTTAACCCCGATTGTCTACATGGGGGCACGATGACGCCGTGTACTAAGGAATACTGTACGTCGATGATGTGCATGTCTTCAACCAATCTAACCCTGCCTGTGCTGCAGTGCAGAATTATGATGTTACGGAGCTGGCAGCTGCTCGTCGTTGCTCGGTGGTTCTCTCTGGGTACTCTGGCTTCCTCCACCAGTAAAGTTGTCACGGTCATGATTAGCCACAGTGCAAAATGATGTGACCTTAAACACCAATAAATAAATATTAATAAATAATAAATGCATTATTAGACAGACGCATTTTTGTATGTTATGGACCTTAGAAACAATGAATTATTTCGAGGATTGTCCGTGACGAGTCTATTAATCAAAGCTCGTTCCATTTCTAGATCTAGGTTTCTATTAAATTTCGGTATCCAATCGAATACAACTTGTCTTTAAACTCTCGTATATTCGCATGTTTCTAGGAGCATACATATCGGATAGAACATGTCTGGGAGTGTTATTTACTGGAATTTATTGTACACCTGAATGGGGTCGCCTGTGGGTTACCTCGGAAGTGTGTTTACTCCCCAGAAATCATCCATTGTGATTCTATTGGACATGTGTATGTTATATATTACATCACCGGTTTTCGACCTATCTACGTATGCCAACTCCGGTATACGTTCCAAGTGTGCAATATTAATTACCGGGATCACCACTATAGCCTTAGCTTCTGAAGTGGCGTTAAGCACCAATTTATTAATCTAATATATAACTGCGAATCTATCTATCTATCTATCTATCTATCTATCTATCTATCTATCTATCTATCTATCTATCTATCTATCTATCTATCTATCCATCCATCCATCCATCCATCCATCCATCCATCCATCCATCCATCCATCCGGGTGAACTCCTCTGTCTCTCGACCTATCCATCTTAAATTTTGTGCACGGGGTTAATTGGTAATTCGTCCCTGCGAGTAACATGGGATGAGTGCCATGCTCATGCGAGGTGACCTTGAAATTGATGACCTTGACCTTTTATTTCGAAAATGGCTGGGCCGATCGGGCTAAAATTTCATATGTGCGGGTATATTGACCAATCGATCATTTTGACTTTATCGGGGTGCCCGTGTGGGGTGACCTTGACCTTGAAATTGGTGACCTTGACCTTTTATTTTGAAAACGGCTGGGTCGATCAGGCTAAAATTTCATATGTGTGCGTATATTGACCCATCGATCATTTTTGACTTTATCGGGGTGCCCGTGTGGGGTGACCTTGACCTTGAAATTGGTGACCTTGACCTTTTATTTTGAAAACGGCTGGGTCGATCGGGCTAAAATTTCATATTTGCGGGTATATTGACCCATCGATCATTTTGACTTTATAGGGGTGCCTGTGCGGGGTGACCTTGACCTTGAAACTGGTGACCTTGACCTATTTTGAAAACGGCTGAGCCAATCATATCTGAGGGTATATTGATATAACCATCTTCTCCTGTGCAACGCCAGGTAACACCCGCCAGTAATAATTAATACCTGGATGCCTGTTCGACGAATATTTATATTGTTATTTGGTACTCGTTACATCCAATTAGCATAGTCTTTATGCTAAGAATACGGAATTACTTGAATTTGGCTCCTTGTTAGCTCACCTAACTGAAAGTCAAGGTGAGCTTTTCTTATCACTCTTCGTCTGTCGTCCGTCCGTCGTCTGTCGTCCGTCGTCGTGCGTGAAGGTGGTGTTTGAACCTCTTTCTCCTAAACCACTGGCCACATTTTAATTAAATTTCCTGTAAGTAGTGTTTATATAGGGGCATTTTGATTTTTATGCAAATTAGGTTTCGGCTCATATTGAGCAGAGGGGTGTGGAAAAAATGGCCAAATTTTTTGAAAATCTTCTTCTAATGAACCACCAGTAGCAGAGACTTGATATGTGGTATACAGAGTCCTTTTGAGGTTTAGAATCAAGTTTGTTCAAGAGAAGTTTGTCGGGCATTATTTGCCTTTGTTATGGGAGGGGAAAAACTTTGGCCACGCCTAAAGTTTCTATTTTCAGAACCCTGAGGTCGATTTGAACCAAATTTGATATGAGATGATAATGGGTCATAAGTAGTTGATTGATGCAAAAATTTTTTTTCTCATTGCCCCGTGGGAACCTCGGGAGCTAAAAATAGGAAAAACTTAAAACTGCCATATCTCCAAAACTACACAGCACAGAGAATTCTTATTTTTTATAAAGCTTACTTTTATCCAGTAGAATAGAATGGTTAAAAAAAATCCCTATCGGTTTGATCACAACATACTTTTTTCAGGACTTTGAAAAAGTGCTGAGTCAGCACTTTTTAACACTGCAGGCAATGGGAAAAACATTAAAAAATCTTCTTCTCCAGATCCAGCAGGCAGAATCTTTTGATATTTGGTATGCAACATTGTAGGGTGGATCTGATTCAAGTTTGTTCAAATCGGCCCCCTGGGTTTATATTTGGGCTCAGTATAGGAGCCCGATTTCGAACTTGGTGCATTTCAGGCAAATTTCTTAAAAAATCTTCTTCTCCAGATCCAGCAGGCAGAATCTTTTGATATTTGTTATGCAACATTGTAGGGTGGATCTGATTCAAGTTTGTTCAAATTGGCTCCCTAGATTCATGTTTGGGCTCGCTATAGAAGCTCGAATTCGACCTTAGTGCATTTCAGGCAAATTTCTTCAAAAATCTTCTTCTCCAGATCCAGCAGGCAGAATCTTTTGATATTTGGTATGCAACATTGTCGGGTGGATCTGATTCAAGTTTGTTCAAATCGGCCTCCTGGATTTATATTTGGGCTCACTGTAAAAGCCTGAATTCGAACTTAGTGCATTTCAGGCAAATTTCTTCAAAAATCTTCTTCTCCAGATCCAGCAGGCAGAATCTTTTGAAATTTGGTATGCAACATTGTTGGGTGGATCTGATTCAAGTTTGTTCAAATCGGACCCCTGGGTTTATATTTGGGCTCAGTATAGGAGCCCAAATTTGAACTTAGTGCATTTTAGGCAAATTTCTTTGAAAATCTTCTTCTCAAGATCCAGCAGCAGAATCTTTTGATATTGGGTATGCAGCACCCTTAGGGGGGTGAGATTCAAGTTTGTTCAAGCCAAGTCCCTGGGTTCATATTTGGGCTCACTGTGGTAGCCCGAATTATAACTTAGTTCAAAATGAGGAATTTTCTTTAAAAATCTTCTTCAGATCCAGCAGTCGGAATGGTTTGATATTTGGTATGCAGCATCCTTAGGGGGGTGGGGGGGATTCAAGTTTGTTCAAGCCATGTCCCTAGGTCCATATTTAGGCTCACTGTGGGAGCCCAAATGATAACTTAGTTCAAAATGAGGAATTTTCTTTAAAAATCTTCTTCTTCAGATCCAGCAGTCGGAATGTTTTGATATTTAGTATGCAGCATCTTTAAGGGGGTGAGATTTAAGTTTGTTCAAGCCATGTCCCTAGGTCCATATTTGGACTCACTGTGGGAGCTCAAATTGTAACTTAGTTCAAAATGAGGAATTTTCTTAAAAAATCTTCTTCTTCAGATCCAGCAGTCTGAATGTTTTGATATTTGGTGTGCAGCATCCTTAGGGGGGTGAGATTCAAGTTTGTTAAAGCCAAGTCCCTGGGTCCATATATGGGTTCCCTGTGGGAACCCGAATTATAACTTAGTTCAATAAGAGGAATAGTCTTTAAAAAATTTTTTTTTCAGATCCACTGGTCAGAATCTTTGGATATAAGCTTTTCTTAGGAGGAGCAGATGCAACTTGTTGAAATCAATTCTCTGCGTTGATATTTAGGCTACCATGTCAGGTGAGTGCCCTCATGCCCTCTGGGGCCACTTGTTTATGATATGTCTTCTCTATTACTTTAAAGAGAGACATACATGTAATTCCTTTTAAATTTAATATCCTTTCACCTTGGATTACAGGCTTGGAACTATGTTGGTCTGCTAATTCTGAAGTCCTAGGCCCTCCACCTTTTTACAATTCAGCTAGTCTGGACCATTTGTTTATAGTATAAAAATATTACAAATTTAAAGTAATTTGTATATTTTTTATACTTACCAATGGCCCAGACGGGTATGGCCCTCCCATGAGTGGGCACTCATACCGCCCTGCTGAGTTATTATGTAATACTCTTTTCTACAAAAAATGATGTTGTCGCCAATTCTGGTCACTTCCTGACGGCTGTGCATGCACAGAGTGTAAAAGTATGGAGGACCAGATAGGACTTTCAATTTTCGGTTTTGCAAGCAAATTTGGGGGATTGGGAGGTTCAAAATTTGTGTTTGGACCTTGATAACTTTAAGTTTGCACCAGCTAGTCTGGGCCATTGGTAAGTATGAAAAATTTACAAATTACTTTAAATTTATAATTTCCCAACACAAAACCATTTACCACACCTTAAGTACAAATTTGACCTGTTAATTGAATATAGATTGTAGAGTAAACTCTTATTAATTGAATAAAAACTCGTGTAACCTGTCGAGAAATTAACCTGACTCTCCCCAGTTTTTTTTTGTTTATAGACCTGTTTGGCCTCAGTACATCAAACACAGGCATTTAATATGTTACATCTTGTTTGACCGAGCTCATGGAGCTGTGTCAAACAAGATATAATAGAATAAATGCTAAGTTTATCTCTAGAATACAGAAAAGTCACACAATCCCTGTTAATTGAATACTCCTGTTAATTAAATAATTTCCATTGGCAAAGTGGCTATTCAATTAACAGGGTTCCACTGTATTGCCTTAAAACAAGAGGGGACTCAAGCTTTTGTACATAAATATAGTGGTGATGGTCGATTTATCTTACTATTCTCAATTCTGATAACTTGATTAACTAGAATTTTAATTTCAAATTTAATTTTCAGACTCATAAAATGCTTGTCATCACGGTAAAAAATGTATGTGGCTGCCTTGAACTTTTACAATCTTTGCATAAACATAAGTGCATTTGTTCACCATTCAGAAAAGACTATATGCTGTAACAGTGTAAATGCCAGTTGTTTCAACTTGAATGATTTCAATGATTCAGATACAAAAGCATTATAGCAATAAGGTTCCATAATTTAACTAACTAAACTTTTCAGAAGTGTTTTTCCTCTTTTCGTATATGTAAAGGTTCAAGGTCCCTCACAAATGCTTTTCGAAACCTTGTAATGTTCTATGAATAGTAACACAAACGAATCAGAAGATGCACACTGCTGTTGCAAGATACAGATTTTGTATCAAAGGCCCTGATACATGCTGCATTCAGGTAATTACATACTCAAAACAAACTTATTGTACGCATAGATGAAATGCCAGATGAGGCCGGGAGAGACAGTATGCATTGCCTGATATAGTTATCTCTGAGCCTCATATGACAGTGTATCACACAATTAACCCTTAATCCAATGTAATGGATAAAACCAGTCAGTACTATTCACAAAAATTGCCATTCAGTTTTCATTTTTTTTCTCAAAAACCTAGCTTATGACCCCTCATTGGAACGGGTTCATTGAGCTATGTTTTTGAACCCCAAAAATTGAAAAATTAGTTATTCAGTAATTTTGTTTGCAAGTGTCATCTGATTTTTATTTTAGGTAAAGAGTTAAAGGTGGGGAGTTCCCTCGCTGATTGGCCAGAGCATTTGACATCAGACTGAAAGTTCTTAGGTTTCATCTTAACTCACATCATCTGCATTCATTCTTTTGTCAAAACACTTATTCCCAATTGCCAAAGTTGAAGCATGGTGGTGCAGTGTGCTAGAATGTACATCATGTTGATGGTATACATGCCTTCTATCGATACTAGCCCTTTCTTTTGCTGGTTTAGTAAGTTGGAGAGATTCACAGTTAGTCGCACTGCCTGTTGGTTCTTTCTGGCTTCCTCCACCTGTAAAAGTGTACAATATGCTGTGACCCTTCCACTTGAAAATGTTGTTAAACCCCAGTAAATGCACAAAAGAAATATCACGTAACCTATTTGTTTTGCTGAGATTCTGTCAATACCTTTATGTTATCAAGTGAAGAATTTGCAGTATGCATAGGCAGGGGTAGAATTTTGTAAGAATTTTCATAATGAATCTTGCAAATTCATTTCTGGGATGTAAAATAGAATGGGCTTCATGTCATTTTGATTCTCGCAAACTTTTGAAAAATTGTTCAAGCACTGAGAGAGAAACAACAATTTACCTAAATTAGCGTCTGCATAATGTAAATAAACAATACATTGATCAAAGTTGAAAACTAGAATAACATACTCATCTCAATTGTTTCATCTAAAATAGATTTTCAGTTTGTTTGCCAACAAAATACAAATACTTAACCCTTAAAGGCCTGGAGATTTTTGTTTATTTTTGCAAGACAGGGTTAAATCAGTTGAGGAAAAGAAGAGTGGCTGCTGTGTTGATAAGTGTGCTTGTCTTCGAACCTTGGTCAGGGAAAGTATTCGAGATGTCTGCACACTCTCAGTCAGCATCATTTGTGGGGTTGATGCTGTCTGAGCATACCATCCTGTCATGTGGGGATGTAAAATGGCTGTCCTCTGTGCAGAGAGAGACACACTTTGTGTAGACTAAAGATCCATTTGTTATACCCCCAAAAAATTTTTTTGAGGGGTATATAGTGGAGGTCTCCGTCCGTCCGTCCGTCCGTCTGTCCATCCATCCATCCGTCTATCCATCCGTCTATCCGTACGAACATTTTGTATTTTTACTCGAACATCAGTTGTCGGATTTTAATGTTCTTTGGTATGGTGATAGGGCACCTTGGCGGAATGGATGCCTTTGTACCTAGGGTTTCGTTCGACATATCTTACAGGAGTTATGTCCCTTAATTACTTTTTTCGTCCGTCCGTACGAACATTTTGTATTATAACTTGAACATCAGTTGTCAGACCAGTTCCACTTTTTCACTGGTTTGAGAATTTTTAACAAAGGTATGTACTATTCAAGTCATCTGCAATTATTTTTATAACTTTTTCTCTATTACTGACTCCCCAGTGCTGTTCTGCAATGTAGCAGCAGTGAAGCTGTTGTCTGTTGTTACAAAACACATTAACAAAATATAAGTAATAATAATTTTATTGGCACTTTGCCATTCCTTACTGTTGTTCTGCAATGTAGTGTTGTTCTGCAGTGTAGCGCGTTAGCATTGATTGCTCTTGTAGTATTAGAGAAGAGTGAGGCCATGAAGTTGCCAAAACGAATGTCACCCCACACACCTGCGACATTGGACCAAGAAGAGGCATTAAAATTAGCTGCATAACTTGCACACCAATCCTTGTAAAACAAATAAGCTTAAAAATAAAAACTATTTTAGAAAGTCAACTCAATATAATTATAAAGACATTGCTTATTATTTGTTAATAATGCTGACAAAATGCATCAATGGGCATTACTTATAATACACAGCACACTTAATGGATAATTCTCCATATGCGGCCATCACATTTAGGACCTGTGTCCACCAAACATAAGCAATTACAACAACATAGGACATGTGTCCACCAAACATAAGCAATTACAACAACGCAGTAATTAGGATACCTGACGACACGACAAGATTTATTTTACACCAGATCTGTACACCACACTAGTATTCTATTGGCTCTTCAGCCTGAAACTGTTCGTTCAGCTTCTTTCAAACAACTCTTCAATACCGAGGCAGAAAACAGCTCTGAATCTAACTTCTATTTTCAATATGTTGAATAACAACACCTCTGTCAACTGATACATCGTCGGCACTAGTGTTCTCGACACCATCCACATGGACATCATTCCAATAAAAATTGTCGACATCAACAATGCAGCCTGTAAGGATAAGAATAACACATCAAATATCGTTACCTAATTATAAAAAATTAAAGATGGCTGAGCAGAACTCATCGTCTCCACGAATTGTCAAGTGCTGCAAACCCCACATGGAGAAAATAATTTCTTTCTATTTCGTGCCTCAACCGAAAGAAACAATATCTCTTAATAGAGTGACACTGTTAATTGAATATAATTACCAAACACAAAATCATTTAGTATGCCTTAAGTACCAATTTGACATGTTAATTAGATAAAGGTTACAGAGTAAACTCCTGTTAATTGAATAAAAAATCTTGTAATAAGTCAAGAAATTACCCTGTCTCTTTCAGGATTCCCCATGTAACTAGACCAATTTATCCTCAGTACATCCAAAACAGACATTTAATCTATTATATCTTGTTTGAAAGAAGTCCATGAGCTCTTCAAAATAGATATGATAGAATAAATGCTCAAATTATCTCGAAATTGCAGGAAGGTGACCAAATCCCTGCTAATTGAACACTCCTGTTAAGTGAATAATTTTCATTAGCAAAGGGGTAATTATACCCCCCACAAACAAAGTTTGGGGGGGTATATAGGAATCACCCTGTCCATCTGTCTGTCTGTCTGTCTGTCCGTCTCTCCATCTGTCCATCCTTGTAAGCGCAACTCCTCCTAAACTGTTTGAAGAATTTTCATGAAACTTTACACAATGGAAGAACTCCATATGGAAATGTGCATGAAGAAATGTAATTCTGTTCTGACATTTCCAAGGGGAGATAATCTGTCCGTCTGACCATCCTTGTAAGCGCAACTCCTCCTAAACTGTATGAAGAATTTTCATGAAACTTTACACAATGGAAGAACTCCATATGAAGATGTGCATGAAGCAATATAATTCCGTTCTGACATTTCCAAGGGGAGATAATCTAACTTATACTGTCTGTCCATCCTTTTAAGCGCAACTCCTCCTAAACCGTTTGAAGAATTTTCATGAAACTTTACACGATGGAAGAACTCCATATGAAGATGTGCATGAAGCAATATAATTCCGTTCTGACATTTCCAAGGGGAGATAATCTAACTTATACATTTCAGGTGTGGGGGGTATCACTTTGTGAGTTTGCTCACAGTACCTCTAGTTCAATTAACAGGATTCCACTGTACAAAAATCACCTATACAACAATCCAGATTGCATCAATCTGTTTCTAAAGATTCTTTCCAGCTGATATTATATTTGGTGTCTGTATGTATACCCAGCCCCTGTTGAAACCCTGGGAAGGGAAACAGTATTTGTTTACGGTGGCGTAAACAAGCTCTGTTTTGTTGGTAAAATAGGACCCAGTTACCAATTCATGATCTGGAAGTCCTCTGAAATGGGCAACATGGGTATCAACGATTGACTCAACTTGACTCTTTCTCCATTTTGCGGTCATGATTAGCCATTGTGCAAAAATATGCGACCAATAAATAAATAAATGTTCATCTTAAGAAATATTAACTCAAACTTTGTACATGAAAAATTGAACTGAAATTTTCTTCAAAAGACAAAATGGCCGAGCTGACTTTGTATTTTTTATTCGCTCGTCATTTTGTGATGGATGTGTTATGTCATGACGTCTGTCTGTCTGTCTGTCCATCCGTCCATCCATCCGTCCGTCCGTCCGTCCGTCCGTCCGTCCATAAACAATTTTTGTATCGCATCCTCCTTCAAGAGTTTACATACTATATTGTTCAAACTTTACAAACATGTTGATCTGTAATTGCCGTTGTGCATGTGACAAGAGCAGGTAACTCCATTTTGTATTTCCAGAGTTATGCCCCCTTTTAGTACTTGAAACATCACAGTATTGTGTCACCTACTCCTTCAACATTTTACATGCTACATTGTTCAAACTTTGCACACATGTTGATCACCAATTGCCATTGTGCATGTGACAAGAGCAGGTAACTCCATTATGTATTTCCAGAGTTATGCCCCTTTCAGTACTTAAAACATTACAGTATTGTGTCGTCTACTCCTTCAACATTTTACATGCTATATTGTTCAAACTTTGCACACATGTTGATCACCAATTGCATTTGTGCATGTGACAAGAGCCGGTAACTCTGTTTTGTATTTCCAGATTTATACCCCCCTTTTAGTACTTAAAACATTACAATATTGAGTCGCCTACTCCTTCAACATTTTACATGCTATATTGTTCAAACTTTTCACACATGTTGATCACCAACTGCCGTTGTGCATGTGTCAAGAGCAGGTAACTCCGATTTGTATTTCCAGAGTTATGTCCCTTTTAGTACTTGAAACATCACAGTATTGTGTCACCTACTCCTTCAACATTTTACTTGCTATATTGTTCAAACTTTGCACACATGTTGATCACCATTTGCCATTGTGCATGTGACAAGAGCAGGTAACTCTGCATTGTATTTCCAGAGTTAAGCCCCCTTTTATTACTTTAAACATTACACTATTGTGTCGCCTACTCCTTCAACATTTTACTTGCTTTATTGTTCAAGCTTTGCATCCATGTTGATCATCAATTGTCGTTGTGCATGTGACAGGAGCAGATAACTCCATTTTATTTTTAAACAAACAACGCGAATCCTCGCCGTTTATAGCTGTTATGATCCTCAAAATGTCATTTTCCTTGGCGCCACCTATCGTCAATTGTTATCAATGAAGTTAACCTGTCAATGAATGAACGCTACCATTGTTAATGGTGAGGAGAATCATCTACACCTAAAACTGTTTGCATTTCCATTCTGCATACTCAAATTTCACAAAAACAATATGAAATGTGTGCACACAAGCATACAGTTTGAAACCCTTTACCACAGACAGGGCTGGGGAATGGGCAATGATTGGAGAGGAGGGGGGGGGGACAGACATAGTCAAGTCAACAAAAATTTCAAACTTTACTCCAGAGAAACTTGTGCATGTTCCAATTTTGATGGGCGTATGTTGCCCCGCTAGGCAGTGCTCTTGTTCAATATTGGGCCAGCTGTTACCTTTTAGGCATAATATTGAGATACCCATAGTCAGTAATATCACCTCAGTTAATATTTTACCCAAAATAATCTACAGCTTATGCTATTCACAAAAAACACCATGCAAATTTTAATATTTTTCTAACTCTAAAAAACAGTGAATTAATTCTTATTGGAACAAGCTCATCAAGAATGTTTCATTGAAGGATTATAGACTATGTTTTTGGAGGCAAACAATGAAACTATTTGGGTATTAGCCCTTAAGTCCCCAGACAGCCACAAATTTCCCCATTTTTATTGCACTGAAAAAGTTGTCCCAGGTATAATCTTCCTCAAGCATTCTACTTGTTGGCTGCATTTATGTTGTCATTGTTTTTACATCTCTGTTGGCTGCCTGTACTAGTGTTGAAATGATTAATGATTAATCGACTAGTTGTTGTTGACACGGATATTGCCCAATGTTGACTCGGGATTTCTACATCCACTAGTCAGAACATGTAGTATTTCCTATAAAAACATTACAACTTAACAAAATTCCAATGTCTACTGAGGAAGCGTTAAAATGATTGCCAGTTGATCTGTTCAGAGAGTGAAATCAACAACACTAATAATGAGTATTTGACACAGACTTTGAGATCAAAGTTAACGTGAATGTTAATTGTTGCATTGGCTCCTTTGAACTAGCTGACTGTGGTCGTACCACACATGCCTTAATACTGTTAATGGCATAGCTATTTGAACTTGTCTCCATACAATAAAACTTCTATTATCAAGAGATTCCCATGCCATATAATTTATTACGCATGTGATTGATGCAACGACAAGTTGATGATTACAGCAGCTTTAGTTACTTACATACTTCTGTAATGATTTACCTTGAATTGAATCATTAATCTTGTATGCAAGTGTCAAATGAAATGGACGTTTTGTTAACAACTAAACACCATAATATCCCAATATTGCTCATCATGCCTATGTGTGTCACCCATGAATCAGCATCAGTAAAGTGCGCAAGTGGAGAAAAATATTCAACTGCAGTGGTATTGCTATGTAAATTTTGGAAGCAGAAAGTGGGGTGCTAACCAGTCAACTTCGACTCGACTTTTAGGTGCCAATTAATCGACTCTAGAATCACAGTGTCATTTCAACACTAGCCTGAAAAGGCAACCAACAATGATGTACAAGCACAGTTAGTCATCTCGTCCCCTGAGTACCAATGTGTTCTATGGGATGATCTGTCGCTGTGTACAAGTATAGTACAATAGTTATTATCATAAAATTAACGTAAGGATATAAGAGCAAAGAAAACATTTTTGTCATGTGCAAGCCATGTTAGGTGAGGGGTTTTCATGGAAGCATTATAATTGCTATTACAGGGTCGATTGATAGATCTGGTAAAAAAGAAAGCAACTAATTTACAGCGTGTCACTATGTTAATACTGGACGAAGCAGACAGGATGTTTGATATGGGATTTGGTAAGCATCATTTGACAATAACATCTTTTTAGAAAATAATATTTTTTTAAGAAGAGAACAATATTTATGATAGTGAGCAATATTCTCTCTGGATTGTGCATGGCATTTAAAAAGTGCCTCACATTTCAGGCTTTCTGGAATCCTTTAAAAGTCTCTTTTATTTTTATACTGTATACCAGTGGCCCAGACTAGCTGGTGCTAACTCAAAAATATTTAGGGCCAAACACAAATTTTGCACCCCCAATCTCCAAAATTTGCATGCAAAACCGAAAATTAGAAGTCCTATCTGGCCCTCCATACATTTACCCTCCACGATTGAACAGATGCCAGGAAGTCACCGAATCTGGCGCCAACATCATTCTTTGTTTGGCTCTTGTCAGATAACAACAAACTGACATTTGTGCTTTTTAAATCTCAATTAATAATAATGCCAGACACAAATCAGTGGTTAAATTGGTGGATCCAAGGACACAACTGGATGAAGGAAGGAAGAAATGGTGGTTTGAAACGTTCAGGGCTGTAATTTTATAATATTTATAAAAATTAGTTCATGTTCCCCAATTTCGGGACATGGGCCTGACGTCATCATTCATTGATAATGATTTGTCCACTGTTTGTTTAGTATTCCTTCCTTTCCTTCCCTTGATCCCCCCCCCAGTTAAGCTTCCAAGCTTTTTGGCTTGTTTTATTGAAATTTTTTTATAAAATATATTGGGAGTTTAATGTATTATACAGAAAATATTCTGTACATCCCCAGGGTTACGTCCTCACCCTTAGGGTGTTTAGGCGTTTTGGTCATGCATCATTTATCCGATATATCGTTTTTTCTTCTGATGAAGATCTTGCTTTACATCGGATAGTCTTGCTTCTGTTACTGACTTCGGGCCGTGTTGCCTGGGGTCTTGTTTACGGTTTTGAAGTTGTTTACATTGACACTGCTCTAGGTAGTTTTCTATTAATTTTAAGGATCAACAGCTGTAAGTTACATTAAATATCCTGATAGTGTGGTAGTTAATCTTTTGACATATTATAATTTTGTCCACACTTAGGCTTTTTTGGGCTCATCGTTCCCTTTGGGAACTTGGGCTCCTATATAAGAAAAAATTTTTTCAAAATTTTTTGAAGGAATTTTTTCATTTGGATGTATTTATTTCATCGATTGTACTTTAATGTTATCTTATATTTATGTAGATTTGGTGGTAGTACAATTGACCTTTGTTAGATTTTAGATATAATATTTATCTAATAGTAGGGCAAATAGAGGAAGCCTTTCCTCTATTTACATGGTCGTTGTCTTGCATATACTTGATGTACTACCACTAATTCTTGCTCCATGTGCCAGGTTTTGACAATTTTGATGATGGGTGTCATGGTTTCTGTTAGGCGAGTGGACACTATCGGTCCTATCGCAGCGAGGGGACACTGCTGGTCCTCTTGCCAAAAATGTCCCTATAGTTTTTTAGTTTCTGTTTACAGAGGAACAAGAACATGGTGTGGTTTCGTGACGCCGTCAGGGAGTGTGCTTCCGGCATAGCATTATGCTATTAGAGCTAGTGGAAAAGTGCTCAATGATATAAGACAAGGGCTAGGCTTTTGAACTAAGGTTTACGGCCCTTGTCTCCAGCTAGCTCAACCGGCAGATCTATCACGTTGAATGTGGTGTGACGCCGGGTATGTCCGTAGCGGTCGAGAAGAGGAATAAGGGTGTAGCGAGCACTATAAAAATACGAACATGCTCACCCTGTGACGACGGAAAGGAGGAAGCACGGGAAGATGGAAGCAGACAAGTTCTGAGGTATGCTCGTCCAAGTCTACCGTGACACTAGATGTGTCGCATGTGCATGGTATTCAGAGCTAGTGGCATAAGTCCTCAATGATATAAGACAAGGGCTAGGCCTTTGAACTAGGGTTTACGCCCCTTGTCTCCAGCTAGCTCGACCAGCGGATCGTTACTTAGAATATGGATAGTGTGACGCTGGGTTTGTCCGTAGCGGTCGAGAGAGAATAAGGGTGTAGCGAGCATTATTAAATCCAATCATGCTCACCCTGCGTTGATGGAAGGAAGAAGCTGGAAAGTTCTGAGGTACGCTCGGTTAGGTCTCCCCGGGCCGCGAGCAAGAGGGAGACCCCTCTCTCTCTATTAACAACATCTGGGGCCAGGTGTTGTTGGTAGGAACTGGCTTCAGTCAGAGCTTACATGCATAGCTATTGTCCGGTACGCTTAGTTCAATTCTTAGCCGGGGACGGCTACAGTTTGGCTTCTTCAGCGTCTACCAAGCACTCCCGACCGCACCTTGGCTAAGTGACTTAGAATATTTAGTCTGCATCGTCAAAAGGTCCATATTTTTATACTGTACCAATGACCCAGACATAGCTGGTGCTAACTCTTAAAATATAGGGCCAAACACAAATTTTGCCCCCCAATCCCCAAAATTTGCATCTAAAATCAAAGAAAACATGTCCTGAAAGGCCCTCCACACTTCGCCCCCACTGCGCATGCGCAGTGTCAAGGACGTTCCGAAATTGGCGCCATTTATCATTCTAAGTTTGGCCCTTCATCAGTTAACATCTGACTGATCTTTGTGCTTATAAATCTCAGTTTAAATGATGCCAGACTCATAAATATTAGTGAAATGGTGATTCTAAGGAGGATAGAGAAGGAGGAGAGGAAAAAAATGTGTCACAGAATATTATCAGGGCTGTAACTTAAAATTTTTTAATGAAATTATGTTAAGTTACCTATTTTCGAGGCAGCAGCCATTTTGTTGTCATTCTGATTATTTAGTTACACTGTTTTTTTAAGAGTTTTCCTCTCTCCCTGTCCTTTAAGTCCCCCCTTGCTATTCTCCCATGCTTTTGGCATAGTTTTTGTAATTATTATTACTAAATTTTCTTGGGAGTTTTAGCTGAATAACAGAATGAATTCTGTTCTTTCCCCATGTTTACGTCTTCACCTACGGGTGGTTAGGCGTTGTGTTCTGCATCTACCATCTGATGTTCTGCAGTTTCTTCCCTGGAAGTCTCTGTTTTGCATCAGATAGTGTATTTTTGGTAACTGATTTCGGGCCTGGGTGCCTGGAGTCTTATTTTAATGTTTTTACACTCATTGTTTACATTTTCAACAGCCCTCTGTGTGAGGGGGGGATTTCTAAAAAATAATATCTTGATGTTATTTTAATCATAACTAGATACATTATTATTGTTCGTAAGTGTTGAATAAATTGTTTAAAATATTTTTAAAATTTTTGTCCACACTTAGGCTTGGGATCCATTGGGGCTCAACGTTACTTTTCAGAAACTTGGGCTGTTCTGAAAAAATATATTTTTATACTGTACCAATGACCCAGACATAGCTGGTGCTAACTCTTAAAATATAGGGCCAAACACAAATTTTGCCCCCCAATCCCCAAAATTTGCATCTAAAACTAAAGAAAACATGTCCTGAAAGGCCCTCCACACTTCGCCCCTACTGCGCATGCGCAGTGTCAAGGACGTTCCGAAATTGGCGCCATTTATCATTCTAAGTTTGGCCCTTCATCAGTTAACATCTGACTGATCTTTGTGCTTTTAAATCTCAGTTTAAATGATGCCAGACACATAAATATTAGTGAAATGGTGATTCTAAGGAGGATAGAGAAGGAGGAGAGGAAAAGAATGTGTGACAGAATATTATCAGGGCTGTAACTTAAAATTTTTTAATGAAATTATGTTAAGTTGCCTATTTTCAAGGCAGCAGCCATTTTGTTGTCATTCTGATTATTTAGTTACACTGTTTTTTCAAGTGTTTTCCTCTCTCCCTGTCCTTTAAGTCCCCCCTTGCTATTCTCCCATGCTTTTGGCATAGTTTCTGTAATTATTATTACTAAAATTTCTTGGGAGTTTTAGCTGAATAACAGAATGAATTCTGTTCTTTCCCCATGTTTACGTCTTCACCTATGGGTGGTTAGGCGTTGTGTTCTGCATCTACCATCTGATGTTCTGCAGTTTCTTCCCTGGAAGTCTCTGTTTTGCATCAGATAGTGTATTTTTGGTAACTGATTTCGGGCCTGGGTGCCTGGAGTCTTATTTTAGTGTTTTTACACTCATTGTTTACATTTACAACAGCCCTCTGTGTGAGGGGGGGATTTCTAAAAAATAATATCTTATGTTATTTTAATCATAACTAGATACATTATTATTGTTCGTAAGTGTTGAATAAATTGTTTAAAATATTTTTAAAATTTTTGTCCACACTTAGGCTTGGGATCCATTGGGGCTCAACGTTACTTTTCAGAAACTTGGGCTGTTCTGAAAAAATATTTTTTCAAAATATTTTGATTTCAATTATTTTTTCTATATTAATGGATCATATTATTATTATGTATTTTGATTGCCAGGGGTTAGTGCGAGTACCAGGACTTGTTTTCTTTTCACATTGAAAGGATATTGATCAATTGTTTTAAGAGGAAGTCTTCCTCTGACTTTATTATCATTCTATATGTGGTCAGTGTACTCGCATTAACTCCTGTTCTGTATCGTATGATTTCGATGACAATATGGGAAGCGTATGTCACGGTATGTTGTTGGGGATTTGGACACTCCGGTCCTTTCCCCGCAGGGTCACTCTACTTTATCAATTTCTATTTCAGACGATCAAGATTAGGGTGATGTATCTGTGATGTCTTCCAACAGTGTGCCTCCGTCGTCACAATTAATGAAGGGCTAGCGGAAAAGTGCTCATGTAATACGCCAATTGCCTAAGAGGACACTAGTAGGTTCGACGGCCTTTGACGTCCGCTAGCTCGCCCGGTGTAGCGTCCATTCACCGAATGGTTCGGCAGCCGGGTTCGTCCGTTGCGGTCTAGAAGGAATTTTGGGGTGATGCGAGCACTATAAAATTAACTTAATGCACACCCAGTGACGGCGGATCGGAGGGAGAACGGAGGAAGCCTTTTAGTCCGGTTCATAGCTCGTTCCGGTCCATCCGGACGGCAAGCGAGAGAGGCCCCTCTCTCGTTCAACAACATCTGGCCCCAGATGTTGTGGTACAAAATGTGTCGCTAGCGGAGCATACGTCCGTCGCTCGGGACGCTCCGTTGTATAGGCAGTCCGCTGAGACTGCTAAGGCTTCCTCTTCTCGTCAGCGCACACGACCGCACCTTGGCTGCGTGACCGCCGATATATTACCAGCTTCGCTGATCAAGGATTCTTCGGCGACCAGGTCACACCATCCGGCAGCCAGGGATTCGAGACCGATGGACTCCGGACGTTCGCATAGGAAAAGTATGCGGGAGCCATCTGATGCGGAGCTGCCCTCGGCGAAGCAGCGATAGACTGCGCCTCCGCAGGTCTCGACGCCGGACATTCTTGTGCACATAGCACAGCTTATCGCAGCATCCCAGCAGCCGACAGAAACGGTGTCGGATCGAGAATTATCCGACAGCGCTGGGTAGGTAGCCGGGGACTCGAGGCCTGCAGACTCCGGACGTTCACATAGGAAGTGTGCGGGAGTCAACGTACACGGAGCTTTCGGCGGCAATGCATCATAAGTCCGCTACTGCACAGGCCTCGGGAACGGACGTGCTTTCCTTAATAGCACAGTTTATCGCAGCATCCCAGCATCAACTGAATCTGTCGCATATATTTTATCCGACGATGCTGGGTCGGGACGCTCCGCGGAAGCGGGTACGGACGTCCGAAAGTTTCATCCGGTCCGACGGGATACCGAAAGGGATTCGGTGGATTTCAAGCTTTCCCTTTCGGAACAACATATGCTGCGATGCCGGATAAGAAACTGATAGCGTCGGTGGACTTAGAAATTTTTGGTTCGGTTCAGGGACATCGTCCCTCAGTTCCGACTTAGTCCAATAATGTCACACAAACTTTCGAATTATTGAACGACGCTATATATATTATTATTTTATGCTTGCTATCCAAGCATTTCTGGTTTCTTGTTCGAAGAGTTATGGAGATGTCTTTCAAAAGTGTGCCTCTGTCGTCATAGTTAATGAAGAGTTAGCGGCAATAAGTGCTCATGGAATATGTCTATCGCTTACGGAGTGACATTCGCTAGCTCACCCGGTGTAGCGTACATTCATCGAATGGTTCGGCTGCCGGGTTCGTCCGTTGCGGTCTAGGAAGGAGATTTGGGTGATGCGAGCACTTTAATTACTTTAGTACTCACCCAGTGACGGCAGATTGAGGACAGATCGGAGGAAGCCTGTTAGTCCGGTTCCTGGCTTGTCCAGGTCCGTCCGGGCTGTGAGCGAGAGAGGTTCCTCTCTCGCCCAACAACATAGGGGACCGCATGTTGTGGTTCAGATATTTTACATTCGGAGCATATGTCCGTTGCTCGGGACGCTCCGTTATATTGCCAGTCGGAGAGACTGTCTTTAATGCTTCCTCATCCTCACAGCAGGGCACACGACCGCACATTGGCTACGTGACCTCGAGTATCCGATCAGTTTCAGCATTCAGTGATTCCACGGCGAATAGGTCGCGCCATCCGGTAGCCAAGGGATACGAGGCCTATACACTCCGTTCGCTCGCATATTGTAAGTATGCACGGGGTAACGATCACGGAGCTTCCAGCGGCAATGCATCGTAAGACCGCTTCTCCTCAGGCCTCAGTGACGGACGTGCTATCCGAGTTAGCACAGTTGTTTCGCAGCATCCCAGCAATTGACAGTTTCTCGGTCGAATCAGGAATTATCCGACGGCGCTGGGTCGGTGCGGTCCGCAGTTGCATCAGCTACGGACAACCAACGCTTTATAGGGTCTGACAGGATGGCGAAAGGGATTCGAAAGATTTCGAGTTTTCCCTTTAGTAGTATCGGAAGATGCCTTTCATTTCTTCTGGCATTTCTTCCAGTGATTATTATTTCGGACTTCATTGCTGCGATCTTGGATAAGAGACTTATAGCATCATTGGACTCGGATTTTTCGATCGGTACAGGGACATTGTCCCTGACTTACCGACGCAGTCCAATATTGTCATTCCAACATGTGTTTTATTTTTCGACGCTATATATATATATATACAAGCCTGCTACTAAGCATGATAGTTTAGTTTCTTGTCCGCGTTGCTCATTTCTGCCATTTTATCATTTTTACAAATAGTTTATTTTGGCAGAGCAGGGCATACCGAGAGTTCATATGCGTCTAGACGGTGTGATTAAAGACTGCATATATTCTTTTTCGCCGTTTATGTCTTTTCCAATCTCAATGTTGGGAACGACATTATGTATAGTAGACTTAACTTAGACGCTTTATCATACGTAATCCGCCTTACTGAGGCGTTATCATTACGTCTTCAAGAAAAGATTTACGGGATATTATTCTCAATGTAATTTCTTTTGAGGGCAGTGGTTTGTTCACGTATAACTCCGCCCTTCAGTGGCTGATTGGAGTTGGTTAGACGTGACGCAGCCCTAGCTACATCCACACGCGTGGATAGTAAGGTTAAGAACTCTCTCAGAGTCGCTTCGTTCTCGGAGGAGCTTCTCTTCGACGGCAACTTTTCGGCAATCCATGAATTGCTCGATTTACACGTTCTCTTGTCTATCTAGTGTTACAAGAGATTCAGACTGGGGCAAACATTCGGTGGTTGACTCAGAGAGTGCCACCGCAGTTGCTGGACCCGAGTGTGGCTGTTATGACGGTTGCCAGTCAAACAGATTGGGATATAATACTGATCCCTGCGGATTCGAAGTGCCAGGGTCTTTGGGTTCCGCAGTCTCTTAGCAATCAGTTTTCTTCCGCGGAATAATGTTTTTTAGGCTTGCTTTATGTCATTGCATGAACATTATTCAGAAACGCATGCCCAAATTCCTGTCCTTTAATTCGACAGTAGTGGCGTATCCCCGGAACCAGAGAGGCACTCTTTCGTTTCCGTTATTCAATTTAATGGAAAGAATCCGTCTGTTGGTTATAGTACACCAAGTTCAGTTTTGGTCCGTCATATTCCGGGTTGTCTGATTGTTTTATCGGACTCCCGTTCTCTTACGGGTCGCTTGTTGCTGTCAGAATGGACTCTCAACAAACAAGTATTCAATCAGATTTGCTATCTATGGGAGCGCCCAATGATGATTTATTTATGACACAGCTTGCTAATCAATTGCAGACGTATGTGTTGGCTTGTCCAGATCTCTGAGCTAATAGTGTTAACGCTCTATTGATCTATAGGACGGAATGATAGGATACGCGTATCCTCCGGCGCTGTTGTTTCAGCAGGTATTGCTAAGATAAACAACCACAATACATTTCTGTTGATAGCATTTCTATCTTCACAGAGATCATGGGTAATTTACTCTCTTGTCTACTGTGGGTCTTAACGTGAAATCTTCCTCTATGTGAGGATCTTTTTTCACTGGGTAAATCGTGTCATCTTTATCACAACCCGCAAGGTCGCAACCTTCATGTATTCCATTGTGTGGTCCGTATTGCATTGTAAGCACTGTACTGGACGAGCTTTGGACGCGATTTCTTACTAGAGGAGATCCTCTTCTTCGCTATTCTATGCGGCTAAAGTAGAGGCTCTTCCGTCGTGGTGTGGGGATCATTATGTTCATATTGTGGATCCCTCCATACTACTCATTGCTATTTTTTAGTATACTTGTTTCACAAGATCTACTGCAGCCTGTTATTATTTAGGTTATAGGTTTATGTTACCTCATACCTATGCACTCTACGATAGTTTACAATTGAGTCTTTTGTCTCTTTATCTAAGTCAGTTAGTAACTTTTTGATAAATAGACTTAGAATCTTTAGATTAAATTCCTATATGGATTTTAACTTCGGTTCTTATTTAGCTAAGTAATCATTTGAGCCTCTGGAAACAGTAGTTTTCAAATTCTGACCTTTTAGACAGTAATTCTGTTGGTTTCTCTTTTACTGTAGAGTCAGTGAGTTTCATGCACTATCGATGGATGATTTTCACTTTCGTAGTTTCGGAATCACTACTTCCGTTACTATTTAGGTTGGATTGTTGCATAAGAGTTAGGCTCCTATTATCCGGAACCTATTATTTTAAGGTCCTTCCGTCTTCGTATGGGCATAGGCCTTTACTCTTTCCGGGTACAGTTTATGTATTTATAAACAGATATCTGTTTATTACTATGGGCGTAAACTTCTTCTGTCTTTGATGTCTAGTAGAAGGACGTTACGCTCCATTTTATTGTTAATAGATTCTATTAACTATCGGTACTGCTTATGGTATATCATTGACTTAGCAGTTGTGCTTAAGATTTCGGCTCATGAAGTAAGAGTTCTTCTACTTCTTGGGCTTACATTAATAGTGTCGCTATTATAGATTTTTGAAGGCTGCTCATTGCGCTCAGCCATCCACATTCATGAATTTTATCTCAGAAATATCGAGTCCATTTCTGGAGGCCTCTATTGTTAGGTCTATTATCTACTGCTCAGAATGTCATTCACTTAACAGTTGCTACTATAGCTAGGTAGGCTGTCTGTTTTGGCAGTGTCTCCGTTCGGCTGCCCTCTTCGCTCTGGGCTATTTGACCCAGGGCAAGAAAAAGGGGGGGGGGGGGGGGAGGGTGTTCCCTTGGGTCACCTGTTTTACTATGAAAACAAGGGGATACCTCCTCCGGAGTTAGTAATTCTGAGCTGTTATTGGGATGGTTGTTTAGTGAGAAGTTTAGGTTTTTAAAATTCATTCAAGTCTTAGTTTTTAAAGTATAGCTTTTGAATATTGCATATGTCAACGGACATGATTATGCAATCCTCAGACACTTTTAGGAGTATAAGAGTCTCTATTCTCTAGACTTACTTTATTTATTGGCTTACTTTAAAAATTATTAGTATAAGGATTATATTGGATATTAATAGAGTACATGGATGTATGAAGCTCAATTTTGGAAGGTGTTGTATCTTTCTAATTTATCATAAATAAGAAAGATACATGTAAGGCCTATTACTTCTTTTTACCTACAGGGGATGACTCCATTTTATTTTATTGAGCGTATTCCATTTTGCTCTATGTCCTTGGCCCTCCAGCCTTTTTACTATTCAGCTATATCTGGGTCATTGGTACAGTATAAAAATGTTAAAAAATTTATAGTAATTTATATATTTTTTATACTTACCAATGACCCAGACGGGGATGGCCCTCCCAGGAGTTGGGAACTCTTGCCTCCCTGCTGAGTACATAGCGCTTACCAGGCACTGGTTATTAGAATGATTAATGGCGCCAATTTCGGAACGTCCTTGACACTGCGCATGCGCAGTGGGGGCGAAGTGTGGAGGGCCTTTCAGGACATGTTTTCTTTGATTTTAGATGCAAATTTTGGGGATTGGGGGGCAAAATTTGTGTTTGGCCCTATATTTTAAGAGTTAGCACCAGCTATGTCTGGGTCATTGGTAAGTATAAAAAATATATAAATTACTATAAATTTTTTAACTTTTTTGTGAAGAAAATCACACCATCTAATAGCCAAGGAGATGAGGCTTCATTCATCGGGTCGTAAGCAGTAATTACTATATTGTATTCCCTGTCCTAGGAGAAGCTGGCGAAGAGGCTATTCATGACCGCTACTCCTCAGGCCTCTGTAAAAGACTTGCTGTCGCAGTTGCGAAGCTAATTGCAGTAATCCTGCTAAGGCAGAAGCACTCAACATCAGTCTCAAATCTTGAGCTATTGCATGGTGCTTATTTGGTCCAGACACCTGCCTGTTTAGATGCTGGTGATTGTGATTCTAACTGATTTGAACGTATGATGGAAAGGATAACTTTTCCTTCCGGAACAACTCTTGGATGATATAGATACCATACATTATCATTTCCTTGAACTTGTTCCAGTGATTCAAAATGCTGCGAGCAATTATGGAAACCGCTAGCATAGTTGGACGCTGACTTCGGGTAAAGAGCAGGGTAATAAGATCTCTTTCCGGTTAAGTATTCACGGGTGTCATAGGTCTTCGATTGTGTAGACGACACCATATTTAACTTCCTGCGGGAAAAAGTAATTCGGTTTCTTATCTTCTTCTTCTGTATTTTTAATCGTTTGTGATTGTTCACATACTTTTAAAAACAACAGGGGAAGATGTGGAGAGTTCCTCTGCGTTGATTGAGCAGGCTAAGATGCTAGTTTTAGCCTTACCTTCATCATTTAGCTGTTCGATCGGATGCAATTGAGAAGATAATTTCTTAGAGCAAATTTAGTCTCATGGTCTTATGTACTTTAATTTTAGGTACTGTGATGCATCGTCTATATGGAAAGGAATTTTGTGGTCGTTTGTACCTTTTAAAATTCTTTCCAGACCTAGTATTTATATCTCGGTCTTAACTAATGTTAAGTGGGAGTTATTCTGATGCAACGAAGCCTTGTGTCTTCATCTTTGCATTTGACTAGGTGGAAAACTTGCCATAGGTCGCTTTAGTCTTTCAGCTCTAGTCTTTATGATAAGAATCAATTCTCAACTCTTTAAGTTGGGGTCTAATGTACCAACACCAGCAGAAAGAGTATGAGAGGTTGTCCTAGACTCAGATCGTCTATAAGGACTCATAGCAAAGGTATAGGTATACCTAAGTTTTTGACTGGAAGTGGATAATTAGGTTATTTATGATTATCTTTCAGTCGAAAAGCGAACGTTCGGCAATTGTAGCGAGTATAGTTCTTTAGATCACTTGTTTTGTGAACTAGATAATGTCTCATGGGATTTATGATAGGATGCACGTATCACACTATTCATTTGGCTGGTTCATCTGTTGTTTCACAGAGCGAATTAACCAGCTCTTTGGATCGCTTTTATCTGTTATCTGATGCATTAACAGTGATAGTTTTATGCGTCGGATGGAGTGGTGTGGAGCGGCTTGGAATGTTATTTCGATGTGTCACTTACACACATGTCTACTCCAGTTATTAACTGGAGTGGTAGACGTTTTTCCCTCTTGACCTGTTTTGTTTTAGAGAATCTTTTAACATAAGGTCAAGTTTGGGCACATATTACAGTTTTCTCAATTATTTCGGACGTGAGTTCATATATTGCGTTACAATCCTGAGTCCGAGAGTCTCTCTATACAGGGATCTTGGGATCCTCGGTTATTGGAAATCACATATTCAATGATGTCTCATTGTTTATGATTACATCATCAAATTTTTTTTTGTTCATGTATTTATAAACGGACATCAGAGTTTATCAGAAGAGAAGTAACGCTTCTTTTGTCATTATTTTTCAATAGAAGGGACGTTTATGTTCATTCTATTGTTAAATAAGTCAGTTAGCTATTCGAACTGTTTGGGTTATTTATCTTCCAATTAGCAGTCAATGCTTAAGATTTCAGCACATAAGTAAGCACTGGCTATATCTTGCGCTTATTCTAACTGTTTGGCTATTACATGATCTTATGTGGGATCTCTTCAGGATAGTTAAGTTTACGGCGCATGGGAATAATAGTTTCCATTATTTGTGTCGCTGGTGTAAGGCTTTTGAGCACATACATTGATGCTTAGCCATTTTCATGGGAATGAATGATAGGATATGTGTATCCTTCAATTCATTTGTTTCTATTGATTTCATTGAGGTTATGGGGTCTGCTATTGAGCTATTGACCTTTTGCCAGAAGCTTCCCCATGAGAGGGTTTTCTTCTTTAAGGGAAGTTTTATTCTGCATGTCATTCTCTGCTCTCAGTAGCATTATGGAGTATTTCTGACGTGAAAGAGCTTTATGGTCACTATATTATTGCTGTCTGCACCAGCAATGATTAAGTAATATGGGTGAGGAGGTTTCGACATATATTCGAAGATCCATATTAGGTTATGTCTCTTCTATTACGGTATTAAGAGACATACATGTAAATTCTAATTTCTTCATCATGGATTGAAGGATTTGATCTATGATGATCTACTATTTCGGAAGTTCTAGGCCCTCTGCCTTTTTACGATTCAGCTAAGTCTGGGTCATTGGTTACAGTATAAAAATATGAAAAAATTTATAGTAATTTATATATTTTATATACTTACCAATGATCCAGACGGGAATGGCCCTCCCATGAGTGGGCAGTACTGGGCAGTCATACCTCCCCGCTGAATTATTATAATCCTTTTTCTACAAAGAATGATTTTATTGGCGCCAGATTCGGTGACTTCCTGGCGTCTGCTCATGCGCAGAGGGTAAAATGTATGGAGGGTCAGATAGGACTTCTAATTTTCGGTTTTGCATGCAAACTTTGGGGATTGGGGGGCAAAATTTGTGTTTGGCCCTAGATATTTTTGGGTTAACACCAGCTAAGTCTGGGTCATTGATAAGTATAAAAAATATATAAATTACTTTAAATTTTTTAATTTTTAGCTCACCTGGCCTAAAAGACCATGTGAGCTTTTCTCATCACTTGGCGTCCGTCGGTTGTCATCCGTTGTCTGTCTTCCATCGTCTGTCCGGCATCCGTAAACTTTTCACATTTTCATCTTCTTTTCTGTAACCACTGAGCTGGTGTGAACCAAACTTGGCAGGAATGGTCTATGGGAGGTACTCTACAAACAATCCTCATTTTGTTCCCGTCGGATGAAAAACATGGCTTCCAGAGGCATTCATTGATTCTGGTTGGTGGATTTTCAAAAATCTTCTCCTCTGAAACTGCCAGGCCAAATGTTTTGAAACTTCACATAAATGATGACTGGGACCCCCTCTACCAACGATCCTTATTTAATGTTGATTGGGTTACAGAACATGGCCACAATTGTGGCTTATAGTTACTGTAGAAACCCTATGGGAAATCACATTTTCCTCTTCTTCTCTGGAAAAACCCAGGCGACATGAAAACAAAACTGGCAGGGATAGTCTATGGGCGGTCCTCTACAAATGATCCTCATTTTGTTCCCGTGGGTTGAAAAACATGCCAGAAGCATTCTTTGATTCTGATTGGTAGATTTTCAAAAATCTTCTCCTCTGAAACTGCCAGGCGAAATGTTTTGATACTTCACATAAATGATGAATGGGACCCCCTCTACCAACGATCCTTATTTAATGTTGATTGGGTTGCAAACATGGCCACAATTGCGGCTTATAGTTACTATAGCAGCCCTATGGGAAATCACATTTTCATCTTCTTTTCCGGAACTACAGAGCCGACGTGAACCAACCTGGCAGATATGGTCTCTGGGAGGTCCTCTACAAACGATCCTCATTTTGTTCCCGAGGGTTGAAAAACATGGCCGCCAGAGGCAGTCTTTGATTCTGATAGGTGGATTTTCAACAATTTTCTCCTCTGAAACTGCCGGGCCAAATGTTTTGATACTTCACATAAGTAATGACTGGGACCCCCTCTACCAATGATCCTCATTTAATGTTGATCGGGTTGCAAACATAGCCACAATTGTGGCTTATTGTTACTGTAGAAACCCTATGGGAAATCATATTCTTCTCTGAAACTACTGAGCCGACGTGAACCACACTTCGCGGGAATGGTCCATGAGAGGATGGAAATATGTGGCCACCAGAGGCTATATTCTAATGCTTAATCCAATGCACCTCCTGTCTGCACAAAAGATCGGTACTGTCAGCAAAATACTAGTTTTTTGAGAATCAGGTAAGGGTTGGTTCCAGTTTTTTCTCCACTGAGAACTGGGATAACTAAGTAGACTGCAGCTTCTGCCCTGACAAGATCAGAATCTGACATTTTTAGCTCACCTGAGCGAAGCTCAAGGGGAGCTTAACTAATCACTTTCTGTCCGTCGTCCGTCGTCCGGCGTCCGTCGTCCGTCGTCCGGCGTCCGTCGTCGTCCGTCCGGCGTTAACTTTACATTATCGACTTCTCCTCCTAAACCACTAGCCCAATTTTATTCAAATGTTGGCTAAATGTTTATTACCTAATGCCAATTCAGATTTGTTCAAATGAAGTTGCCCCTCCTCCTGGGTGGTGCCACACCCCCAAGGGGCACCAAAATCTTTGTAAATCTTCTTCTCATGAACCAGCAGTAGCAGAGACTTGATATTTGGTGTGCAGCTTCCTTTTGAGGTGTAGACTCAGATTTGTTCAAGAGAAGTTTGTGGGGCTATACTTGACGTTGTTATGAGAGGGGCAAAATTTTTTGCCCCGCCCAAAATTTCTATTTTCCAAACCGAGAGGCTGATTTGAACCAAATTTTATGTGAGGGCTTATTGGGTCATGAGTACTTGATTTATGCAAAAAAAAATTTTCCCGCAGCCCCGTGGGAACCACAGGAGCTAAAAATAGAAAAAATTTAAAATGCCCATATCTCCAAAACTGCACGGCACTGAGAATTTTTATTTGGTGTGCAGCTTCCTTAGGACCAACAGAAAGGATTGGTAAAAAAAAATTGCCATCGGTTTTATCATAGGGTACAGTTTCGGGACTTTGAAAAAGTGCTGAGTCAGCACTTTTTAACACTGTAGGCAATGGGAAAAACATTAAAAAATCTTCTTCTCCAGATCCAGCAGGCAGAATCTTTTGATATTTGGTATGCAACATTGTAGGGTGGATCTGATTCAAGTTTGTTCAAATCGGCCCCCTGGGTTCATATTTGGGCTCAGTATAGGAGCCCGATTTCGAACTTAGTGCATTTCAGGCAAATTTCTTAAAAAATCTTCTTCTCCAGATCCAGCAGGCAGAATCTTTTGATATTTGGTATGCAACATTGTGGGGTGGATCTGATTCAAGTTTGTTCAAATCGGCCCCCTGGGTTTATATTTGGGTTCAGTATAGGAGCCCAAATTTGAACTTACTGCATTTCAGGCAAATTTCTTTGAAAATCTTCTTCTCCAGATCCAGCAGGCAGAATCTTTTGATATTTGGTATGCAACATTGTAGGGTGGATCTGATTCAAGTTTGTTCAAATCGGCTCCCTAGATTCATATTTGGGCTCACTATAGGAGCTCGAATTCGAATTTAGTGCATTTCAGGCAAATTTCTTCAAAAATCTTCTTCTCCAGATCCAGCAGGCAGAATCTTTTGATATTTGGTATGCAATGTTGCGGGGTAGATCTGATTCAAGTTTGTTCAAATCGGCCCCCTGGATACATATTTGGGCTTACTATAGAAGCCCGAATTCGAACTTAGTGCATTTCAGGCAAATTTCTTAAAAAATCTTCTTTTCCAGATCCAGCAGGCAGAATCTTTTCATATTTGGTAAGCAACATTGTGGGGTGGATCTGATTCAAGATTGTTCAAATCGGCCCCCTGGGTTAATATTTGGGCTCAGTATAGGAGCCCGATTTCGAACTTAGTGCATTTCAGGCAAATTTCTTAAAAAATCTTCTTCTCCAGATCCAGCAGGCAGAATCTTTTGATATTTGGTATGCAACATTGTAGGGTGGATCTGATTCAAGTTTGTTCAAATCGGCTCCCTGGGTTCATATTTGGGCTCAGTATAGGAGCCCGATTTTGAACTTAGTGCATTTAGGCAAATTTCTTAAAAAATCTTCTTCTCCAGATCCAGAAGGCAGAATCTTTTGATATTTGGTATGCAACATTGTGGGGTGGATCTGATTCAAGTTTGTTCGAATCGGCTTCCTAGATTCTTATTTGGGCTCACTATAGAAGCTCGAATTTGAACTTAGTGCATTTCATGCAAATTTCTTAAAAAATCTTCTTCTCCAGATCCAGCAGGCAGAATCTTTTCATATTTGGTAAGCAACATTGTGGGGTGGATCTGATTCAAGTTTGTTCAAATCGGCCCCCTGGGTTTATATTTGGGCTCAGTATAGGAGCCCAAATTTGAACTTAGTGCATTTCAAGCAAATTTATTAAAAAATCTTCTTCTCCAGATCCAGCTGGCAGAATCTTTTGATATTTGGTATGCAACATTGTGGGGTGGATCTGATTCAAGTTTGTTCAAATCGGCTTCCTAGATTCATATTTGGGCTCACTATAGAAGCTCGAATTCGAACTTAGTGCATTTCAGGCAAATTTCTTAAAAAATCATCTTCTCCAGATCCAGCAGGCAGAATCTTTTGATATTTGGTATGCAACATTGCGGGGTGGATCTGATTCAAGTTTGTTCAAATCAGCCACCTGGATTCATATTTGGGCTCACTATAGAAGCTCGAATTCAAACTTAGTGCATTTCGGGCAAATTTCTTCAAAAATCTTCTTCTCCAGATCCAGCAGGCAGAATCTTTTGATATTTGGTATGCAACATTGCGGGGTGGATCTGATTCAAGTTTGTTCAAATCGGCCCCCTGGATTCATATTTGGGCTTAATATAGAAGCCCGAATTCGCACTTAGTGCATTTCAGGCAAATTTCTTCAAAAATCTTCTTCTCCAGATCCAGCAGGCAGAATCTTTTGATATTTGGTATGCAACATTGCGGGGTGGATCTGATTCAAGTTTGTTCAAATCGGCCCCCTGGATTCATATTTGGGCTTAATATAGAAGCCCGAATTCGCACTTAGTGCATTTCGGGCAAATTTCTTAAAAAATCTTCTTCTCCAGATCCAGCAGGCAGAATCTTTTGATATTTGGTATGCAACATTGTGGGGTGGATCTGATTCAAGTTTGTTCAAATCGGCTTCCTAGTTTCATATTTGGGCTCACTATAGAAGCTTGAATTCGAACTTAGTGCATTTCAGGCAAATTTCTTAAAAAATCTTCTTCTCCAGATCCAGCTTCAGAATCTTTTCATATTTGGTAAGCAACATTGTGGGGTGGATCTGATTCAAGTTTGTTCAAATCGGCCCCCTGGGTTTATATTTGGGCTCCGTATAGGAGCCCAAATTTTAACTTAGTGCGTTTCAGGCATATTTCTTAAAAAATCTTCTTCTCCAGATCCAGCAGGCAGAATCTTTTGATATTTGGTATGCAACATTGTAGGGTGGATCTGATTGTGATTCATGAACGTATTTATTTGTAAAGTTGATAGAATCTTAGACAAAATTTGCAGAAAAGATCTACTATAGAAGGGGTGGTATCCAGGGTGAACCGTTTACCCAAATCTAGCAGTACTAATGCATTATTCACACAAATCTTTGTTCAAATTTTATGACCCCTCATTGGAACACACGCATTCAGCTCATTCCATCAAAGGTCATATGCCATGTTTTCGAGACAAAGGAATAAAAATTTTAGTTATTCATGAAATTTTTAGGCAACTGTTGTCTGTTATTCACATTGCTTCATGAAATTTCAGTACTTTTAGAAGTTACCTCAGTAATCAAGGGTTAATTCCCCTTAATTAAATGTCGCCTCTAAAAAACAACCACTTTGCATATCTTACCTTTTTACCAGCATAACTGCCAAAACTTGTCAGCATTCTTCGCAAAAATCGCTATTCAAATTTTAATTTTTGTCTCTTAAACATACATGTACTTATCGCTTGTAAATACCCCATTGGAATGAGCTTTTTGAGCTCATTCCAATGAGAGGTCGCACACCATGCTTTTTGAGTCAAAAAAGCAATTTTTTTAGTTATTCCAGAATTTCGTACGTAAAACACAGCTTTATGACTTCACATTAAAATGAGCTCTCTAAGCTTGTTCCAATCAACATTCACGCACTATGTCTTTCACACAAAAAATAAAATTTTCCATTTATTCAGGAATTTTGTTTGCAAGAACACTCTTACCCCCCCCCCCCCACAAACACACACACACAAACACACACACACACACACACACAAACACAGACACACACATCTAAAAGTTCGTCAGCAAAAAAACAGTTACTTCAATTTTTAAATGCATTATAGGAACAACTTGCCTAATCAAATTTAAATACTTTTGCATCATTCTGTATCTAGAACAAACCATTTACCATATCTTTACGCAAAATTCTCCAGCATCATTCACAAAAAAACACCATTATTTATATATTCACATTTCTGTCTCAAAAATATACCTGATCTTCCCATACCCCTATTGGAATAAGCTGTTTGAGCTTGTTCCAATGATGATAAAAAAAAATAAAATTTGTGAAAATTTTTGTTTTCTTGCATGCAAATATATACATGTAGCACATGGAAGATATCCACAGTTGGGGAGAGATGTCCAAGGCTATCTCTTCACATTCCTTGTTTGTGCTTCATGCTAAACCAGTTTGTCTGCAGAGATAAATTTGCTTTATTAAAAATCATTGGAGATTGGCCACACACCAATGATTTTAAATAAAACTAATTTTAGGTAACAAATGTTGAACTTCAAACAAAATCTATCACTCAACCAGTTAATGTTGATGAGGCATGACATGGTGAAGGTGACCTAAAATACTTCTTAGAGTCACTTTGTCAGGTGAGCGATTAAGGCCACGTGGGGCCTCTTGTTTTGGAAAAGCTATCAGTGAGAGCTTTCCAGAAAATGATGTCAGCTTCTGGTCTTATCAGTGTAGGAAGAGAAAAGATACATAGTTTATAGGATTATCCTACACAACTTATTTTGACTTGTACTGTAAAACAAGTGCAACTGTAGGTTGATATCTTCAGCTGTAATCTAATTATGTTTGACACATGTTGACAAATTGTTTAGAAAAATCTAGGTTACATTGTAAATTCTCTTTATTATCTTGCAATCATGTCAGCTCAGATGACAGTAATTCTTGTATATCTTTTAAGATTCCTGTAACCCTTTACCTGCCCAAAGCTATTTTGAAAGAGAATACTGTCTGAAAAAATTGTAATTTTCAAAATATTTTAACCCTTTTTTACTGATTTTTAGCTCACCTGACTGAAAGTCAGGGTGAGCTTTTCTTATCACTCTTCGTCCATCGTCCGTCTGTCGTCTGTCATCCGCCGTCAGTCGTCCTGCGTGAAGGTGGTGTTTGAGCCTCTTTCTCCTAAACCACTGGCCACATTTTAATTAAATTTCATGTAAGTAGTGGTTATATACGGGCATTTTGATTTTTATGCAAATTAGGTTTCGGCTCATATTGAGCAGCGGGGTGTGGAAAAAATGGCCAAATTTTTTGAAAATCTTCTTCTAATGAACCACCAGTAGCAGAGACCTGATATGTGGTATACAGAGTCCTTTTGAGGTTTAGAATCAAGTTTGTTCAAGAGAAGTTTGTTAGGCATTATTTGCCTTCGTTATGGGAGGGGCAAAAATTTTTGCCACGCCTAAAATTTCTATTTTCAGAACCATGAGGTCGATTTGAACCAAATATGATATGAGATGATAATGGGTCATAAGTAGTTGATTGATGCAAAAAATTTTCTTCTTATTGCCCTGTGGAAACCTCGGGAGCTAAAAATAGGAAAAACCTTTAAACTGCCATATCTCCAAAACTACACGGTACAGAGAATTCTTATTTTGTATAAATCTTACTTTTATCCAGTTAAATAAGAATGGTTAAAAAAAAATCCCTATCTCAAGGTACTTTTTTCAGGACTTTGAAAAAGTGCTGTGTCAGCACTTTCTAACACGGAAGGGCAATGGGAAAAACATTAAAAAATCTTCTTCTCCAGATCCAGCAGACAGAATCTTTTGATATTTGGTATGCAACATTGTAGGGTGGATCTGATTCAAGTTTGTTCAAATCGGTTCCCTAGATTCATATTTGGGCTCACTATAGAAGCTCGAATTCGAACTTAGTGCATTTCAGACAAATTTCTTAAAAAATCTTCTCCAGATCCAGAAGGCAGAATCTTTTGAAATTTGGTATGCAACATTGTGGGGTGGATCTGATTCAAGTTTGTTCAAATTGGACCCCTGGGTTTATATTTGGGCTCAGTATGGGAGCCCAAATTTGAACTTAGTGCATTTCAGGCAAATTTCTTTGAAAATCTTCTTCTCAAGATCCAGCAGGCAGAATCTTTTGATAATGGGTATGCACCATGCTTAGGGGTGGTGAGATTCAAGTTTGTTCAAGCCAAGTCCCTGGGTTCATATTTGGGCTCACTGTGGTAGCCCGAATTATAACTTAGTTCAAAATGAGGAATTTTCTTTAAAAATCTTCTTCAGATCCAGCAGTCGGAATGTTTTGATATTTGGTATGCAGCACCCTTAGGGGGGTGAGATTCAAGTTTGTTCAAGCCATGTCCCTAGGTCCATATTTGGGCTCGCTGTGGGAGCCCGAATGATAGCTTAGTTCAAAATGATGAATTTTCTTTAAAAATCTTCTTCTTCAGAACCAGCAGTCGGAATGTTTTGATATATGGTATTCAGCATCCTTAGGGCCGGTGAGATTCATGTTTCTTCAAGCCATGTCCTTAGGTCCATATTTGGACTCACTGTGAGAGCTCGAATTGTAGCTTAGTTCAAAATGAGGAATTTTCTTTAAAAATCTTCTTCAGATCCAGCAGTCGGAATGTTTTGATATTTGTTGTGCAGCATCCTTAGGGCAGTGAGATTCAAGTTTGTTAAAGCCAAGTCCCTGGGTTCATATATGGGCTCCCTGTGGGAGTCCGAATTATAACTTAGTTCAATATGAGGAATATTCTTTAAAAATCCTTTTTTTTTTCGATCCACTGGTCAGAATCTTTGGATATTTGGTATAAGCTTTTCTTAGGAGGAGCAGATGCAACTTGTTGAAATCAATTCTCTGGGTTGATATATAGACTACATGTCAGGTGAGCGCCCTCAGGCTCCCTGGGGCCTCTTGTTTTTGTTGAAACAGAATTAATAAATATGTGCATTTTCAAGAAAATCTTCTTTGAAACTACAAGGCCAAATGGTTTGAAAAAACTTAATGTGACTGATGACTGTAACCCCCTCTACCAATGATCCTTATTTTAATCTTCATCGGGTTGCAACTATGGCTGCAATTGTGGCTTATAGTTACTATAGAAACCCTATAGGAAATCACATTTTCATCATCTTCACTGAAAGTACTGAGCCAATGTGAACCAGACTTGGCAGGCATTGTCTATGAGAGGTTCTCTACAACTGTTACTCATTTTATTCCTGTTGGGTGAAAAAACGTGGCCTCCCGAAGCATTCTTTGATTCTGATTGGTCAATTTTGAAAACTCTTCTCAGGGCCAAATGTTTTGAAACTTTGCATGGTTGATAACTGGGACACCCTTCACCAACATTCCTCATTTTAATGTTGATCATTTTGCAAACATGGCAACAATTGCGGTTTATAGTTACTATAGAAAAAACCTACAGGAAATCACATTTTCATCTTCTCTCTGGAACTATTGAGCTGACGTGAACCAAAACTTGGCAAGAATGGTCTATAGGAGGCCCTCTACAAACGATCCTCTTTTTGTTCCCATTGGCTGGAAAATATGGCCACCAGAGACATTCTATGATTCTGTTTGATGGATTCAGATGTTTTGAAACTTCACGTGATTGAAGACTTGGACACCTTCTACCAATGATCCTCATGTAATTTTGATGTAATGTTGCAAACATGGCCACAATTGCAGCTCATAGTTACCATGGAAAGCCTATGGGAAATCACATTTTTATATTATTTCCAGGTGAGTGATTACAGGCTCTGTAGAGCCTCTAGTTCTTTTGTTCTTTCACAAAATATGACTTTCTGCCTGGGTGGAGAAAAATCTGCTCTCCACTCCATAGACTGTATATATTACATCATTATTACAAAAGTGTGTCATGTTTTGTCTTATCAGAAGATCTCGTTTTAGCTCACCTGGCTGCAAGTCGGTGGGAGGTATTGCCATATTTTCATCCATATTTTCATCCATCGTTCCTTATCTTTTGAAACTTATCTTCTTCTTAAAAAAACACTGGGCCAAATTCAAACATATATTGCACAGACCATCTTTGGAGTATACCCTTTGTATTTTGTTCAAATGCACCAGCTGCCATCTTTGAGCTGTGATTAATGCCCCAAAAGTCTAAAAATCTTCACATTAACCACCAGAGAGAATCCCTTGATATTTGGTATGAAAAATCCTTTGGTGTTGAAGATTAAAGTTTGTTCGAGGGAAGCTTGTAGGTCAATATTTGGGCTCTCTGTGGGAGCATACCCATTTTGGGCTGCACCCATAATTTGTATTTCAAGAACTGATGGGCTGATGTGAAACAAATTTGGCATGTAGTATAATTGGTAATAAGTACTTGATTGATGCCCAGAATTTTTTTCCCCACAACACCATGGGAGCCCCTGGAGCTAAAATTAGACAAAAATTCACATACCCATATTTCCCAAACCACTAGTGATCAACCGATGATCGGAACCGGCCACCACAATCGGGGTCGATTGTGGGCAATCGGATGACAACGGCTCCTGGAACATCGGTTCGGTTGTGATGATTCAATAACCACATTTATTATCTTCTGCAATTGTTCAGTTGTTAATGTAAAATGATGTCAATGATACCATTCAATAAGTTGAGAAAGAACCGTAATGTGTATTCTTAATCTGTCTAGACGCCCCTTTACGGGATATTCAAGTTAAACGACATGTAAAGCTTACAACTGAGCGTACTTGCGGCAATCGCCAGTTCATATCGGAAAAGTTATGGTTGCACTCCATTGACTCGGGCCGCAGTAAAATTACCAATCGCGCACACTTGGGCAGTATTTGTTTACCACCCAAGTGGGTGCAACTGCTAATTTTAACGTGACCCCATCAACGAAGTTTAACACTGTGAAAAATGTTCAGTTTAATGTAGTTCTTTCGAGCCTCGACTTGTCTTGTAGTTCACAGTATTACAATCGGAATCGGCATCAGAATCGGCCGATTGTGAGCTCAAATAACCGATAATCAGTCAGCGACCATTTTTGGTAATCGGTTGAACACTACAAACCACATGTAATAGAGAACTGTTATTTGGTATGGAGCATCCTTAGGACCAGTAGAATGGAATGGTAAAAATAAATCATTGCCCTGTGTCAATGTGTTCTGTAGGGGGTTGGGGGTGAGGAGCATAGAAAAAATGCTGAGTCAAAAATTGAAAAAAATTACTTCTCCAGAAAATTGAAAAAAATTACTTCTCCAGAATCACTGATCAGAATCTTTTGATATTTGGTATACAGCATCCGTAGGGGCGAGGGCTGGGGGGTAGGGAGGCTTACAGGTGTCAGTTCTAATTAAGCCCCTCCTTTCATATTTCACCTCAATATATGAGCCCGAATCTTAACTCCTTGCAATATGGAAAATAATCTTGAAAAATCTTCTTTAGATCAACCAGTCAGATTCTTTTGATATTTGGTATACAACATCTTTAGGGATGGTCAGATTCCATTTTGTTCAAATCGAGCCCCTGGGTTAATATTTTGGCTCCCTGTGGAAGCCTGAATTTTAACTTAATACAATATGAGGAAATTTCTTTAAAAATCTTCAGATCCACCAATCAGAATCCTTTCACATTTGGTATACAACATCTCTAGGCTGGTCAAATTCAAGTTTGTTCAGATCGGGTCCCTGGGCTTCCTATATGAGCCCATATTTTAACTTAGTGCAATATGAGGAAATTTCTTTAAAAATCTTCTTCAGATCCATCAGTCAGAATCCTTTCATATTTTTTTTATGGAGAGTGGAGTGGGGTAGAGAGAACCACAGGAGTTAAAAACAACAAAAAATTCATTTGGACACTTTTTGGAGACTTCTCAGAACAGAGCTTTGTTTTTTTGCCTAGGAAGCTTTCCTGGGACCAGTAGAAATGAATGGCCCCAAAAAATTGTTGCCTTTGGTTGTGTCATGGTAAGTCAAAAATTTGCTCTTACTGCCCATCACTTACTGACACACTCATCTCTTTTGACATCTTGGGCCAGGTGTGCGGTTTAGGCTCACTTGATCCTCTGGTTTTCAAACTCTTCTCTTTTTAGCTCATCTTGACAAAGTCAAGCTGAGCTGATCTCATCGCTCTCCGTCCATCGTCCATCCATCCATCCGTCGTCCGTCAACACCATGTTTTGGTCTTCTCCTCCAAAGCCACTGGGCCAATTCAAGTGAAAGTTTGTGTGAGTGATGGTCCAAAAGAGGCATTGCATTTTGTTCAACTCAACATGCCCAGCCCCATAGGGAGGGAGTGGGGGGAAAAAGCTCCAAAATATTTAAAAATCTTCTTCTCATGAACCAGTGTGTACAATGACTTGATATTTGCTATGGAGCTTCCTTTTGAGGTGTCAAATCAAGTTTGTTCAAACGAAGTTTGTGAAGCAATATTTGGCTTTGTAATGGGAGGGGTAAGATTTTTGTCCCCACCCAAAATTTCGATTTTCTGAACCGATGAGCCTGTTTAAACCAAATTTGGTATGTGTTATTATTGGGTCATAAGTACTTGACCCATGCAAAAAAAAAAAAAATCCCACATCCCCATGGGAACCCTAGGAACTAAAAATAGAAATATTTTCAAATGCCCATAAATTTCCCAAACCACACGGAACAGAGAGCTGTTATTTGGTATGAAGTATCCTTAGGACCAGTAGAATTGAATGGTAAAAAAAAATTGCCATCGGTTATGTTAGGATCTTCTGTAATGGGCATCAAAAAAATGCTGAGTCAGCATATTTACAAAAATTTAAAAAAAATCTTTTCTCAAGAACCAATCATCAGAATCTTTTGATATTCGGTATACAGCATTCATAGGGGGGTCAGATATAATTTTGTTAAAATAAAGCCCATTGGTTTGTATTTGGGCTCAATACAGGAGCCCAAATTTTTAACATAAGGTAATATAGGGAATGTTCTTTAAAAATCTTCTTTTTCAGAACCACCAGTCAGAATCTTTTAATGTTTTATATACATCATTGTTATGAGGGTCAGATTCAAGATTGTTCAAACCAAGTCCCTAGGTTAATATTTGGGTTTCCTACAGAATATGGGAACCTGAAATTTAACTTAGTACAATATGAGGAAATTTCTTCAAAAATCTTCTTCTTCAGATCCACTAGTCAGAATGCTTTCATATTTGGTATACAACATCTCTAGGGGGGTAGATTCAAGTTTGTTCAAATCGGGTCCATAGGTTATTATTTGGGCTCGCTATGGTAGCCCAAATTTTAACTTAGTGCAATATGAAGAAATTTCTTTAAAATTTCTCTTCTTCCGATCCAGCAGTCAGAATGCATTCATATTTGGTACACTGCATCTCTAGGGAAATCAGATTCAACTGTGTTCAAATCGAGAGCCTGGGTTAATATTTGGGCTCCCCATGGGAGCCGGAATTGGCCATTTTGCTGAAGAATTAAAATTTTGTATTCAGTACCCTCTAGAGGTGTGTAACTAAGATTAATCCACATAGGTTGTATCAAAGGGCTTCATAGGGGAGCTCTACATTTTACATTATGATAATAAACTCAAGAAAAGGCATGATGCCCAGATTATTTTTGTTACTTCTGAGGGACTCAAGGATTGAGAGTGTAGCCTATGGATATGGATTGCTTAATGTAGACTCATTCTTGGACTCTGTTTATATTGTGTTCTTTTAAAGATGAGCACTTCAGGCCCCGTGGGGCCTCTTGTTTATATTAAATGATTGATTATAATGGTAACTGTTCCTTCCACTCCATTATGTTTCAATTTCTGATCATATTTTTGTTTGACAAACAGGTGTATGATACCAAGTGGTAAGGTGTTTAGATATAATTTCTTAATTGTAAACAGCATTCACCAATAATTATAATGTGTATCGTCCATATTTATTTTTCTTTTTTCTTTTTACAGAAACCCAAGTAAAATCAATATGCAGTCATGTCAGACCTGATCGACAAAGTAAGAGTTTGTCTGCAGTTATATTTTATCTCTCTTATGTCTCCCCTTCCCATAAGGGAGATATATTGTTTTAGTGCATATTCTTCTTCTTCTTCTTTTGACCTAGACCTTAGATATTTGGCATGTGGATGTATCACCATGAGCCGGTGTGTCGCGTACCATAGTGACCTTCATGTGATTTTGACCTTTGACCTGAAGGTCAGATTTATGTGCTTTTTTTAAGGGAAACTTCGTCCGGACCAGAACTTTTTTGTCTTTTGACCTAGACCTTAGATATTTGGCATGATTGTCAATATTATACATGTATATATAATTTGCAGTGCATTAAATAGAAAGGAAGGGGAGACATATGTTTTAGTGTGCCAAAACAGTTTCTAGTTAATATTATTTTCCTCATGAATACGAACAACTAAAAGGGTAGTATGCCTTCAGGTTTGTCATTTTGAAAATTGCGGGAGGCCATTATGGTTACCTCAAATCACCACAGGAGGGCCATTTTGGGTTCATATAAAATGATCCCAGAAGGGTCATTTATGAATTGTGGGGCCATTTTGTTTCAGCCTGATGGGTAGACAACTAATATCATTTTAAGGTACAGTACGTGGAGAGTGGATTGTAACTAAATCACGCGCAGAGTGAAGTTATCACCCAAACTATAACTTTCAAATTTTATACATATGGATAAAAAACACAAGCAATGTTTTAGCCAATGGACCACCGGGTTCAACCCGGAGGTCCATTGGTTGAAACTTTGCCTGTGCTTGTTATGCTTTGCAACAAATTTGCAATTATTGCTTGGGTGGAATCTCCACTCTGTGGGTGATTTAGTGATAATACACTCTCCACGTACTGTACATGGTTTGTGTAGTTATGATGTACGTCATCACGTATTGTATATTTGGAAAGTTATTTACTGTCGCTGGGTGACTGCATTGACGACACACTACAAAGTTCACAAACTGTGTTTTGTTACATGTACCTCCTTCAATCTGCGAAAATTGCCGTTTGAGGCGGCCAATTTTGAGGTGCCTTCGACTGAATTAATGGGCCGCAGAAATCGGGGTTTGGCGAACGTTTACCGTCCACAGAATTTTGAACTCAGGCAGGCGACTGCGTCCCGGGGTGATCGCCCGCCTCAAAATGACAAGCCTATGCCTTATAGGTTTCTGTGTGTCTTCAGATTGTCCCATGCTTCATAGGCAGATAACATTTAACCCTCAAGTTGTTAAATAAAATCTTGTTTCTCAAGTCAATTTTTTGTGAAATTTTATTGATAGAGGGAAGCTTTTGTTTCTTTTTCAACCTGAAAACTATTTGAAATGTCCCAGAATTTTGAAATGTTTATGCTCCAGGGAATCATTAGTCATTCATCAGTTGTTTTTTGCGTGTCAGAGTTTCCATCACATTTATCACATATCAACGTTTGAAAAGAATTGGCTTTAGTCCATGTAGATTTTGAATGATTAAAAATAAAACATGTAAACTTGTCTTTCGATTTTAAGGTGAGCTGTCTCTTTTGTGTGCCCTTGCACCCAAAATTTATAATTTTTGAAAGCATTCAATGCAATGCCTTAGAACTACCTAGCAAGCGATTAAAGTCTGTTCGTTTTAAAAAGAGTCGAATAAAACAACATTTGCACAGCATTGTGAACAATATACTATGAATTATAAACTGTAGCATTCCAAGCCTTCGCTGTCTGAGAATTGTAATGGTACCTATTTACAAAATGCATTTAATAACTCTAAAAACGATCCCTAGCAGTTTTGTTTGTTTCATCTTATGAAACACCTCAAGTTTTGTGTGCCATCATGGATCAATAGTGAAGTGCAGTTACAATGTTGTTTGGTGGATCAGGAAATGAAATGTACAATCATCAAAGGCAAATGCTCTATGGCTTTTGCAGTTCATGTATTGTACGAAACTCAAACAAATTTGATTACCGCTCTGACAGACGGACAAGAAAAAACTGAGAATATTTTTGGAATCCCTATTTACTGCACACGAGGAAAGTGAACAGGCCACAGATGAACTTTTGGAAATAAATAGGCTTAATACTGAATTGTTTTGTGATTTTGTTCTGAAAAAAGTGATCAGATGCAGCATTATCTGCAAGTTTTTGTCTTGCAAATGGACAATATCAATGTTCTCTTCACCTCCTGTACACAGCATACATCCTGAGGGTTTCTAAGATTCTTGGAAATCATGTTCAGTGATGGTTTTCTTGAAAACATTTTCCCAGTGTGGGCACTCAGTATTAGCACACCTACCACAAATTGTTGTGAGCAGTATAGCAAGCACACCTACCATTTTCAAAATTGAAAGACAGGATGAACTTTTTATTTTTTGCAGAATTTTAATGATGAGGTAATTGCCGGAGAAACAAGTTGTTTTTCAACAACCAAAATCTGCTAAATGTTTTATAAAAAATATTTACAAAAAATAGGCATTGCTGCTGTGAAGCTGTCATGACTAGAATTGATGTAAAATTCACAAGAATGTAACTTAGAAAATCAATGGTCTAAAAGTTATTCACATTAAAGATTAACACTTCGTTAAAATGACCTAGTTATACTTCTTCCAGTGACAAGAGATTGCTATCCTGGAGCCAATACTATAAAACTTTTACAATTGTGTTTTATAAGCTATGTTTTTGAGGCAAAAAATTAACAAAAATAATAAAAATTGTCTGGGCAGTTTTAGTCAATACATTAGGTAAGAGGGGAAATTACATATTTTATTCGGCCTATTTCGGTTTCCAAATAAGCATGCATGATGTAATCTTGTTGATACTGACCTTGTTTCCAAAGTAAATGAAAAAATTGTGCTGTATCTATTAGTGACAAGCCAATATGGGTGTTATCGGTATTGCTGTTATTCAATATTTCAATTCAATATCGGACAGATACCGGTACTGATATTGGTTTTCGTGGTGATACAAGTGTATAATGACATTCAGACAGGACAAATGAGACATGGCGGGTTGTTCAGCAATCAACATGACTCAACACACATGTGCAGGGTGTATCTCAACGTACATGTGTGATGTATCAATATCATTATCCACAGACATTAGACAATACAATTTCAAATTTCGATATAAACAATTTAACCCTTTACCTAACATGAAAAGCAGATGACACTTGCAAAAACAATTCTTGAACAATTAATTTTTTTCATTTTTGTCTCAAAAACATAGGTTATGCCCCCTCATTGGAATGAGCTCGACAACAAATAAATAGTAATTGTATGATGAATTTGTATCCATGTAGGCATGTACATCACAGTAAGTCAGTAAAACAACATTGGTTTAATCCATTGAGCATGTTTCCCATTCAGAATTAAATAGAAATTATAGAACTGTCGAAACAACAAATCAAAAAGACTAAGAATGTCTTTAAACAATAACAGTTAACAAACACATGTGATTTCCAAACAGTGGTATGGTATGCTAAAAATAAAATGTAGAGTCTTGGACTAAGTGGAGTAATCGAAGTCGGAAACATGTCATTGGGTACCGGTAAAAGTGACTCCATAGTTATTGTAGCTCAGTCCTGAACATCTAGTCCAAACTTGAACCCAAAGTCTGTCATATAATTTTGAGCTCAACTTGACAAAGTCAAGCTACACTATTGCCGCCACTTCTCGCCCACACAGGTCGCATTTATGATTGGATTGCTTTGAAACTTGTTGTGCTTGTTTGGGGTGACCTCTAGATGGGAGCTATCAATTTTCTTCCATTTCCGTATAAAAAAAATGTTGCTGTTGACAACGACCTTTGAACTTAGTTTAGTTAGGCATCAATATTTCCCTTTGACACAGCTGCAGGGCACATTTATGATCGGATTGCTTTGAAACCTGGTATGCTTGTTTGGGGTGACCTCCAGGTGGGAGCTATCGATTTTCTTCCATTTTCATAAAAAAAAATGTCACCATTGGCAACGACCTTTGTACTTTGTTTAGTAAGGCATCAATATTTTCCCCATTGCAAACCCCACAGGACACATTTTTGATCAGACCACTTTGAACCTTGGTAGGCTTGTTGGGTGTGACCTCTAGATGGGAGCTATACATTTTCTTCCATTTCTGTCAAAAAATGTTGTCCTTAGCAATGACCTTCAACTTTGCCATTTTGTCTGTCGACAGTTTTCTTTGGAACACCATACAGTTCAGGTTTAGGATTTGAAACATGGGGTTCTTGTTTGGAGCGACCTCTAGATGTGAGCTTTGATTTTTTTCATTTCTCAGAAAAAATGTTACTGAATGTTGCTGTTAGCAATGACCTTTGGACTTTGCATTTGTGCATGAACATTTTTCTTTGGAAAGCCCTGCAGAGTGAATTTTTGAATGGATCATTTTGGAACTTGGTATGCATGTTTGGGGTAGCCTCTAGATGTGAACTATTGATTTTCTTCCATTTCTATAAAAAAACATTGCCGTCAGCAATGACCTTTAAAATCTGTGCATTTGGGCATCAACATATTCCTTTTGGCATGCCCTGCAGGGCACATTTATGAATGGATTGCTTTGAAACTTGGTTCAAGTTCTTAAAAAAAATGTTGCCGGAGCTTTGAACTTGATGCATTTGTGCATCAACATATTCATTTGGCATGCTCTGAAAGGCATTGAAGCTTTGTATGTATGTTCGGGGTGACCTCTGGGTGGGAACTATTGATTTTCTTTCATTTCCATCAAAAAATGTTGTTAGCACCAACCTTTCAACTCAGTGCATTTCGGCAACAACTTATTCCTTTGGCATGCCTTACAGGGCACATTTAAGAATGGATTGCTTTTAAACTTGGTTCAGCTTATCCCATTTGCACTCCATACAGGGCATATTTATGAATTTCCATCAAAAAAGAAAAAAAAAACCCATTGCCACAACCTTCAAACTTAGTACATTTGTGTGTTAACATCTTCCTCAGAGGTCGCATTCATTATCAGATTGTTTTGAAACTTGGTATGCTTATTCAGGGTGACCAAGATAGGAGCTATCGATTTTCTCATTTCCATCCAAAACTGTTGCTTTTAGGAACAACCTTTGAATTTAGTGCATTTGTGCATCAACATTCTTCTTTGACATGGCCTACAGGGTGCATTTATCATAGGATTGTTTTTGAACTTGGTGTGCTCACTTGGCAGATTTGCATTCAGTTCTGTGAAAAAAGTTTGCATTAGGCCTCACAAAGTAGATGCTCTGTTTCTCAGGCCATTTTTTGTAAAATTGCATGCGTGCGAGCGGCTTTTTATTTTATTTTTTATTTTTGTAATTATTACTTTGACATTTAAAAGTTCATGTTCTTGGTTTGTTTTATGTTTTAGGCCCCATAATCTAAAGAATAGCATGGGTGGTGGTGTATTACGTTCCTTGAGTGCAAGAGGGCTTTGCAATGCTAAAGCATTGCAAAGCCTTTTTGCACTCAAGGGACAATTTTATTATCTTGGGTAAAATATCAGACATAATCCATTCGATTTTGATTTTTACCTGCGTCGCCAGTGGCAGAGCAGGTCAAGTAACCGCTCAACTCCATCCGTCAGTCCATCCGTCAGTCTGTCCGAAACACTTTTTCCGTCAAAGTTTTCTTGACTTCTATGAAAGGGAATGGTTTTATATTTGGTCTGCTGCTTCATAATGATGAGTTGTATCGTATAAGCAATTTTCAGATCTGCCGTGCAGCCACTTCCTGTTTTGCCGATACTTTTGAAATTTTACTGTACCTACTGAACATTGAAATATTTTTATACTGTACCAATGACCCAGACTTAGCTGGTGCTAACTCTAACAAAACCAGGGCCAAACACAAATTTTGCCCCCCAATCCCCAAAATTTGCATCCAAAACCAAAAGAAATCATGTCCTATAGGACCTCCATACTTCACCCCTACTGCGCATGCGCAGTGTCAAGGACGTTCCGAAATTGGCGCCAATTATCATTCTCTGTTTGGCCCTTCATCAGTCAACATCTCACTGATCTTTGTGCTTGTAAATCTCAGTTTAAAGGATGCCAGACACGTAATTATTGGAGAAATGGTGATTCTAAGGAGGATATAGAAGGAGGAGAGGAAAAAGGAGTGACAAAAAATAATCAGGGCTGTACTTAAAATTTTTTATGAAATTATGTTAAGTTGCCTATTTTCGAGGCATGGGCCTCTTGTTGTCATTCTTGCTAAAAAGTTGCACTGCTTATTCAGTGTTTCCTCTCCCCTGGCCTTCTAAGTCCCCCCTTGCAATTCTCCCATGCTTTTGGCATATTTTTGAGAAAGTTCATTTCTAAAATTCTCTTGGGAGAGTTGCTTGGTTACAGAATGTTTTCTGTTATTTTCCCCATAGTTACGTTTTCACCCATGGGTGTATAAACGTTGTGTTCTGCATCTTCCATCTGATGTTCTGCAGATTCTCCCCTGGGAGTCTCTGTCTTGCATCAGATAGAGTGTAATTTTGATGACTGATTTCGGGCCAGTTTTTTTCAGTGCCAGGAGTCATGTTTTCTGGTGTTTTACACTGTTTGTTTACATTGGCAACAGTCTCTTTTGAGGGGGGCTGTTTGCCTTTGGTGTAGTTTATCTCACTATAAGATACATTTTTATTATCCGTAAGTGTTGCATTAATTATTTAATATAAATTTAAAATTTTTGACCACACTTAGCCATCGGATCCATCGGGGCTCAACGTTACTTTTCAGAAACTTGGGCTTCGCTGAAAAAATATTTTTCAAAAATTATTTTGATTTGCAATTGTTTTTAGCTCAACTTTGACGAAGTCAAATTTGAGCTATTGTCATGGCCCGTCGTCCGTCGTCCGTCTGTCCGTCCCTCTGTCTGTCCGTCTGGCCGTCTGTCCGTCTGTCCGTACGTCAACAATTGGCTATGGCTCGGGCTAGAGGTCGTATTTATGAACCGATCTTTACGAAACTTCTTATGTACCTTTGTTATGACCCTGGGACGGGAACGAGTGTTTTTAGGTGTGGTCCGAAATTCAAGATGGCTGTCAGTGGCCATTTTGTACCGATGATGCAAAAATCAGTTTTTTGTACAGAACTTCTGTATGAAAGTTCTGATTTGAATAAAGTTTTGTATAAATGTTTAGTACCATGGGATACATCACATATAATACGGGTTTTTTTCTCGTGCGTAAATTATGCAAATTAGACTGACTTTGATTTATTTAGTGTTACTTTCAGAGCTGTAAGTGCCAAGCTGCTATGGCTCGGGCTAGAGGCCGTATTTATGAACCGATCTTTACGAAACTTCTTGGGTACCTTTGTTATGACCGTGGGACGAGAACGAGTGTTTTTGGGTGCGGTCCAAAATTCAAGATGGCTGCCAGCTGCCATTTTGTACCGACGATGCAGAAATCTGTATTTTTATACTGTACCAATGACCCAGACATAGTTGCTGGTGCTAACTCTTAAAATATAGGGCCAAACACAAATTTTGCCCCCCAATCCCCAAAATTTGCATCTAAAACTAAAGAAAACATGTCCTGAAAGGCCCTCCACACCTCGCCCCCACTGCGCATGCGCAGTGTCCAGGACGTTCCGAAATTGGCGCCATTTATCATTCTAAGTTTGGCCCTTCATCAGTTAACATCTGACTGATCTTTGTGCTTTTAAATCTCAGTTTAAATGATGCCAGACACATAAATATTAGTGAAATGGTGATTCTAAGGAGGATAGAAAAGGAGGAGAGGAAAAGAATGTGTGACAGAATATTATCAGGGCTGTAACTTAAAATTTTTTAATGAAATTATGTTAAGTTACCTATTTTCAAGGCAACAGCCATTTTGTTGTCATTCTGATTATTTAGTTACACTGTTTTTTCAAGTGTTTTTCCTCTCTCCCTGTCCTTTAAGTTCCCCCTTGCTATTCTCCCATGCTTTTGGCATAGTTTCTGTAATTATTATTACTAAAATTTCTTGGGAGTTTTAGCTTAATAACAGAATGAATTCTGTTCTTTCCCCATGTTTACGTCTTCACCTACGGGTGGTTAGGCGTTGTGTTCTGCATCTACCATCTGATGTTCTGCAGTTTCTTCCCTGGAAGTCTCTGTTTTGCATCAGATGGTGTATTTTTGGTAACTGATTTCGGGCCTGGGTGCCTGGAGTCTTATTTTAGTGTTTTTACACTCATTGTTTACATTTACAACAGCCCTCTGTGTGAGGGGGGGATTTCTAAATAATAATATCTTTATGTTATTTTAATCATAACTAGATACATTATTATTGTTCGTAAGTGTTGAATAAATTGTTTAAAATATTTTTAAAATTTTTGTCCACACTTAGGCTTGGGATCCATTGGGGCTCAACGTTACTTTTCAGAAACTTGGGCTGTTCTGAAAAAATATTTTTTCAAAATATTTTGATTTCAATTATTTTTTCTATATTAATGGATCATATTATTATTATGTATTTGATTGCCAGGGGTTAGTGCGAGTACCAGGACTTGTTTTCTTTTCTCATTGAAAGGATATTGATCAATTGTTTTAGGAGGAAGTCTTCCTCTGACCTTATTATCATTCTATATGTGGTCAGTGTACTCGCATTAACTCCTGTTCTGTATCGTATGATTTCGATGACAATATGGGAAGCGTATGTCACGGTATGTTGTTGGGGATTTGGACACTCCGGTCCTTTCCCCGCAGGGTCACTCTACTTTATCAATTTCTATTTCAGACGATCAAGATTAGGGTGATGTATCTGTGATGTCTTCCAACAGTGTGCCTCCGTCGTCACAATTAATGAAGGGCTAGCGGAAAAGTGCTCATGTAATACGCCAATTGCCTAAGAGGACCCTAGTAGGTTCGACGGCCTTTGACGTCCGCTAGCTCGCCCGGTGTAGCGTCCATTCACCGAATGGTTCGGCAGCCGGGTTCGTCCGTTGCGGTCTAGAAGGAATTTTGGGGTGATGTGAGCACTATAAAATTAACTTAATGCACACCCAGTGACGGCGGATCGGAGGGAGAACGGAGGAAGCCTTTTAGTCCGGTTCATAGCTCGTTCCGGTCCATCCGGACGGCAAGCGAGAGAGGCCCCTCTCTCGTTCAACAACATCTGGCCCCAGATGTTGTGGTACAAATGTGTTGTTAGCGGAGCATACGTCCGTCGCTCGGGACGCTCCGTTGTATAGGCAGTCCGCTGAGACTGCTAAGGCTTCCTCTTCTCATCAGCGCACACGACCGCACCTTGGCTGCGTGACCGCCGATATATTACCAGCTTCGCCGATCAAGGATTCTTCGGCGACCAGGTCACACCATCCGGCAGCCAGGGATTCGAGACCGATGGACTCCGGACGTTCGCATAGGAAGTATGCGGGAGCCATCTGATGCGGAGCTGCCCTCGGCGAAGCACCGATAGACTGCGCCTCCGCAGGTCTCGACGCCGGACATTCTTGTGCACATAGCACAGCTTATCGCAGCATCCCAGCAGCCGACAGAAACGGTGTCGGATCGAGAATTATCCGACAGCGCTGGGTCGGTAGCCGGGGACTCGAGGCCTGCAGACTCCGGACGTTCGCATAGGAAGTGTGCGGGAGTCAACGTACACGGAGCTTCCAGCGGCAATGCATCGTAAGTCCGCTACGGCACAGGCCTCGGGAACGGACGTGCTTTCCTTAATAGCACAGTTTATCGCAGCATCCCAGCATCAACTGAATCTGTCGCATATATTTTATCCGACGATGCTGGGTCGGGACGCTCCGCGGAAGCGGGTACGGACGTCCGAAAGTTTCATCCGGTCCGACGGGATACCGAAAGGGATTCGGTGGATTTCAAGCTTTCCCTTTCGGAACAACATATGCTGCGATGCCGGATAAGAAACTGATAGCGTCGGTGGACTTAGAAATTTTTGGTTCGGTTCAGGGACATCGTCCCTCAGTTCCGACATAATCCAATAATGTCACACAAACTTTCGAATTATTGAACGACGCTATATATATTATTATTTTATGCTTGCTATCCAAGCATTTCTGGTTTCTTGTTCGAAGAGTTATGGAGATGTCTTTCAAAAGTGTGCCTCTGTCGTCATAGTTAATGAAGAGTTAGCGGCAATAAGTGCTCATGGAATATGTCTATCGCTTACGGAATGACATTCGCTAGCTCACCCGGTGTAGCATACATTCATCGAATGGTTCGGCTGCCGGGTTCGTCCGTTGCGGTCTAGGAAGGAGATTTGGGTGATGCGAGCACTTTAATTACTTTAGTACTCACCCAGTGACGGCAGATTGAGGACAGATCGGAGGAAGCCAACAACATAGGGGACCGCATGTTGTGGTTCAGATATTTTACATTCGGAGCATATGTCCGTTGCTCGGGACGCTCCGTTATATTGACAGTCCGAGAGACTGTCTTTAATGCTTCCTCATCCTCACAGCAGGGCACACGACCGCACATTGGCTACGTGACCTCGAGTATCCGATCAGTTTCGGCATTCAGTGATTCCACAGCGAATAGGTCGCGCCATCCGGTAGCCAAGGGACACGAGGCCTATACACTCCGTTCGCTCGCATATTGGAAGTATGCACGGGGTAACGATCTCGGAGCTTCCTGCGGCAATGCATCGTAAGACCGCTGCTCCTCAGGCCTCGGTGACGGACGTGCTATCCGAGTTAGCACAGTTGTTTCGCAGCATCCCAGCAATTGACGGTTTCTCGGTCGAATCAGGAATTATCCGACGGCGCTGGGTCGGTGCGGTCCGCGGTTGCATCAAGCTACGGACGACCGAACGCTTTATAGGGTCCGACAGGATGGCGAAAGGGATTCGAAAGATTTCGAGTTTTCCCTTTAGTAGTATCGGAAGATGCCTTTCATATCTTCTGGCATTTCTTCCAGTGATTATTTTTCGGACTTCATTGCTGCGATCTTGGATAAGAGACTTATAGCGTCATTGGACTCGGATTTTTCGATCGGTACAGGGACTTTGTCCCTGACTTACCGACGCAGTCCAATATTGTCATTACAACATGTGTTTTATTTTTCGACGCTATATATTATATATATATATACAAGCCTGCTACTAAGCATGATAGTTTAGTTTCTTGTCCGCGTGGCTCATTTCTGCCATTTTATCTTTTTTACATATAGTTTATTTTGGCAGAGCAGGGCAAACCGAGAGTTCATATGCGTCTAGACGGTGTGATTAAAGACTGCATATATTCTTTTTCGCCGTTTATGTCTTTTCCAATTTCAATATTGGGAACGACATTATGTATAGTAGACTTAACTTAGACGCTTTATTATACGTAATCCGCCTTACTGAGGCGTTATCATTACGTCTTCAAGAAAAGATTTACGGGATATTATTCTCAATGTAATTTCTTTTGAGGGCAGTATTTTGTTCACGTATAACTCCGCCCTTCAGTGGCTGATTGGAGTGTTTAGACGTGATGCAGCCCTAGCTACATCCACGCGTGGATAGTAGGTTAAGAACTCTCTCAGAGTCGCTTCGTTCTCGGAGGAGCTTCTCTTCGACGGCAACTTTCCGGCAATCCATGAATTGCTTGGTTTATACATTCTCTTGTCTATCTACTGTTACAAGAGATTCAGACTGGGGCAAACATTCGGTGGTTGACTCAGAGAGTGCCGCCGCAGTTGCCGGACCCTAGTGTGGCTGTTATGACGGTTGCCAGTCAAACAGATTGGGATATATACTGATCCCTACGGATTCGAAGTGCCAGGGTCTTTGGGTTCCGCAGTCTTTTAGCTATCAGTTTAACTTCCGCGGAATAATGTTTTTTAGGCTTGCTTTATGTCATTGCATGAACATTATTCAGAAATGCATGCCCAAATTCCTGTCCTTTAATTCGACAGTAGTGGCGTATCTCCGGAACCAGGGAGGCACTCTTTCGTTTCCGTTATTCAATTTAATGGAAAGAATCCGTCTGTTGGTTATAGTACACCAAGTTCAGTTTTGGTCCGTCATATTCGGGGTCGTCTGATTGTTTTATCGCACTCCCGTTCTCTTACGGGTCGCTTGTTGCTGTCAGAATGGACTCTCAACAAACAAGTATTTAATCAGATTTGCTATCTATGGGAGCGCCCAATGATGTTTTATTATGACACAGCTTGCTAATCAATTGCAGACGTATGTGTTGGCTTGTCCAGATCTCTGAGCTAATACTGTTAACGCTCTATTGATCTATAGGACGCAATGATAGGATACGCGTATCCTCCGGCGCTGTTGTTTTAGCAGGTATTGCTAAGATAAACAACCACAATACATTTCTGTTGATAGCATCTCTATCTTCACAGAGATCATGAGTAATTTACTCTCTTGTCTACTGTGGATCTTAACGTGAAATCTTCCTCTATGTGAGGATCTTTTTTCACTGGGTAAATCGTGTCATCTTTATCACAACCAGCAAGGTCGCAACCTTCATGTATTCCGTTGTGTGGTCCGTATTGCATTGTAAGCACTGTACTGGACGAGCTTTGGACGCGATTTCTTACTATAGGAGATCCTCTTCTTCGCTATTCTATGCGACTAAAGTGGAGGCTCTTCCGTCGTGGTGTAGGGATCATTATGTTCATATGGTTGATCCCTCCATACTACGCATTGCTAGTTTTTAGTATACTTGTTTCACAAGATCTACTGCAGCCTGTTGTTATTTAGGTTATAGGTTTATGTTACCTCATACCTATGCACTCTACGATAGTTTACAATTGAGTCTTTTGTCTCTTTATCTAAGTCAGTTAGTAACTTTTTTGATAAATAGACTTAGAATCTTTAGATTAAATTCCTATACGGATTTTAACTTCGGTTCTTATTTAGCTAAGTAATGATTTGAGCCTCTGGAAACAGTAGTTTTCAAATTCTGACCTTTTAGACAGTAATTCTGTTGGTTTCTCTTTTACTGTAGAGTCAGTGAGTTTCATGCACTATCGATGGATGATTTTCACTTTCATAGTTTCGGAATCAATACTTCCGTTACTACTTAGGTTGGATTGTTGCATAAGAGTTAGGCTCCTATTATCCGGAACCTATTATTTTAAGGTCCTTCCGTCTTCGTATGGGCATAGGCCTTTACTCTTTCCGGGTACAGTTTATGTATTTATAAACAGATATCTGTTTATTACAGGGGCGTAAGCTTCTTCTGTCTTTGATGTCTAGTAGAAGGACGTTACGCTCCATTTTATTGTTAATCGATTCTATTTACTAGCGTACTGCTTATGGTATATCATTGGCTTAGCAGTTGTGCTTAAGATTTCGGCTCTTGAAGTAAGAGTTCTTCTACTTCTTGGGCTTACATTAATAGTGTTGCTATTATAGATTTTTGAAGGCTGCTCATTGCGCTCAGCCATCCATTCATGAATTTTATCTCAGAAATATCGAGTCCATTTCTGGAGGCCTCTATTGTTAGGTCTATTATCTACTGCTCAGAATGTCATTCACTTAACAGTTGCTACTATAGCTAGGTAGGCTGTCTGTTTCGGCAGTGTCTCCGTTCGGCTGCCCTCTTTGCTCTGGGCTATTTGACCCAGGGCAAGAAAAAGGGGGGTGGAGGGTGTTCCCTTGGGTCACCTGTTTTTACTATGAAAACAAGGGGATACCTCCTCCGGAGTTAGTAATTCTGAGCTGTTATTGGGATGGTTGTTTAGTGAGAAGTTTAAGTTTATAAAATTCATTCAAGTCTTAGTTTTTAAAGTATAGCTTTTGAATATTGCATATGTCAACGGACATGATTATGCAATTCTCACACACTTTTAGGAGTATAAGAGTCTCTATTCTCTAGACTTACTTTATTATTGGCTTACTTTAAAAATTATTAGTATAAGGATTATTGGATATTAATAGAGTACATGGATGTATGAAGCTCAATTTTTGGAAGGTGTTGTATCTTTCTAATTTATCATAAATAAGAAAGATACATGTAAGGCCTATTACTTCTTTTCCCTACAGGGGATGACTCTATTTTATTTTATTGAGCGTATTCCATTTTGCTCTATGTCCTTGGCCCTCCAGCCTTTTTACTATTCAGCTATGTCTGGGTCATTGGTACAGTATAAAAATGTTAAAAAATTTATAGTAATTTATATATTTTTTATACTTACCAATGACCCAGACGGGGATGGCCCTCCCAGGAGTTGGGAACTCTTGCCTCCCCGCTGAGTACATAGCGCTTACCAGGCACTGGTTATTAGAATGATAAATGGCGCCAATTTCGGAACGTCCTGGACACTGCGCATGCGCAGTGGGGGCGAGGTGTGGAGGGCCTTTCAGGACATGTTTTCTTTAGTTTTAGATGCAAATTTTGGGGATTGGGGGGCAAAATTTGTGTTTGGCCCTATATTTTAAGAGTTAGCACCAGCAACTATGTCTGGGTCATTGGTAAGTATAAAAAATATATAAATTACTATAAATTTTTTAACTTTTTGTACAGAACTTCCATATGAAAGCTCTGATTTGAATAATTTTTTGTATGAATGTTTAGTACCATGGGATACATCACATATAATACGTTTTTTTTTCTCGTACGTAAATTGTGCAAATTAGACTAATTTTGATGTTTTTTGGGGTTACCTTCAGCTCTGTAAGTGCAAATGCCAATACGGCTCGGGCTAAAGGCCGTATTTATGAACCGATCTTAACGAAACTTCTTGGGTACCTTTGGTATCACCGTGGGACGAGAACGAGTGTTTTGGGGTCCGGTCCGAAATTCAAGATGGCCGATGGCAGCCATTTTGTACAAAATTAGGTGCAATCAGATTTTTGCACAGAACTTCCATATGAAAGCCCTGATTTGAATAATTTTTTTGTGTGAATGTTTAGTACCATGGGATGCATCACATATAATACAGGTTTTTTTCTCGTGCAGAAATTATGCAAATTAGATGAACTTTGATTTTTTCAGTGCGACTTACACACAGTAAGTACACATGTCAATACGGTTCAGACTAGAGTCTGTATTTATGAACTGATCTTCACGAAATGTCTTGGGTACCTTTGTTATCACCTTGGGACGAGAACGAGTGTTTCTGGGTGCGGTCTAAAATTCAGGATGGCTGCTAGTGGCCATTTTGTACCGAAATTAGGTCTAATCAGTTTTTTGTACACAACTTCTATACAGCTCAGACTAGAGGCCATATTTATGAACCAATCTTTACGAAACTTCTTGGGTACCTTTGTTATCACCGTGGGATGAGAGCGAGTGTTTTTGGGTGTGGTCCGAAATTCAAGATGGCCACCAGCAGCCATTTTGTACCAAAATTAGTGCAATCAGTCTTTTGTATAGAACTTCTGTATGAAAGTTATGATTTTAATAAATTTTTGTATGAATGTTTAGTAACATGGAATACATCACATATTGTAAGGGGTTTTTTTTCGTGCAGAAATTATGCAAATTAGATGAACTTTGATTTATTCAGTGCTACTTACACAATGTAAGCACACATGTCAATACGGCTCAGGGTAGAGGCTGTATTTATGAACCGATCTTCACAAAACTTCTTGGGTACCTTTGTTATCTCCTTGGGATGAGAATGAGTGTTTCTGGGTACGGTCCAAAATTCAAGATGGCTGCCAGTGGCCATTTTGTACCGAAATTAGGTCCAATCAGTTTTTTGTCACAAGTTCTATACAGCTCGTATTTATGAACTGATCTTCACAAAACTTCTTGAGTACTTTTGTTTTCACCTTGGGACAGGAACGAGTGTGTTTTGGGGTGCCTTTGTTATCATTGTGCTATGAGAACAAATATTTTGGGGTTCAGTCAGACCCACTCTGGGACTCAAAGATTTTTTCTAGTTCAGCATCTGACTGTCACCCACCTTTACAATACTTTACCTATACATTTGTTACAGGCAACGGTCAGTATTTATGTACAGACTGTTACAATACTTTATATGTACCTTTGTTATCAGGTCATTACCTAGATGTTTGTCATTGCTGTGTCACATACTATACATGTACATGTCTTTGTCTTGACAAGTTGAGCTACAGTGTCATTGACACTTTCATTTCATTATTAATGGATCATGTTATTATGTATCTTTGTGTCAGGGGTTTGTGCGAGTAACTAGGACTTGTTGTTGACTTTTCACAATGAAAGGATATTGTTCAAATTGTAATAGGAAGAAATCTTCCTCTGACTTTCATGATCATTGTATTAATTGTAGTCAGTGTTCTCGCACTAATCCCTGTTCTATATGTCAATATTGGGATGATAAACATTGGAAACGTGTGTCACGGTATGTTGTTATTGGAGAAAGGGCTATGCCGGCTCTTTTTCCGCAAGGTCACTCTACTCTCTCAGTTTCTATTTCAGAGGAACAAGAACAGGGTGATATTTCCATGTTATCTTCCGCAAGTGCGCTTCCGTCGTCACAAATGAATACAGAGCTAGCGGCTAAAGTGCTCATGGAGATTAAACAAATGTCGTCCGCTAGCTCGCCCAGTGTAGCGTCCATTCACCGAATGGTTCGGCAGCCGGGTTCGTCCGATGCGGTCCAGGAGGAAATGTTGGGTGATGCGAGCACTATAAACATTCAACGTGCACACCCAGTGACGGCGGATAGTAGGCGAGATCGGAGGAAGCCTTTGAGTCCGGTTCCTAGCTCGTCCAGGTCCAGCCGGGCCGCGAGCGAGAGAGGCCCCTCTCTCGTACAACAACATCTGGGACCAGATGTTGTGGTACAAAATGTGTCGCAAGCGGAGCATACGTCCGTCGCTCGGGACGCTCCGTTGTATAGGCAGTCCGCGGAGACTGCTCAGGCTTCTTCCTCTCGTCAGCGCACACGACCGCACCTTGGCTGCGTGACCGCCGATATCTTACCAGCTTCGCCGATCAGGGATTCTTCGGCGACCAGGTCACACCATCCAGCAGCCAGGGACACGAGGCCGATGGACTCCGGACGTTCGTATAGAAAAAGTATGCGGGAGCCATCAGATGCGGAGCTGCCCTCGACGAAGCAGCGAAAGACTGCGCCTCCGCAGGTCTCGATGCCGGACGTACTTGTGCAGATAGCACAACTTATCGCAGCATCCCAGCAGCCAACAGAAACGGTGTCGGATCGGGAATTATCCGACGGCGCTGGGTCGGTACGCTCCGCCGAAGCATCGGGGGCGGACGACCGGGAGCATCATGAGGTCCGACCGGATGGTGAAAGGGATAACGGATGACTTGGAGCTATCCCTTTCGGAACAACATAAAGCTGCCGTGGACTTCATCCGGCACTTTCTCTCTCAAGTTGTTCCGTCAGGCCAGACTGCTGCGGTTCCGGACAAGAGGATTATAGCGTCATTGGACTCTGAATTTTTTGAGTGGTTCAGGGACATCGCTCCCGAGTTTCCGTCGCAGTCCAATAATGTTGCAAGAACATTTGAATTATTGAACGACGCTATATTTAAACTTGCTTCCAAGACGGGGAAAGCAGGTTTCTTGTCCGCCAATACTCTCAACCTGCCTTTCATTAATGCAAGGAATAAATTCGACACGGCAGGACAGGGTATTCCGAGAGTTCCTCTGCGTATGGACGACGAGGCAGAAGACTTAGAGCTATCATTACCGTCGTCCTCTTTAAGACTTCTTTCAAGGGCAGTAGCTTATTCCACGTGTAACTCCGCCCTTTCAGTGGCAAACCTGGAGTTGATTAGACGTGACGCAGCCCTAGCTACATCCACACTCGTGGATACTAAGGTGAAGAACTCTCTCAGAGTCGCTTCGGTCTCCGGAGAATTTCTCTTTGACGGCAAGCTTTCTGCTATTTATGATAAAATTACAAAGAAAGCTTCGGATTCTCTGTTGTTCAAATCTGCTTCTAAGAAGTCGGATACGGCAGACAAGAATAAGACAGGCCCTTCTGGGTCTAATGCGCCCAAGAGAGGTTCCTATAGAGGTTCTGGTGCATCCTCTTGGTCTTATTCGAGAGACCGTCAAGGTAGCGACTCACGTTCGGGACGTCCTTCGGGCCGGGACAACCGGTCGGATGCCCCGAGGTCGACGGGACGAGGTGCGGGTCGTGGAGGACGTGGTTTCTCCTACCACAGGCCTCGCAGGTCCAGGAGGTGATGGCTTAAACCTCTATCGCGTACCGGTTGGCGGAAGGCTGTCGAGCTTTTCACAAGAATGGGCGTCGATTACGGACGACCCTTGGGTGAGAGGAGTGACTTCGGAAGGTCTAAAGATATCCTTCAAACGAAAGCCTCCATTAACTCGAAGTCCAAAGTGGACTCAACTTCCGTCAAATCCGCAGAAAAGAGACGCTCTATTATCAGAAGTGCAGTCTCTTTTAATGAAGAACGCGGTAGAGGTCGTAGAAAACCAGGAGACTCCGGGATTCTACAGCCATCTGTTTCTGGTTCCGAAACCAGACGGCTCGTTCCGTCCAGTCATAGATTTGAGCTGGATTAACAAGCTGATCGTCGCTCCGAAGTTTTATATGGAGACGTTTCGGTTGGTCAGAGCGAGTATTCGGGTGAACGATTATGCAACAAGCATAGATCTCAAAGATGCGTACTTTCACATCATGGTACATCTGACATTCAGAAAGTATCTACGCTTCGCAGTCCTAGGAGTGGTGTATCAATTCCGGGCGATGTGCTTCGGATTGAATCTAGCACCCTGGGCTTTCACTCGGGTAATGAACTCGGTAATGATCTATTTCCGAGCTCATTCGTCTGCGGTAACGTCGGCCTACCTGGACGACATTCTTCAGAGGTACGGCAACGAGTTAACGCTTCAGAACGATGTTCAGAATCTACTTCTATTGCTCCGACGTCTCGGGTTTTATAGTAAACGAGGAGAAGTCGGATCTGGTGCCGTCCAAGTCATTCACACATCTGGGAATGAGCTTCGAGACGCACAACAATCTCGTTCGTCTGCCGTTAACCAGAGCAAAATTAGTCAGTTGTTACGCTCGCTATTGTCTGCACGCAGACAAAGTCACAGCGAGAGAATTTATGAGACTGATAGGTCTGTGCGGAGCCTCTGCGGATCTCATTCCGATGGGGCGGTTACGCACGCGTCCTCTCCAAATTTTCTTGACTCAGAATTGGAGTGTGAAAATTCATTCGCTCGACATAGACGTTCTCTTGTCAGATCAAGTGAAACAAGAGATTCAGACTTGGGCAAACATTCAGTGGTTAACTCAGGGAGTTCCGCTGCAGTTGCCGGATCCGAGTTTTACCATTATGACGGATGCCAGTCAAACAGGTTGGGGTGCATCATTGATCCCAACGGATTCGAGATGCCAGGGTCTTTGGGATCCGCAATTCCTGGGCAAGCACATAAACATCAAGGAAATGATGTCAATTTGGCTTGCGTTACGTCATTGGATGGACATTATTCACAGTGCTCATGTCCAAATCCTATCTGACAATACGACAGTAGTGGCGTATATACGGAATCAGGGAGGCACTCATTCAGTTCCGTTGTTCAATCTAACGGAAAGAATCCTTCTGTTTGCGCTAGAACATCAGGTTCTTCTTTCGGTCCGTCACATACCGGGTCGTCTGAATGTGCTAGCAGACTCCCTTTCACGAAAGGGTCGCTTGTTGCCGTCGGAGTGGACTCTCAACAAACAAGTATTCAATCAGATTTGCTACCAATGGGAACGGCCAATGATAGATTTATTTGCGACACATCTGAACAATCAGTTGCAGACATATGTGTCTCCATGTCCGGATCCAAGAGCATTTGCAGTAGACACTCTGTCGATCTCTTGGGATGGAATGATAGGATATGCGTATCCTCCAGCGCCGTTAATTCAGCAAGTATTGCTAAAGATAAAACAATCTCAGTGCAAGATTCTGTTGGTAGCATCTCTGTCTCCACAGAGACCGTGGATAAATCTACTCAGGCGTCTGTTGTGGGACCTACCGCGAAAGCTTCCTCCACGGGAGGATCTTCTTTCGCATGGGAAATCGCGTCAACTCCATCACAACCCGCAAGGTCTCAACCTTCACGTTTTTCCGTTGTGCGGTCCTTCTTGCATGGCAAGCACTTTACAGGACGAGCAGTGGACGCGATTTCTAACTGTAGGAGGACCTCCTCTTCGCTAAACTATGTGGCTAAGTGGAAGGTTTTTCGTCGTTGGTGTAGGGATCATTCTGTAGATATTTTCGATCCCTCTATACCAGACATTACAAACTTTCTAGTATACTTGTTTGACGAAATCAAACTGCAGCCTGTTACTATTAAGGGTATAGGTCTATGTTATCTGATACCTATGCACATCATGATAGTTTACAAATTGGATCTGATGTCTCTTTATCTAAGTTGGTTAGAAACTTCTCGATAAATAGACCCAGAACTCTTAGGTTAATTCCTAAATGGAATTTAGCTTGGGTTCTTCTTAAATTGAAGGAAAAGCCATTTGAACCTCTTGGGACAGTAGATTTCAAATTCTTATCTTATAAGACAGCTTTTCTCTTAGCTTTCTCTTCTGCTAGAAGAGTCAGTGAGCTTCATGCACTGTCGGTGGATGATTCTCACTATCGTAGTGTCGGGAACACTATCACCTTCACTACTAATGTGGGTTTTTTAGCTAAGAATCAGGCTCCTAATAAATATCCGGAACCTATTGTCATTAAGGCTCTTCCGTCTTCAGACGGGCGTAGGCCTTTACTCTGTCCTGTTAGAGCGTTACGTATCTATAAACAGAGATTTCAGTTTATCAGAAAGGGACGAAAACGTTTCTTTCTGTCTTTGATGCCTAATAGAAGGGACATTTCGGTCCATTCTATTGCTAGATGGATTCAATTAACTATCCGTACTGCTTATGAGAGTTTATCTTCTTCTCAGCAGTCTGTGCTTAAGATTTCCGCTCATGAAGTAAGAGCTCTTGCTACTTCTTGGGCTTATGCTAATAGTATTGCTATTACAGATTTAATGAAGGCTGCTTATTGGTCTCAGCCATCCACATTCACGAATTTTTATCTCAGAAATATTGAGTCCATTTCTGGAGACCTGCATTATTTAGGTCCGTTATCTGTTGCTCAGAATGTCGTCCACTAAACAGTTGCAACTATAGTTATGCAGGCTTTCTGTTCCGGCAGTGACTCCGTCCGGCTGCTCTCTTCGCTCTGGGCTATTTGACCCAGGGCAAGGGGAAGGGGGGGGGGGGAGGGTGTTCCCTTAGGTCACCTGCTTTATAGTGAAAAGCAAGGGAATGCCTCCTCCAAAGTCAGTATTTCTGAGTCGCTTCCGGGATGGTTTTAAAGTGTAATATTAATGTTAAAATTCATTCATGTCATATTTTTAAAGTGTAGCTCGGTGTGAAGCATTTGTATATTTCAAGTGTCAAACGGGCGTTAATATACAATCCTCAGACACTTTTAAAAGATTATAAAGAGTCTCAATTCTCTGGACTAACTTTATTTATTGGCTTACTTTAAAAATAATTAGTATAAAGGGTTATACTGGATGTTAATAGAGAACATGAATGTTATTGTGCTCAATTATGAAGGGTATTGTATCTTTCTAATTTAACATTAAATAAGAAAGATACATGTAAAGCCTAATACTCCTTTTCTCCTTAAGGGGTTGCCTCTATATTATATAGTTGAGCTTATTGGATTTTCCTCTATGTCCTAGGCCCTCCAGCCTTTTTACTATTCAGGTAAGTCTGGGTCATTGGTACAGTATAAAAATGTTAAAAAATTTATAGTAATTTATATATTTTTTATACTTACCAATGACCCAGACGGGAATGGCCCTCCCAGGAGTTGGGAACTCTTGCCTCCCCGCTGAGTACATAGCGCTGACCAGGCACTGCCAGTAAGAATGATAATTGGCGCCAATTTCGGAACGTCCTTGACACTGCGCATGCGCAGTAGGGGCGAAGTATGGAGGTCCTATAGGACATGATTTCTTTTGGTTTTGGATGCAAATTTTGGGGATTGGGGGGCAAAATTTGTGTTTGGCCCTGGTTTTGTTAGAGTTAGCACCAGCTAAGTCTGTGTCATTGGTAAGTATAAAAAATATATAAATTACTATAAATTTTTTAACTTTCCGTCAAGGTTTTCTCGGCTTCTATGCAAGGGATTGATTTTATATTTGGTCTGCTGCTTCATAATGATGAGTTGTATCGTGTAAGCAATTTTCAGATCTGCCATGCAGCCACTTCCTGTTTGCCGATTCAATTGCATGCAGCGACGCAGATCCAGACCCGGTTTTGGTCTTGGTTTGTTTAAAGTTTGGATAGGTTATAAAAAGAGAGCATGCGGCAGTCAAAAGGACCATGCAGGAGGGCCTGAGAAACAAATTTTAATTTTTTTTAGGCCTTAATGACCTTTAACCCCAAAGGGCCTGGACATGTGTCCTGAATTCCCACCAGCCCATGGCCTCTATATGTCCAGTGGCTTAGCAGTGATTTCTAGTAAAGTCTTGGTTGCCTTAAGAGGCAGCCAGGACTTGACTAGAAACCACCTCCAACCTTATTTGTCTGTTGTCAATAGGACCTCCCTATGATATCATGTTAAACACATCCTGTTCTGAAGTCGTAAATGTTGGAAATAGGCCTTTGAGGGTTGTGTTTCAGCATTCTTCCTTTAGCCAGCCCTACAGTTTACATTTAAAAATGCATGGATTGCACTGACATTGTGAACACAATGCTGTTATGTTGAAGTTTTTCCAAATAACATTGCAACCAATGATCTTCAATTTGGCCATTTCACTTTTAACTTACCAAGTTCAAGTTTGTCAAGTTGAACTACAGTGTCAGACGCTTTCATTTTGGAACGACTTTACTGTAACTTGGTAACTTTGGTTGACATAAGTTAACTGTGAGGGCCACATCAACCCAGGCATCAGTTCTTTAGTACAGTCTGCATGTCAAATTATTCTTGTTGAAAATATAGCACGTAGGGAACTTAATATATTCTCAATTATCGCAATGCTTGTCTTATTTCATAATCCTTTCATAAACATTGAACATTGTCCTATTCATGAAACACTACACACAGGCTAGTTAAGCTGCAGTGTCATTGGCACTTTCATTTTCCAATTATTTTCACATGATCAATTTGTCTTCACAGTTTTGTCCAAGCAATTTCTGATCCTTTCTCTGATCTCTAATAGTATTATTGACAATAGTGCACCCAAAAAATTAGTGGGAGAGGGAGATCATTCAAAATGAAACATAGAACAAAAATAGTTAAAATACTGGAGGTGGATAGTCCATTGTGATGAGTCGTCCAGTTCCTAAGGGCACAGGATGTTTTGGCTTGTTGTCCTTGTCACAAAAAATAAAAAGTTAAAAAACACAGCTAAAACCAGTCAGTTGTGTCTGTTTTCACGGGACATTGTCTTAACTTTGAAGTAAAAATACATGAATAACGTATATGTATTAACTTTCATGTATACTGGTAATAGGCTAATTGCTATCACAATTTGAGTTATCTTTGCCATCAGCGAGGCCACCAGATATTCACACACAGAATACTGGAACAAGAATACCTGTGTCGAATATTCCAAAATCAGATTACTCCAGTTGTAATTGACCATACCCGCGACCTGATGTCCGATGTGTTTGTTTCTGTTTATCAACATTGGCTGTCCCTATCAGATCCGCTGTTACCTGAAGTTTTAGGGACCCATATGGTAATTGTTAAATATCTGTTTAAGTTGAGATTATCAGTGATTGGCCTGAGAACTTGATTTGAAAGCTGTCAGTATCAGTAGAATTGCTATTATTTGCCCATATCGATACTCAGCCATTTATCAATAACCTGTACCGATAATTGGCTCATCACTAGTATCCATTACTCAGCACCCAGCTTTTTTTTTAGCCATGTGCTCCCTAAATCTTCATCATTTCTTTCTGAGATGACCTAATGTCAACTGTCGTTACACTGTCTATTGAAGTAATTTCTGTCTGCAGATAGATTTATTCTTTTTTGACACACGTCTCCTAATTTTGTTCAATTTATTTTTTATAATGTTTCATACTTCAGTGCGAAAATTTAGAATTATGTTGTCTGACAAAGACAGTATAGGTGACTGCAGCTCACCTTCCAGTTCTATTGAAGAAGACATATTAAAAATCTTTGCATCATGCAATGAAATTGGCTTGATTTTGGGGTATGATCCTAATAAAAGTCCAATTGAAAAATCAAAAGTAGTTGGCTCCATGCCTGTCAAAACTGTGACCACAAAACCTGCAGGTGAAGGTCAGACTGAAAAGGAGTTTCAAGGAAGTGAATCCACTAAAAGTACCAAGAGTACTAATACTAAAGGCAAATGTCCTTTGAAAAGAAAATCCTATGAATCAAAAAATGATAAACTCGCACCATAACCTATAAGTGTAAAACAAGACTTGAACAGTGAATCTTACATTGGTGACCTCAAAGGGAAGTTTGGTTTTGGAGACATAAATAAATCTATTGAGAATATTTCTTCTCTTTTACAAGTGGTAGCCTCAAGGCAGATTGAAACCATTCAAAAAGACCTTGGCATAAGCATATCCAGTACTTCAGGAACCAACTCTTGTACACCCAGTAAGATTCCAACTCGAGTTAACTCTTTTCCTGTTGGTCAAAATCAAAATGTTGATTGTACTGAACCTGACCCTCGGGATGTTTTGGGGTTACTTACCTCTGATAGTGAGAATAAAGTTGATGAAGACGAAAATATAGAAAACTCACATTGTCCAGCTACTAATGATACCCTTGAAAATGAAATGGACTCTAAATTTGTAGCATCAAATATCTTGGTAAATTCTTCTGTCACTGGTCCCCAAATTCATGATCAGGCTTTGGATAAGTTTATCAATAAATTATACACCAAACCCAGCCGTATGAAGGATATTACACATCTTCTGGAGAAATATCCGAAGCCAGCTAACTATTCTTTTTTGGTTCCCCTAAAGTAAAAAGAATCTCAAATTTGTCATGACTTGTAGAGCTGAAATGGTTAACCCTTTACCTAACGAATCGCCCACATCCACCCTCGTAATATGCAAATTGAGCAGTTGAAAAAATTAAATTTTTCAAAATATTTCAACAAAACCATATCATGTGACCCCTCATTGGAACGAGCTCATTGGGCTCGTTCCATTGAGGGGTCACATGATATGGTTTTGTTGAAATTTTTTGAAAAGTTTAAAAAATTGATATTTAAAATAATAAATTTTGATATCGTCTTCGTTCGGTAAAGGGTTAAAGGGTTTTCTTGATCGATTAATCATATGGATTAACCTTGGTTAACCGATTAATCACTTGTTTTAGAGTAGGTAGCTGAATTATTGCTGTACCTTTGATGATTTATAGCATTAATCCTTTACCCAAAGTAATGGACAAAACTGGCAAGTGCTTTGGGTAAAGGAGTAATGCTTGTTGAGCTCGTTCCAATGAAGGGTCATAAGCTATGTTTTTGAGACAAAAATTGAACATTTTTAGTAATTCAAGAATTTATTTTGCATGTATTGTCTTCTGTTCACAAGAGGCAAAGAGTTAAGAATGACCATTTCCAGCTACTGATACAGTACAATGATCTTGCAAGGGAACAAGTATGTCTGCACATAATTTGCAAGCTTTAATCTGTCTCATAATAATTGAGGCAAGTCAGTGTGACAATGTTTGCCTGTTTTAGAGCAAGTTTGTTCCTTTGTTAACCCCCAAAATACAGTAGTTTAAAGCAACGGTTAATCAATTAATTACTTTTTTGATCAATCAAGACGTTGATCATTGGTTAATCGATTTATCAATTAACCGTTTCAGCTCTAATGACTTGACATGAAATTTCTGAATGTCATTCACTAAAATCAATTTGCGTTCTGGTAAACCTTGACTCAAATCAAATTTAGTGAACTTTGTACAGAAATTGTATATGAAAACATGACTCATTTGAGAACTCCCATTTCCCTCTCCTTGCATACTTTAGGATGGGAAACTATTTTTGTCCACAGGGGTAACTTTGTCTTGTTTTACTGCTTTGAACTTAACTTTTAACCCTGTCAGTGAATTAGATAAATAAATTTGCGCAGTGCTCTGTGCCATAAATATATTGTTTTATTTTCTTTGAAACCATTGTTTATAATTCCTCACTGCAGTGTACTAATTGCACCCTGTTCTAGTCACATAACCATAGTATAATGTTACGAAGAAAAAAAAATTTCTGGGGAATTAATTTAAAAATATTGGCACTGTCATTTTCTTATTGTGTTTTGCAAATTGTGAATGGTTAAGTGCTACATTAACACTTCCAACTGAGGTCAAGATATCAAACTTTCAGCCTGCACATTTTCCCATAATGTAGCTTGCCATTTTACCAATTCACTCTTATTTGACAGGGCACGATGAGCTCTGTCAAAACAATTTTTAGGTGGTTAAATTCCTCATTGCATTATGGGAAAAATTGCTTCTTGTAATTTTGGTATTTTTACTTCAGTGTGCAGACTGTTAATTTTAGTTGTAAGAATTGGTTCATATCTCTAATAAATTGTGGCAAGTCCATATGAAGAGAAATTTAATATTTTTCAATACAATGCATAACCTTAGAAGTTGAAACCTTTTAATTGAGGTACCAACTCTTGTTTCCATGGGAGAGGTTCGGGAGGGGTGAGAAGCGTGATATATATATATTTTTTTTCTACTACTCATTTTGTTATTTACATGGGCAGATATGACCAATTCAGTAGGTAAAGGATTAATTGAATCCACTTTTCGACCAGTGTAGTTTGGGGTTAAATTTTTCATGAATTTTTATCCAATCTAGTCTTAGCTGCATCACAGCAGCCATCACTAGGTTTGATAGAAGATATTTTTAAGAATGCTCAGCAGGTTAAGGGTTAGTAAGTATTCCCGGTGGGAAACCCAGGAGTTGGAGCAGTTATTGGAGCAGTTCTTTTTAGCTCACCGAAGGGAGCTTAACTTATCACTTGCCGTCTGTCGTTGTCGCCATCCATCGTCGTTGTCCGTTGTAGTCCATGGTCGTCGTCCGGCATCGTCGTCCGGCGTGAACTTTACATTATCGACTTCTCACAAACTTCTCGACCAAATTGAACCAAATTTTGTGTGCATGTTCCTTATCATATGTCAATTCAAGTTTGTACAAATAAACTTGCCGCGCCCATAGGGGGCACCAGAAGGGGCATAACTCTGATAGCACCCATAATTTTTTTCAAAAATTCAAAAAAATCTTCTTCTTCAGATCCACCAGTCAGAATCTTTTCGTATTTCTTATACAACATCTCTAGTGGGGTCAGATTCAAGTTTGTTCAAATCGAGTCCCTGGGTTAAAATTTGGGCTCTCTATTAGAGCCCAGAGTTTAACTTGGTGCAATTTGAGGAAATTACTTTAAAAATCTTCTTCTTCAGATCCACCAGTCAGAATCCTTTCATGTTTGGTGTACAACTTCTGTAGGGGGGTCAGATTCAAGTTTGTTCAAATCCAGTCCCTGGGTTAATAATTGGGCTCCCTGTAGTAGCCCAAATTTTAACTTACTGAAATATGAGGAAATTTCTTTTAAAATCTTCTTCTTCAGATTCACCAGTTAGAATGCTTTCATATTTGGTATACAGCATCTCTAGGGGAGTCAGATTCAAGTTTGTTCAAATCGGGTCCCTGAGTTAGTATTTGAGCTCTCTTGGAGCCCAAAGTTTAACTTGGTGCAATTTGAGAAAATTTGTTTACAAATCATCTTCTTCAGATCGGCCACTCAGAATCTTTTCATGTTTGGTATACAACATCTATAGGGGAGTCAGATTCCAGTTTGTTCAAACTGAGTCGCTGGGTTAATATTTGGCCTCCCTATGGGAGCCCAAATATTAACTTTGTGCAATGCGTGGAATATTCTTCAAAAATCTTCTTCTTCAGATTCACCAGTCAGAATCCTCTCATATTTGGTATACATCATCTCTAGGGTGGCCAGATTCAAGTTTGTTCAAATCGAGTTTCTCGGTTAATATTTGGGTTCCCTATGGGAGCCTGAATTTTAACTTAGAGCAATATGAGAAAATTTCTTTAAAAATCTTCTTTTTCAGATCCACCAGTCAGAATGCTTTCATATTTGGAATACAGCATCTCTAGGGGGGTCAAATTCAAGTTTGTTCAAATCGGGTCCCTAAGCTAGTATTTGGGCTCTCGATTGGAGAGGGGGGGGGGGGGGCAGATTCAAGTTTGTTCAAATCGAGTCGCTGGGTTTATATTTGGGCTTGGTATGCATCATCTCTAGGAGGGGGTCAGATTCAAGCTTGTTCAAATTGTGTCCCTGGGTTGAAAATTTTGAGTCTGGTTCGGACTTAGCAGTTTTTGACCAAAGTTTGAGAGAAAAAAATTTGTTTTGGATTTTTTTTTTGCATTTTGATCAATTTTAAGACGAAAACCCCCCCAAATTTTTAGCCTGAAAATTTTGGGTCTGGGTCTGGCTCCGAAATTTTGGACCGAAATTCAGAATTTAAAAAAAAAAAAAATTTGATGCGTTTTTTGTTGAATTTTGAGATGAAAAAAAAAAAATTTTTTTTAGCTTGAAAATTTTGGATCTGGTTCAGACTTTTGGATGAAAATTTGGAAAAAAAAAATTGGTTTTTTTTATGCGTTTTGTTCAATTTTGAGATGAAATAAAAAATTTGGTGTCAGGTTTGGACTCCAAAATTTTGGACCAAAATTCAGACATTTTGGGGGGATTTTTATGCGTTTTGTTCAATTTTGAGATGGAAAAAAAACTATTTACAGCCTGAAAATTTTGGGTTCTGTTCCGACTTGTTTTTAAAATCTTCTTCATGTAGTCAGAATACTTTCATATTTGATATACAACATCTCCAGGAGGGTTAGATTGAAGTTTGTTCAATCCTAGACCATGGGTTGATATTTGGGCTCCCTATGGGAGCCGAAATTTTAACTTAGTACAATATAAGAAAATTTCTTTAAAAATCTTCTTCAAATCCACCAGTCAGAATCCTTTCATTTTTGGTATACAACATCTCTTGGAGGGTAAGACTCAAGTTTGTTCAAACCTGGTCCCGGGGTTATTAATTTGGGCTACCTATGGGAGTCTGAATTTTAACTAAGTGCAATATGAGGGAATTTCTTTTAAAATCTTCTTCTTCAGATCCACCAATCAGAATCCTTTCATATTTGGTATACAACATCTCTAGGTGGATCAGATTCAAGTTTGTTCAAATTGGGACCTTGGGTTAATATTTTGGCTCCTTATTTGAGCCCAAAGTTTAAGTTAGTGCAATGTGAGGTGATTTCTTTAAAAACCTTCTTCATATCCACCAGTCAGAATTCTTTCCTATTTGGTATATGACATCTCAAGGGGGATCATATTCAAGTTTGTTCAATTTGAGTCCTTGGCTTAATATTTGGGCTCTATGGGCAGGGGGCATGTTACGTTCAGGTTTGTTCAGATCCATTCCTCAGTTTTTTTCCATAAAATTTGCCTCTCATGACTTCATTCCTTTGTAGTGTTGATGAACCATGTCTAACTGAATGTGACCCCAAATATTTCTTTGGACCACTTTGGCCGGTGAGCGATTAAGGCCCCTTGGGGCCTCTTGTTTACTGTTGAAGACAAAGTTTATTTTACCAGTGTACAAGTAATGGGATGCAGTAACCAATGCCTCAGGTCATATTCTTCCAAAGTTGGAGGCATTATTATAAAGATTGACTAAACCTAACTTGATACTTGTTTTGCAGTCACAATATAGCTATATATGCTGAAAGTATCATTAACTCTTAGAAGCCGGGAGTCGAGTTTTCTTGCCTGTGATGTAATACGGCAGGTACTCTGGCTGTGATGGTTCGGCTATCTTTGGGCTGGGGGAGAATTAAACACTGAGCAGGTGCTTCTAGTCAAGTGTTGTCTGCCTGAATAGGCAGACAACACCTGACTAGAAGCACCTGCTTTACTGTAAGTTTTTCACTGTATGTCATGATTAGGAAATTCATTCTGATTCCCCGGCTTCTAAGAGTTAAACCTAGATAAACAATAAGGTAATAGATGTAATTTCTTTCTTATAGATAAAGGAATACAGTTTTAATTTTTTTGTTTCAGCTTTATTGTTCAGTGCAACCTTTAGAAAGAGAGTAGAAAAACTAGCCAGGCATGCATTGGCTGATCCCATCAGAATAGTGCAAGGGGAAGTTGGAGAAGCTAATGAAGATATTGTACAAATTGTTGAAGTACTACCTGTTGGTCCTGCGAAATGGACGTGGTTGGTCAAAAGATTAGTTGAGTTTACTATAAGTAAGTATAATTTAAAGTTTCCAATGTATATATGTTTGATTTACATTTCGAAAAAGTTTAGCCATTTATATTTGAGTCTAAACTTTATATAAAAACATCCACAGTCCTGGTGCCAATTGTGATATTAATGACACAAAAGACATAGATTTAACCCGTAACCCTTAAGGGTTATTCCGGAATTGGGAATTCAGGACAACTGCCCAGGCCCTCAAAAGTTAAACAAAACTGAAAAAAAAAATCAGTCACTTCTTTCATGAAAATGAACACTTCAGCTGCTGCCAAGCATCAACAAGGCCTTATAAATAGCGAATGCAGAAAAAATTGAAAATACAGATGGTTTTGGTACTCAATGATTGGTTTGTTTTTTTTGTATCCCCATGATATTAGTGTCGGTTCGGGTTTTTCTTGGTATATTGCCCCTCTCTAATTGTGACACTGTGATACTTGTCGTTTTACCCCCTTGCATGCATCTTTAGACTTGTAATTTTTGTGTTGCAGTTTAGTGTTATAGTGAAGAATTAACAGATTTCTGTTAATTATTCAGAATGTTTGGTTCATGGATAAGTGTTTTGTTGGGACATCCAACATTTATTTAGCTGATACCGCTTCTGGATTGTAAAGGGAGGTGAGGTTTTTTTCTGGCATGCTGAAGCTATTGACTAAATTACTGAATTTAGAAAAGACAAAATAAATGTAAAAACTCTTTATATTTTTATACTGTACCAATGACCCAGACTTAGCTGGTGCTAACTCTTAAATTCTAGGGCCAAACACAAATTTTACCCCCCAATCCCAAAAATTTGCATCTAAAACCGAAAATTACATCTGCGCATGCGCAGTGTCAAGGAGGTCTCGAAATTGGCGCTTCATCAGTTCACATCTGACTGATATTTGTGCTTGTAAATCTCAGTTTAAATGATGCCAGACACATAAATAAGATTGAAATGGTGGATCTAAAGAGGAAATAGAAGGATGAGAGGAAAATTCAGTGGCAGGAAATAATCAGGGCTGTAACTTAAATTTTTTTATGAAAATTATGTTATGTTCCCTAATTTCGAGGCATGAGCCTGTTGTTATCATTCTTGCTATGAAGTTCCACTGCTTGATCAGTGTTGCCTCTCTCCCTTTCCTTTATTCCCCCCTTGCTATTCTCCCATGCTTTTGGCATATTTTCTGTAATAATTATTACTAAAATTTCTTGGGAGTTTTGGCTTCGTAACAGAATGAATTTCTGTTCTTTTCCCCATGTTGACGTCCTCACCCTTAGGTGTTTAGGCGTTGTGATCTGCATCTACCATCTGATGTTCTGCAGTTTCTTCTATGGAAATCTCTGTTTTGCATCAGATAGTGTTTAAATTGGTAACTGATTTCGGGCCATGTTTATCAGTGCCTGGAGTCATGTTTCCAGTTTTTGTACAACTTCTTGTTTACATTGACAGCGGTTACTGCTGATAGTGATTTCTTGTCTTTACATTAGATACATTAATATTGTATGTAAGTGTTGCATTAATTTTTTGAAATGTTTTAAAAAATTTTGTCCACACTTAGGCTTTTTTGGGATCCATTTGGGCTCGGTGTTCCCATTGGGAACTTGGGCTCTTCTGAAAAATTTTTTCAAAAAATTTTTTTTTTGAAAATTATTTTCTTTCAAAGATTATAATGGATTATGTTATATTATGTATCTTTATTTCAAGGGATAGTGCGACTAATATGACTGTGTATTTTTTATTGATGAAAAAATATTTTTTGTTTATAATGCGAGGATATCTTCCTCTAATTCTCAAGTTCAATGTATTCGCACTAATTCCTGCTCTGTGTGTGTTGATTGAAATGACAACGTTGGAGGCGTGTGTCACGATATTGTGTTTGCGGGGAGGGGTCCATACCGGTCCTCTCTCCGTAGGGTCACTCTATATTATCATTTTATTTTTCAGAATTCAGAGTGATGTTTTCGTGATGTCTTCAACAAGTGTGTCTCCGTCGTTGCAGTGTTAGGGCTAGCGGCTAAGTGCTCAGGGTAATACGACAATTGTCGAAGAGATCCCTAGTAGGATCAAAGGCATTGATCGTCCGCTAGTCCGCCCGGTGTAGCGACCATTCATCGAATGGCTCGGCAGCCAGGTTTGTCCATTACGGTTCTGGGAAGCAGTGTGGGTGATGCGAGCACTATAAACTTGGAACGTGCACACCCAGCAACGACGGATCCGAGGATAGTACGGAGGAAACCTGTCAGTCTAGTAGCTAGCTCGTTCAGGTCTATCCGGACCGCGAGTGAGAGAGGCCCCCTCTCTTTTACAACTACATTTGAGCCGCAATGTTGTTGTATGTTTGTTTGTTAGTCGGAATATACATCCAATCCTCCTGTTCGGGACGTTCCATCACATACACAGTCCGAACTGGCTGTGTTATGGGCTTCCTCATCCTCATGTCAACACACACCACCGCACCTTGGCTTGTGACCACAGAGTTTCAGAGGACGTTCGCATATTATATAAATGCAGGAATGAACGTTCCTAGAGCTCCTGCTTTGTCGACCAGGGAATATTGTCGACCAGGTTACTTCATCTCTTAGCGAAGGATATGAAGTCTTTCCTGATGGGACGTTCGCATATTATATAAATGCAGGAATGAACGTCCCTGAAGCTGCCAGTGGATATAATGTAAGTCACGGCTCCACAGGCCTCATTCAGGAATAAGAATGCGGTGATTTTCTGTGATGTTTTCAAAAAGTGTGCTTCCGTCGTCACAGTCAAATGAAGAGCTAGCAGATAAGTGCTCATGATATTACGTTAATTGCCTAAGAGGTCCCAAGTAGGATCGACGGCTTTGGCGTCAGCTAGCTCACCCGGTGTAGCGTCCATTCATCGAATGGTTCGGTAACCGGGTTCGTCCGTTGCGGTCCAGGAAGGAGCTTTGGGTGATGCGAGCACTATAAAATATACTACGTGCACACCCAGTGACGATGGATACGAGGAGGGTACGGAGGAAGCCTTTAAGTCCGGTTCCTAGCTCGGCCAGGTCCACCCGGCTGCGAGTGAGAGAGGTCCCTCTCTCGTACAACAACATCTGAGAACAGATGTTGTGGTACAAATGTTTCTCATTCGGAGCATACGTCCACCGCTCGGGACGCTCCGTTATATAGACAGTCCGGAGAGACTGCTCTAATGGCTTCCTCATCCTCACGGCAGCGCACACGACCGCACCTTGCTTACGTGACCACTGTTATCTAGCCAGTCTCGCCGACCAAGGATTTCACGTCGACCAGGTCACGCCATCCGGTAGTCAGGAATACGAGGCCTATAGACTCCGGATGTTCGCGTAAGAAATATGCAGGAGTTAACGTCCAGGGAGCTTTCAGCGGCTAAGTAACGTAAGACCGCTGCTCCACAGGTCTCCGTAACGGACGTGCTATTACAAATAGCACAAATTATCGCAGCATCCCAGCAGATGACAGAATCTCTGTCGGATCAGGATTTATCCAACGACGCTGGGTCGGTACGCTCCGCTGAAGCATCAGGTACGGACGACCGAGAATTTCAAGTGGTCCGACAGGATGGCAAAGGGATACCGAGGAGTTGGTTTTTTCCCTTTCGGAACAACATAAAGTTGCCGTAGATATCATCCGGCATTATCTTTCAGAAGTTGTTCTATCGGACCAAAAGACTGCGATGCCGGATAAGAAACTGTTAGCGTCACTGGACACGGAATAATTTTATCGGTTTAGGGACAACGTCCCTGAGTTTCCGACACAGTCCAATAGTGTCACAAGAACATTTGAACTATTGTAGGACGCTATATATAAGCTTGCTACCAAAATGAGCAAGTCAGGTTTCTTATCGGCGAATGCTCTACATCTGCCTTTCATCAATTCAAGGAATAATTTCAAAACGGCAGGACAGGGCATACCGAGAGTTCCTTTGCTTCTAGACGATCAGGCCGAAGATCTAGAATGATCTATACCGTCATATATGTCAATTTCAACCGCGATGTTGGAAACGACAATAATGTCTAACAGAGTTATCTTAGACGCATTATCGTACGCAGATCACCTTACTAAAGCATTTTCATTACGCCTTGAAGGGAAAGAATTCCAGGATGTACTATTTTCCTTAAGAGTTCTTTCAAGGGCAATAGCTTATTCCACGTATAACTCCGCCCTTTCAGTGGCAAACCTGGAGTTGGTTAGACGTGACGCGGCCCTAGCTACATCCACGCACGTGGATGGTAAGGTGAAAAACTCTCTCAGAGTCGCTTTGGTCTCCGGAGAGCTTCTCTTCGACGGCAAGCTTTCAGCAATCTATGATCAGATAACTAAGAAAGCTTCGGATTCTCTGCTATTCAAATCCGCTTCTAAAAAGTCGGATACAGCAGAAAAGAGTAAGACAGGCACTTCTCGGACAAGTACGCCCAAGAGAAGTTCCTATAGAGGCTCCTATGCGTCCTCTAGGTCTTATTCTAGAGACCGTCAAGGCAGCGACTCACGTGGGGGACGTTATTCTGGCCAAGATAACCGGTCAGACGTCCCTAGGTCGACGGGGCGAGGTGCGGGTCGTGGAGGACGTAGTTTCTCCTTCCGCAAGCCTCGCAGGTCCAGGAGGTGATGGTATGAACCTCTATCGTGTTCCGGTAGGTGGAAGATTGTCGAGTTTTATAAACAATTGGGCGTCAATTACGGATGACCCCTGGGTTCGAGGGGTAATTTCGGAAGGACTAAGAATATCCTTCAAACGAAAGCCTCCATTAACTCGAAGTCCAAAATGGACTCAGCTTCCATCAAATCCGCAGAAAAGAGACGCTCTTCTATCAGAAGTACAGTCTCTTCTGGAGAAGAACGCGGTAGAGGTCGTAGAAGACCAGGAATCACCGAGTTTCTACAGCCATCTGTTTCGGGTTCTGAAACCAGACGGCTCGTTCCGTCCAGTCATAGATCTGAGCTGGATAAACAAGCTGATCGTCGCTCCGAAGTTCTATATGGAGACAATTCGATCAGTCAGAGCGAGTATTCGGGTGAATGACTATGCTACAAGCATAGATCTCAAGGATGCGTACTTTCACGTCATGGTACATCCGACATTCAGAAAGTATCTACGCTTCGCAGTCCTAGGAGTTGTATATCAGTTCCGAGCGATGTGCTTCGGTTTGAACCTAGTGCCCTGGTCTTTCACTCGAATAATGAACTCGGTAATGATACATTCCCGAGCTCATTCGTCTGCAGTAACGTCGACCTACCTGGACCACATTCTTCAGAGGTACGGCAATGAGTTAACGCTTCAGAAATATGTGCAGAATCTGCTTCTATTACTCTGACGTCTCGGTTTTATAATAAACGAGGAGAAGTCAGATCTGGTGCCGTCCAAGTCATTCACCCACTTGGGAATGAGCTTCGAGACACACAACAATCTCGTTCGTCTGCCGTTAACCAGAGCAAAATTAATCAGTTGTTACGCTCGCTATTGTCTTCACTCAGACAAAGTTACAGCGAGAGAATTCATCAGACTGATAGGGTTGTGTGGAGCTGCCGCGGATTTTATTCCAATGGGGCGGCTACGCACTTGCCCTCTCCAAATCTTTTTGACTCAAAAAGAACAGAGTTGGAGGGTGAAGATTCTTTCGCTCGTTACGTACATCCTCTTGTAAGTCAAGTGAAACAGATTCAGACTTGGGCAGATATTCAGTGGTTTATTCAGGGAAATAACTTCCACTGCAATTGCCGGATCTGAGTTTTACAGTTTTGACGGATGCCAGTTAAATAGGTTGGGACCCAACATTGAGCCCAACGGTTTTTAAGTGCCAGGGTCCTTGGGATCTGTAGTTCCTAATCAAGCACATAAACATCAGGAATTGATATTATTTTGGCTTGCGTTACGTCATTGCATGAATGTTATCCAGAATGCCCACAGGCAATTCTGTCCGACAATTCGACGGTATAAGCGTATTTTCGGAACTAGGGAGGTACTCATTCCATTCTGTTATTCACTGTAACGGAATGAATCCTTCTGTTGGTACTGGAACATCAAGTTCTATCGGTCCGTCGTATTCCGGGTCGTCTGAACGTATTAGCGGACTCCCTTTCACGAAAGGGCCGCTTGTTGCAGTCAAATGGACTTTTAACAACTAGTATTTATATCAGATTTGCTACCTATGAGAGTGGCCAATGATGGACTTTTTTGCGACGCATCTCAACAATCAGTTGCAAGTGTATGGGTCAACATGTTCGGATCCTCGAGCATTTGCAGTTGACGCTCTATCCATCTCGTGAGATGGTATAATAGGATATGGGTATCCTCCAGCGCCGTTGATTCAGCAGATATTGCTTAAGTTAAATAATCTCAATGCAATTCTGTTGGTAGCACCTCTGTCTCCACAAAGACCATGCATTAATCTATTCAGGTGTCTGTTGTGGCTTATGCTGTGGAAGCTTCCTCCACATTTCGGTCCATAATATCATCTTCAACACAGCAGTCTGCGATTAAGATTTTAGCTCTTGAAGTAAGAGTTCTTTCTACTTCAGAGGCTTATGCTAATAGTGTTGCTATTACAGTTCTAATGACGGCTGCATATTGGTTTTAGCCTTTCACTTGCACTAATTTATACCTCAGAAATATTGAGTCCTTTTCTAGAGACCGGCATTGTTTAGGTTCGTTATCTGTTGCTCAGAATGCCGTCTACTAAACAGTTGCAACTATAGTTGTGTAGGCTTTTGGTTCCGGCAGTGACTCTGTGCTGCCGCCCTCTTCACTCTGGGGTATTTGACCCAGGGCAAGGGGAAGGGGGGGTGTTCCCTTAGGTCACCTGCATTATAGTGAAAAGCAAGGGAATACCTCCCCTAGAGTCAATAATTCTAGTCGGTACCGGGATGATTTTTAAAGTGTAAAGATAATTTTTTTACTCATCCATGTAATTTTTTTAAGTGTACCTCGGTGTGTAGTATTTGTATATGTCACATATCATGCAGACGTTAATATACAATTATCGGTCACTTTTAATGAATTTAAGAGTCTCATTTATCTGGACTACTTTATTTATCTGCTTTCCTTTAAAAATATTTACCATAATGGATTATACTGGAGGTTAATAGACATCAGTGATGTTATTATGCTCAAGTACAGAATGGTGTTGTGTCTTTCTCGTTTTGATGCAGAATAGAAAGATACATGTAAAGCCTATTTCTCCTTTCTCCTTGAGGGGATAATTCTGTATATATATAGTTGAGTTATTGGATTGCTTTATGTCCTAGGCCCTCCAACCTGTTTACTATTCAGCTAAGTATGGGTCATTGGTACAGTATAAAAATGTTAACAAATTTATAGTAATTTATATATTTTTTATACTTACCAATGACCCAGACGAGGATGGCCCTCCCATGAGTTAGGAACTCATACCTCCCTGCTGAGTACATAACGCTTTTCCAGGCACTGCTTGTAAGAATGACTTTTGGCACCAATTTCGAGACCTCCTTGACACTGCGCATGCGCAGTGGAGGAAAGGTATGGAGGACCATATAGGACATGTAATTTTCGGTTTTAGATGCAAATTTTGGGGATTGGGGGGTAAAATTTGTGTTTGGCACTAGAATTTAAGAGTTAGCACCAGCTAGGTCTGGGTCATTGGTAAGTATAAAAAATATATAAATTACTATAAATTTTTTAACTTTTTTTTTATCTTTCAGTGGGTAAAGTTTTAATTTTTGTGACGAGAAAAGCACACTCAGCGGAACTTGCAACTAATCTTCAAGCAAGAGATTTTGAAGGTAATGTATTATTATTCTATTGGTATGAATAATTAGTAGTAAACTCGTGGTGGTGTGGGGTATGGTGACGCTGTGTGTTAAGGCATACTTTACGTCAATAGTGTGCTTGTCTTTAGTTGCTGCTAACACTACATATACAGGGTTAGTAAGTTTGGGAGTCTGACTGCTATTTGCCACTTTTCAGTGATTCTTTACAGGTACACCGGCTTCCTCCAACCATAAATGTTGAATGACCCTGATATGTTGAAGGAGTTGTTGGCTGGTAGAGTGCTAAATTATTTTTGACCATCAAAATTTGTTCAGTTGTCTTTGCCTTGTTACATATAATTCATGGGAGAGTGGAGCTGAAACAGTTAAGGGATTTTCTTGATTGTTTAATCACATGGATTAACCTTGGTTATCCTATTAATCACTTGTCCAAATAGATAATCTGAATAACTGCCATATCGTTAATGAATTACAGCATGAACCCTTTACCCAACTTAACAAACAAAACTGACTAGGCCTATATACAAAAATCTCTGTTCAAATTTATTATGTTTTCAATATTTTTATATAACAACCAATGGCCCAGACCAGCTGGTGCCAACTCTAAATTTAATCCAGGGCCAAACATTAATTTTGCCCCCCCAATCCCCAAAATTTGCATGCAAAACCGAAAAAATCATGTCCTATCTGGTCCTCCAGACTTTTGAGAACTGCACATGCACAGTATCCAGGAAGACACCAAAATTGGTGCCAACCATCATTCTTTGTCTGGCCCTTCTGTCAGTAACAACAAACTGACATCTGTGCCAGACACAAATCAATGGTAGAATTGGTGGATCCAAGAACACATTTGGATGATGGAAGGAAGAAACGGTGGTTGAAAACGTTCAGGGCTGTAACTTTATCATTTTTAGAAAATTTATTTCATGTTTCCCAATTTTGGGATGTGGGCCTGACATCATCATTCTTGCTAATGATTTTTCCACTGTTTGTTAAGTGTTCCTTCCCTATCCTTCCTTGAAGCCCCGCAGTTAAACTCCCAAGGTTTTTGGCTTATTTTATGGAAATTTTTTTTTATAAATTTCTTGGGAGTTTGACTTGTTATACAGAATGTTTATTCTGTATTTCCCCATGGTTATGTCCTCACCCTAGGGGTGTTTAGGCATTTTGGTCATGCATCATACATCCGATGTATCGTTTTTTCTTCTGCTGAAGATCTTGCTTTACATCAGATAGTTCCAAATCTATTACTGACTTCAGGCCTTTTTATTCAGTGCCTGGAGTCTTGTTTCCGGTTTTTCTTCTGACATTGTTTACATTGACAACGTTGTATAAATATATGTAATTTCCTATTTAGTTTATGGTAGGATTGTTGCAAGATACATTAAAATATTCCGGTAGTGTAGCCATTAATTTTTGGGAATTTTGTTCACACTTAGGCTCTATCGGGATACATTTGGGCTTGTCTTGTTCCCATTGGGGAACTTGGGCTTCTGTCAAAATATTTCGAAATTTTTTATTATTTTTGGAAATTAATATTTTTATACTGTACCAATGACCCAGACATAGCTGGTGCTAACTCTTAAAATATAGGGCCAAACACAAATTTTGCCCCCCAATCCCCAAAATTTGCATCTAAAACTAAAGAAAACATGTCCTGAAAGGCCCTCCACACTTCGCCCCTACTGCGCATGCGCAGTGTCAAGGACGTTCCGAAATTGGCGCCATTAATCATTCTAAGTTTGGCCCTTCATCAGTTAACATCTGACTGATCTTTGTGCTTTTAAATCTCAGTTTAAATGATGCCAGACACATAAATATTAGTGAAATGGTGATTCTAAGGAGGATAGAGAAGGAGGAGAGGAAAAGAATGTGTGACAGAATATTATCAGGGCTGTAACTTAAAATTTTTTAATGAAATTATGTTAAGTTACCTATTTTCAAGGCAGCAGCCATTTTGTTGTCATACTGATTATTTAGTTACACTATTTTTTTAAGTGTTTTCCTCTCTCCCTGTCCTTTAAGTTCCCCCTTGCTATTCTCCCATGCTTTTGGCATAGTTTCTGTAATTATTATTACTAAAATTTCTTGGGAGTTTTAGCTGTATAACAGAATGAATTCTGTTCTTTCCCCATGTTTACGTCTTCACCTACGGGTGGTTAGGCGTTGTGTTCTGCATCTACCATCTGATGTTCTGCAGTTTCTTCCCTGGAAGTCTCTGTTTTGCATCAGATAGTGTATTTTTGGTAACTGATTTCGGGCCTGGGTGCCTGGAGTCTTATTTTAGTGTTTTTACACTCATTGTTTACATTTACAACAGCCCTCTGTGTGAGGGGGGGATTTCTAAAAAATAATATCTTTATGTTATTTTAATCATAACTAGATACATTATTATTGTTCGTAAGTGTTGAATAAATTGTTTAAAATATTTTTAAAATTTTTGTCCACACTTAGGCTTGGGATCCATTGGGGCTCAACGTTACTTTTCAGAAACTTGGGCTGTTCTGAAAAAATATTTTTTCAAAATATTTTGATTTCAATTATTTTTTCTATATTAATGGATCATATTATTATTATGTATTTTGATTGCCAGGGGTTAGTGCGAGTACCAGGACTTGTTTTCTTTTCACATTGAAAGGATATTGATCAATTGTTTTAAGAGGAAGTCTTCCTCTGACTTTATTATCATTCTATATGTGGTCAGTGTACTCGCATTAACTCCTGTTCTGTATCGTATGATTTCGATGACAATATGGGAAGCGTATGTCACGGTATGTTGTTGGGGATTTGGACACTCCGGTCCTTTCCCCGCAGGGTCACTCTACTTTATCAATTTCTATTTCAGACGATCAAGATTAGGGTGATGTATCTGTGATGTCTTCCAACAGTGTGCCTCCGTCGTCACAATTAATGAAGGGCTAGCGGAAAAGTGCTCATGTAAATACGCCAATTGCCAAAGAGGACCCTAGTAGGTTCGACGGCCTTTGACGTCCGCTAGCTCGCCCGGTGTAGCGTCCATTCACCGAATGGTTCGGCAGCCGGGTTCGTCCGTTGCGGTCTAGAAGGAATTTTGGGGTGATGCGAGCACTATAAATTAACTTAATGCACACCCAGTGACGGCGGATCGGAGGGAGAACGCAGGAAGCCTTTTAGTCCGGTTCATAGCTCGTTCCGGTCCATACGGACGGCAAGCGAGAGAGGCCCCTCTCTCGTTCAACAACATCTGGCCCCAGATGTTGTGGTACAAAATGTGTCGCAAGCGGAGCATACGTCCGTCGCTCGGGACGCTCCGTTGTATAGGCAGTCCGCTGAGACTGCTAAGGCTTCCTCTTCTCGTCAGCGCACACGACCGCACCTTGGCTGCGTGACCGCCGATATATTACCAGCTTCGCCGATCAAGGATTCTTCGGCGACCAGGTCACACCATCCGGTAGCCAGGGACACGAGGCCTGTAGACTCCGGACGTTCGCATAGGAAGTGTGCGGGAGTCAACGTACACGGAGCTTCCGGCGGCAATGCATCGTAAGACCACTACTGCACAGGCCTCGGGAACGGACGTGCTTTCCTTAATAGCACAGTTTATCGCAGCATCCCAGCATCAACTGAATCTGTCGCATATATTTTATCCGACGATGTTGGGTCGGGACGCTCCGCGGAAGCGGGTACGGACGTCCGAAAGTTTCATCCGGTCCGACGGGATACCGAAAGGGATTCGGAGGATTTCGAGCTTTCCCTTTCGGAACAACATATGCTGTTGTGTATGTCATCTGACTTGGTCTTCTACAGCTTCTTTCGTCGGACCAGAATGCTGCGATGCCGGATAAGAAACTGATAGCGTCGGTGGACTTAGAAATTTTTGGTTCGGTTCAGGGACATCGTCCCTCAGTTCCGACATAGTCCAATAATGTCACACAAACTTTCGAATTATTGAACGACGCTATATATATTATTATTTTATGCTTGCTATCCAAGCATTTCTGGTTTCTTGTTCGAAGAGTTATGGAGATGTCTTTCAAAAGTGTGCCGCTGTCGTCATAGTTAATGAAGAGTTAGCGGCAATAAGTGCTCATGGAATATGTCTATCGCCTACGGAGTGACATTCGCTAGCTTACCCGGTGTAGCGTACATTCATCGAATGGTTCGGCTGCCGGGTTCGTCCATTGCGGTCTAGGAAGGAGATTTGGGTGATGCGAGCACTTTAATTACTTTAGTACTCACCCAGTGACGGCAGATTGAGGACAGATCGGAGGAAGCCTGTTAGTCCGGTTCCTGGCTTGTCCAGGTCCGTCCGGGCTGTGAGCATAGGGGACCGCATGTTGTGGTTCAGATATTTTACATTCGGAGCATATGTCCGTTGGTCGGGACGCTCCGTTATATTGACAGTCCGAGAGACTGTCTTTAATGCTTCCTCATCCTCACAGCAGGGCACACGACCGCACATTGGCTACGTGACCTCGAGTATCCGATCAGTTTCGGCATTCAGTGATTCCACGGCGAATAGGTCGCGCCATCCGGTAGCCAAGGGACACGAGGCCTATACACTCCGTTCGCTCGCATATTGGAAGTATGCACGGGGTAACGATCATGGAGCTTCCAGCGGCAATGCTTCGTAAGACCGCTTCTCCTCAGGCCTCAGTGACGGACATGCTATCCGAGTTAGCACAGTTGTTTCGCAGCATCCCAGCAATTGACAGTTTCTCGGTCGAATCAGGAATTATCCGACGGCGCTGGGTCGGTGCGGTCCGCGGTTGCATCAGCTACGGACGACCGAACGCTTTATAGGGTCCGACAGGATGGCGAAAGGGATTCGAAAGATTTCGAGTTTTCCCTTTAGTAGTATCGGAAGATGCCTTTCATATCTTCTGGCATTATCTTCCAGTGATTATTATTTCGGACTTCATTGCTGCGATCTTGGATAAGAGACTTATAGCGTCATTGGACTCGGATTTTTCGATCGGTTCAGGGACATTGTCCCTGACTTACCGACGCAGTCCAATATTGTCATTACAACATGTGTTTTATTTTTCGACGCTATATATATATATATATATACAAGCCTGCTACTAAGCATGATAGTTTAGTTTCTTGTCCGCGTTGCTCATTTCTGCCATTTTATCATTTATACAAATAGTTTATTTTGGCAGAGCAGGGCATACCGAGAGTTCATATGCGTCTAGACGGTGTGATTAAAGACTGCATATATTCTTTTTCGCCGTTTATGTCTTTTCCAATTTCAATGTTGGGAACGACATTATGTATAGTAGACTTAACTTAGACGCTTTATTATACGTAATCCGCCTTACTGAGGCGTTATCATTACGTCTTCAAGAAAAGATTTACGGGATATTATTCTCAATGTAATTTCTTTTGAGGGCAGTAGTTTGTTCACGTATAACTCCGCCCTTCAGTGGCTGATTGGAGTTAGTTAGACGTGACGTAGCCCTAGCTACATCCACACGCGTGGATAGTAAGGTTAAGAACTCTCTCAGAGTCGCTTCGTTCTCGGAGGAGCTTCTCTTCGACGGCAACTTTTCGGCAATCCATGAATTGCTCGATTTATACGTTCTCTTGTCTATCTAGTGTTACAAGAGATTCAGACTGGGGCAAACATTCGGTGGTTGACTCAGAGGGTGCCGCCGCAGTTGCCGGACCCGAGTGTGGCTGTTATGACGGTTGCCAGTCAAACAGATTGGGATATAATACTGATCCCTACGGATTCGAAGTGCCAGGGTCTTTGGGTTCCGCAGTCTTTTAGCAATCAGTTTAACTTCCGCGGAATAATGTTTTTTAGGCTTGCTTTATGTCATTGCATGAACATTATTCAGAAACGCAGGCCCAAATTCCTGTCCTTTAATTCGACAGTAGTGGCGTATCTCCGGAACCAGGGAGGCACTCTTTCGTTTCCGTTATTCAATTTAATGGAAAGAATCCGTCTGTTGGTTATAGTACACCAAGTTCAGTTTTGGTCCGTCATATTCCGGGTCGTCTGATTGTTTTATCGGACTCCCGTTCTCTTACGGGTTGCTTGTTGCTGTCAGAATGGACTCTCAACAAACAAGTATTCAATCAGATTTGCTATCTATGGGAGCGCCCAATGATGATTTATTTATGACACAGCTTGCTAATCAATTGCAGACGTATGTGTTAGCTTGTCCAGATCTCTGAGCTAATATTGTTAACGCTCTATTGATCTATAGGACGGAATGATAGGATACGCGTATCCTCCGGCGCTGTTGTTTTAGCAGGTATTGCTAAGATAAACAACCACAGTACATTTCTGTTGATAGCATCTCTATCTTCACAGAGATCATGAGTAATTTACTCTCTTGTCTACTGTGGGTCTTAACGTGAAATCTTCCTCTATGTGAGGATCTTTTTCACTGGGTAAATCGTGTCATCTTTATCACAACCAGCAAGGTCGCAACCTTCATGTATTCCGTTGTGTGGTCCGTATTGCATTGTAAGCACTGTACTGGACGAGCTTTGGACGCGATTTCTTACTATAGGAGATCCTCTTCTTCGCTATTCTATGCGGCTAAAGTGGAGGCTCTTCCGTCGTGGTGTAGGGATCATTATGTTCATATTGTTGATCCCTCCATACTACTCATTGCTATTTTTTAGTATACTTGTTTCACAAGATCTACTGCAGCCTGTTATTTAGGTTATAGGTTTATGTTACCTCATACCTATGCACTCTACGATAGTTTACAATTGAGTCTTTTGTCTCTTTATCTAAGTCAGTAACTTTTTGATAAATAGACTTAGAATCTTTAGATTAAATTCCTATACGGATTTTAACTTCGGTTCTTATTTAGCTAAGTAATCATTTGAGCCTCTGGAAACAGTAGTTTTCAAATTCTGACCTTTTAGACAGTAATTCTGTTGGTTTCTCTTTTACTGTAGAGTCAGTGAGTTTCATGCACTATCGATGGATGATTTTCACTTTCATAGTTTCGGAATCAATACTTCCGTTACTATTTAGGTTGGATTGTTGCATAAGAGTTAGGCTCCTATTATCCGGAACCTATTATTTTAAGGTCCTTCCGTCTTCGTATGGGCATAGGCCTTTACTCTTTCCGGGTACAGTTTATGTATTTATAAACAGATATCTGTTTATTACAAAGGGCGTAAGCTTCTTCTGTCTTTGATGTCTAGTAGAAGGACGTTACGCTCCATTCTAATTTATCATAAATAAGAAAGATACATGTAAGGCCTATTACTTCTTTTTCCCTACAGGGGATGACTCTATTTTATTTTATTGAGCGTATTCCATTTTGCTCTATGTCCTTGGCCCTCCAGCCTTTTTACTATTCAGCTATGTCTGGGTCATTGGTACAGTATAAAAATGTTAAAAAATTTATAGTAATTTATATATTTTTTATACTTACCAATGACCCAGACGGGGATGGCCCTCCCAGGAGTTGGGAACTCTTGCCTCCCCGCTGAGTACATAGCGCTTACCAGGCACTGGTTATTAGAATGATTAATGGCGCCAATTTCGGAACGTCCTTGACACTGCGCATGCGCAGTAGGGGCGAAGTGTGGAGGGCCTTTCAGGACATGTTTTCTTTAGTTTTAGATGCAAATTTTGGGGATTGGGGGCAAAATTTGTGTTTGGCCCTATATTTTAAGAGTTAGCACCAGCTATGTCTGGGTCATTGGTAAGTATAAAAAATATATAAATTACTATAAATTTTTTAACTTTTTGATTTATATTTTAAATGTTATTTATCATGTATCTTTTTCATATATTTATTGCGGAGTTGGTGGGAGTTAGTGCATGGAGGTTTTTTTTTCCAGGTTCAGTTTCAGTTTCGGTTTTATTTTTTTTAAAACCTCGGTTTCAGTTTGGTTTTTCGGTATTATTTCCAGGCCCTTCAATTAATCTAAATGACTATCGTCTTACTAGAAAAGGCCATAGAAATGTCACATGAGAGCTATTTAAAGCGTGCTACATCCTACTGCCAGTACTGAGACATAGCACACTTCACTAGCACTCAGTCACTTGAGTCAGTTGACTAAGGGTTAATATGAATTTGGGGTAGCTTGTATGTCATTTGATTATTTTCCTGTTGTATATGTTCTATTTGGTAAATGCTATACATCAGTGGCAGCGCCATTGGGGGGGGGGGGGGGGGGGGGGGGGCAAAAAAAAAAACTTCAAATTGCTATCTGACACAACCTGGGGCCTTTGAAGACCACACTAGGTATTGTAGAAACGCTCCGATATCGCTCCAATGGCGTCCAAATTATTCAAATGTGATTTTTTTTTTTCTGGGGCACGGCCCACAAATCCCAAACCACTCTCCCATGCCCACACCCCTGGCTCAGGCCTACAATCTTCGGGAGATGCCATAAGCATCTCGACCTTGGACCTCCACATCTTAGTTAGCACCCCCCCCCCCCCCCCCCCCCCCCCCCGATCGAAATCCTGGCGCTGCCACTGTGGGATCGGGACGTTTCAGCCTTGAGACGTTTCGGCCTGGGACGTTTCAGCCTCGTCGAAAGAGGGTGTAGAGACAATGTAAATAAAATAGATTCAGTTGAAGAATGCTCTGACAATCTATACACTGATTTTCTGCCTGACAGTGCACATACTGGTTACTATTTCTTGGCCCCACTGATCACAGTGAAAACAAGTTGTGGCTCCCGCATTATACTCAGTTCATCAAGTATTCCATTGGTTTATTATCTGCATTATCAACATGGGAAGTGTTATTTTAAATAATATTAAATCTGAAAAAAGTGTAATAACTTTGCGTTTATTCATTGAAAACGCTGTGGTTGAGCTTTTTCAATGAATAAACAAGAAATTATTGCTGACAGATATATATAAAAATTTGGGTTAGTCTTATCTAGACTTGGTAAAAATTTAAAAAGTGAGACGTTTCGACCTCCTAAAGTAGGAAGTTTTGGCCGAAACGTCACGAACCCGCCATTGCTATACATTATATACCTGCTTTGTTATTTTGTGTTCAGTTTTAATTTCGATAAAATAAATAATTTTCACTTGTAACTTTTCTGTTATATTTAACATCGCCATAAAACAGGGACCCCATTCACTGTCCTGCTCCTCGATCCCTCACTGGAGCTCTCGCCTCCTTTCGAAGTACAGAGTATGAACTCTCCCTCATGTTGTTACCGTACTGACCCGAGTCGAAGCCCATGCTCGTGCCGAAGCCCACCCCCGATTATTTGTGACATCGACTGCAGGGTACCTACACCGTGTCATAAGCCCACCCCCCTTTTTAGCTCAACTTTGGCGAAACCAAATTTGAGCTTTTGTCATGGCCCGTCGTCCGTCTGTCCGTACGTCAACAATTGGATACGGCTCGGGCTAGAGGCCGTATTTATGAACCGACCTTTACGAAACTTCTTGGGTACCTTTGTTATGATCGTAGGACGAGAACAAGTGTTTTGGGGTTCGATCCAAAATTCAAGTTGGCCGTCTGCCGCCATTTTGTACAGACTTAGGTGAAATCAGATTTTTGCGCAGAACTACCATATGAAAGCACTGATTTGAATAATTTTTTGTATGAATGTTTAGTACCTACCATGGGATGCATCACATACAATACAGGTTTTTTTCTTGTACGTAAATTATCCAAATTAGACTAACTTTGATGTATTTAGTGTTATTTTCAGCACTGTAAGTGCAAATGCCAATACGGCTCGCGCAGGAGGCCGTATTTATAAACCGATCTTTACGAAACTTCTTTGGGTACCTTTGTTATCACTGTGGGATGAGAACAAGTGTTTTTGGGTGCGGTCTGAAATTCAAGATGGCCGATGGCAGCCATTTTGTACAAAATTAGGTGCAATCAGATTTTTGCACAGAACTTCCATATGAAAGCGCTGATTTGAAAAATTTTGTGTGTGAATGTTTAGTACCATGGGATACATCACATATAATACAGGTTTTTTTCTAGTGCAGAAATTATGCAAATTAGATGAACTCTGATTTTTTTCAGTGCTACTTACACACAGTAAGTACACATGTCAATACGGCTTGGGCTAGAGGCTGTATTTATCAACCGATCTTCACGAAACTTCTTGGGTACCTCTGTTATCACCTTGGGACGAGAACGAGTGTTTCTGAGTGCGGTCCAAAATTCAAGATGGCTGCCAGTGGCCATTTTGTACCGAAATTAGGTCTAATCAGTTTTTTGTACACAACTTCTATATGGCTCAGGCTAGAGGCCGTATTTTTGAATCGATCTTTACAAAACTTCTCGAGTGCCTTTGTTATCACCGTGGGATGAGAACGAGTGTTTTGGGGTGTGGTTCGAAATTCAAGATGGCCACCAGCAGCCATTTTGTACCAAAATTAGTGCATTCAGTCTTTGTACAGAACTTCTGTATGAAAGCTCTGATTTGAATAAATTTTTAGTCGAGTTGTGACGAAGTCAAACTCGACTTATAGTTTGGTGAATGGCGGGCGTGCGGGCGGGCGTAAACAATTGGTTTCCGGATGATAACTTGATAGTGGTTGAACTCACATTCATTAAACTTCATACGTAGGTTGGTCTTGGTGGGAGGAAGAACCCTATTGATTTTGGACATGCTACGTCGAAGGTCAAGGTCACAGTGACCTTGAACGTAGTAAATCTTAAACAATTGGTTTCCGGATGATAACTTGATAATGGTTCAACTCACATTCATGAAACTTCATAGGTAGATTGGCCTTGGTGAGGGGAAGAACCCTATTGATTTTGGACTCGCTACGTCAAAGGTCAAGGTCAACGTGACCGTGAACATAGTAAATCGCAACAATTCCTTTCCGGATGATAACTTGATAGTAGTTCAACCTACATTCATGAAACTTCATAGGTGGGTTGGCCTTGGTGCGAGGAAGAACTCTATTGATCTTGGACTCACCAGATCAAAGGTCAAGGTCACAGTGACCTTTAACATAGTATATCGCAACAATTGGTTTCCGGATGATAACTTGATAGTGGTTCAACCTAGAGTCATGAAACTTCATAGGTGTGTTGGCCTTGGTGCGAGGAAGAACCCTATTGATCTTGGACTCACCAGGTCAAAGGTCAAGGTCACAGTGACCTTGAACATAGTATATCGCAACAATTGGTTTCCGGATGATAACTTGATAGTGGTTCAACCTAGAGTCATGAAACTTTACAGGCGTATTGGCCTTGGTGCGAGGAAGAACCCTATTGATGTTGGACTCACCAGGTCAAAGGTCAAGGTCACAGTGACCTTGAACATAGTATATCGCAACAATTGGTTTCCGGATGAGAACTTGATAGTGGTTCAACCTAGAGTCATGAAACTTCATAGGTGTGTTGGCCTTGGTGCGAGGAACTGTTGTCACAACTCGACATTGGATCGGTGATCCTGAGCGGCATTTTTGTATGACTGTTTAGTAAAATGGAATACATCACATACAGTACAGGTTTTTTTCGTGCAGAAATTATGCAAATTAGATGAATTTTGATTTATTCAGTGCTACTTATACACTGTAAGTGCACATGTCAATACGGCTCGGGCTAGAGGCTGTGTTTATCAACCGATCTTCACGAAACTTCTTGGGTACCTTTGTTATCACCTTGGGACGAGAACGAGTGTTTTTGAGTGCAGTTCAAAATTCAAGATGGCTGCCAGTGGCCATTTTGTACCGAAATTAGGTCCAATCAGTTTTTTGTCACAACTTCTATACAGCTCGTATTTATGAACTGATCTTCACGAAACTTCTTGGGTACCTTTGTTTTCAACTTGGGACAGGAAAGAGTATGTTTTGGGGTGCCTTTGTTATCACTGTGCTATGAGAACAAATATTTTTGGGTTCAGTCAGACCCACTCTGGGACTCAAAATTTCTTTTCTAGTTTAGCTTCTGACTGTCACCCACCTTTACAATACTTTACCTACACATTTGTTACAGGCTACAGTCAGTATTTATGTACAGACCATTACAATACTTTATAGTGTACCTCTGTTATCAGGTCATTACCCAGATGTTTGTCATTGCTGTGTCACATACTATACATGTACATGTCTTGACAAGTTGAGCTACAGTGTCATTGACACTTTCATTTGACTTTCACATATACAGCTCCCCGACGGAAACATCCCAGGAATGTCAGTGAACAAAACATCGAGACATATTTGAAATTCGCAAAACATTTTAGCCTCTATTCATAACGGTTCGGTGTTTAATAAAATACAATAAAAATAAAACGAAAATAGGTGAGTAGAACTGTGTTATGTTTACCTTGAGCCTGGAAGAGAACATACATTTTATTTAACTCCAGACGTATGTGTGGTGATCAACAGATCCATTGGTGTAAATTAATGCAGTGTTTTTATATTTTTATACTGTACCAATGACCCAGACATAGCTGGTGCTAACTCTTAAAATATAGGGCCAAACACAAATTTTGCCCCCAATCCCCAAAATTTGCATCTAAAACTAAAGAAAACATGTCCTGAAAGGCCCTCCACACTTCGCCCCTACTGCGCATGCGCAGTGTCAAGGACGTTCCGAAATTGGCGCCATTAATCATTCTAAGTTTGGCCCTTCATCAGTTAACATCTGACTGATCTTTGTGCTTTTAAATCTCAGTTTAAATGATGCCAGACACATAAATATTAGTGAAATGGTGATTCTAAGGAGGATAGAGAAGGAGGAGAGGAAAAGAATGTGTGACAGAATATTATCAGGGCTGTAACTTAAATTTTTTTAATGAAATTATGTTAAGTTACCTATTTTCAAGGCAGCAGCCATTTTGTTGTCATTCTGATTATTTAGTTACACTGTTTTTTTAAGTGTTTTCCTCTCTCCCTGTCCTTTAAGTTCCCCCTTGCTATTCTCCCATGCTTTTGGCATAGTTTCTGTAATTATTATTACTAAAATTTCTTGGGAGTTTTAGCTGTATAACAGAATGAATTCTGTTCTTTCCCCATGTTTACGTCTTCACCTACGGGTGGTTAGGCGTTGTGTTCTGCATCTACCATCTGATGTTCTGCAGTTTCTTCCCTGGAAGTCTCTGTTTTGCATCAGATAGTGTATTTTTGGTAACTGATTTCGGGCCTGGGTGCCTGGAGTCTTATTTTAGTGTTTTTACACTCATTGTTTACATTTACAACAGCCCTCTGTGTGAGGGGGGGATTTCTAAAAAATAATATCTTTATGTTATTTTAATCATAACTAGATACATTATTATTGTTCGTAAGTGTTGAATAAATTGTTTAAAATATTTTTAAAATTTTTGTCCACACTTAGGCTTGGGATCCATTGGGGCTCAACGTTACTTTTCAGAAACTTGGGCTGTTCTGAAAAAATATTTTTTCAAAATATTTTGATTTCAATTATTTTTTCTATATTAATGGATCATATTATTATTATGTATTTTGATTGCCAGGGGTTAGTGCGAGTACCAGGACTTGTTTTCTTTTCACATTGAAAGGATATTGATCAATTGTTTTAAGAGGAAGTCTTCCTCTGACTTTATTATCATTCTATATGTGGTCAGTGTACTCGCATTAACTCCTGTTCTGTATCGTATGATTTCGATGACAATATGGGAAGCGTATGTCACGGTATGTTGTTGGGGATTTGGACACTCCGGTCCTTTCCCCGCAGGGTCACTCTACTTTATCAATTTCTATTTCAGACGATCAAGATTAGGGTGATGTATCTGTGATGTCTTCCAACAGTGTGCCTCCGTCGTACAATTAATGAAGGGCTAGCGGAAAAGTGCTCATGTAAATACGCCAATTGCCTAAGAGGACCCTAGTAGGTTCGACGGCCTTTGACGTCCGCTAGCTCGCCCGGTGTAGCGTCCATTCACCGAATGGTTCGGAAGCCGGGTTCGTCCGTTGCGGTCTACAAGGAATTTTGGGGTGATGCGAGCACTATAAATTAACTTAATGCACACCCAGTGACGGCGGATCGGAGGGAGAACGCAGGAAGCCTTTTAGTCCGGTTCATAGCTCGTTCCGGTCCATCCGGACAGCAAGCGAGAGAGGCCCCTCTCTCGTTCAACAACATCTGGCCCCAGATGTTGTGGTACAAAATGTGTCGCAAGCGGAGCATACGTCCGTCGCTCGGGACGCTCCGTTGTATAGGCAGTCCGCTGAGACTGCTAAGGCTTCCTCTTCTCGTCAGCGCACACGACCGCACCTTGGCTGCGTGACCGCCGATATATTACCAGCTTCGCCGATCAAGGATTCTTCGGCGACCAGGTCACACCATCCGGTAGCCAGGGACACGAGGCCTGTAGACTCCGGACGTTCGCATAGGAAGTGTGCGGGAGTCAACGTACACGGAGCTTCCGGCGGCAATGCATCGTAAGACCGCTACTGCACAGGCCTCGGGAACGGACGTGCTTTCCTTAATAGCACAGTTTATCGCAGCATCCCAGCATCAACTGAATCTGTCGCATATATTTTATCCGACGATGTTGGGTCGGGACGCTCCGCGGAAGCGGGTACGGACGTCCGAAAGTTTCATCCGGTCCGACGGGATACCGAAAGGGATTCGGAGGATTTCGAGCTTTCCCTTTCGGAACAACATATGCTGTTGTGTATGTCATCTGACTTGGTCTTCTACAGCTTCTTTCGTCGGACCAGAATGCTGCGATGCCGGATAAGAAACTGATAGCGTCGGTGGACTTAGAAATTTTTGGTTCGGTTCAGGGACATCGTCCCTCAGTTCCGACATAGTCCAGTAATGTCACACAAACTTTCGAATTATTGAACGACGCTATATATATTATTATTTTATGCTTGCTATCCAAGCATTTCTGGTTTCTTGTTCGAAGAGTTATGGAGATGTCTTTCAAAAGTGTGCCTCTGTCGTCATAGTTAATGAAGAGTTAGCGGCAATAAGTGCTCATGGAATATGTCTATCGCCTACGGAGTGACATTCGCTAGCTCACCCGGTGTAGCGTACATTCATCGAATGGTTCGGCTGCCGGGTTCGTCCATTGCGGTCTAGGAAGGAGATTTGGGTGATGCGAGCACTTTAATTACTTTAGTACTCACCCAGTGACGGCAGATTGAGGACAGATCGGAGGAAGCCTGTTAGTCCGGTTCCTGGCTTGTCCAGGTCCGTCCGGGCTGTGAGCATAGGGGACCGCATGTTGTGGTTCAGATATTTTACATTCGGAGCATATGTCCGTTGGTCGGGACGCTCCGTTATATTGACAGTCCGAGAGACTGTCTTTAATGCTTCCTCATCCTCACAGCAGGGCACACGACCGCACATTGGCTACGTGACCTCGAGTATCCGATCAGTTTCGGCATTCAGTGATTCCACGGCGAATAGGTCGCGCCATCCGTAGCCAAGGGAACGAGGCCTATACACTCCGTTCGCTCGCATATTGGAAATATGCACGGGGTAACGATCATGGAGCTTCCAGCGGCAATGCATCGTAAGACCGCTTCTCCTCAGGCCTCAGTGACGGACGTGCTATCCGAGTTAGCACAGTTGTTTCGCAGCATCCCAGCAATTGACAGTTTCTCGGTCGAATCAGGAATTATCCGACGGCGCTGGGTCGGTGCGGTCCGCGGTTGCATCAGCTACGGACGACCGAACGCTTTATAGGGTCCGACAGGATGGCGAAAGGGATTCGAAAGATTTCGAGTTTTCCCTTTAGTAGTATCGGAAGATGCCTTTCATATCTTCTGGCATTATCTTCCAGTGATTATTATTTCGGACTTCATTGCTGCGATCTTGGATAAGAGACTTATAGCGTCATTGGACTCGGATTTTTTGATCGGTTCAGGGACATTGTCCCTGACTTACCGACGCAGTCCAATATTGTCATTACAACATGTGTTTTATTTTTCGACGCTATATATATATATATATACAAGCCTGCTACTAAGCATGATAGTTTAGTTTCTTGTCCGCGTTGCTCATTTCTGCCATTTTATCATTTATACAAATAGTTTATTTTGGCAGAGCAGGGCATACCGAGAGTTCATATGCGTCTAGACGGTGTGATTAAAGACTGCATATATTCTTTTTCGCCGTTTATGTCTTTTCCAATTTCAATGTTGGGAACGACATTATGTATAGTAGACTTAGCTTAGACGCTTTATTATACGTAATCCGCCTTACTGAGGCGTTATCATTACGTCTTCAAGAAAAGATTTACGGGATATTATTCTCAATGTAATTTCTTTTGAGGGCAGTAGTTTGTTCACGTATAACTCCGCCCTTCAGTGGCTGATTGGAGTTAGTTAGACGTGACGTAGCCCTAGCTACATCCACACGCGTGGATAGTAAGGTTAAGAACTCTCTCAGAGTCGCTTCGTTCTCGGAGGAGCTTCTCTTCGACGGCAACTTTTCGGCAATCCATGAATTGCTCGATTTATACGTTCTCTTGTCTATCTAGTGTTACAAGAGATTCAGACTGGGGCAAACATTCGGTGGTTGACTCAGAGAGTGCCGCCGCAGTTGCCGGACCCGAGTGTGGCTGTTATGACGGTTGCCAGTCAAACAGATTGGGATATAATACTGATCCCTACGGATTCGAAGTGCCAGGGTCTTTGGGTTCCGCAGTCTTTTAGCAATCAGTTTAACTTCCGCGGAATAATGTTTTTTAGGCTTGCTTTATGTCATTGCATGAACATTATTCAGAAACGCAGGCCCAAATTCCTGTCCTTTAATTCGACAGTAGTGGCGTATCTCCGGAACCAGGGAGGCACTCTTTCGTTTCCGTTATTCAATTTAATGGAAAGAATCCGTCTGTTGGTTATAGTACACCAAGTTCAGTTTTGGTCCGTCATATTCCGGGTCGTCTGATTGTTTTATCGGACTCCCGTTCTCTTACGGGTCGCTTGTTGCTGTCAGAATGGACTCTCAACAAACAAGTATTCAATCAGATTTGCTATCTATGGGAGCGCCCAATGATGATTTATTTATGACACAGCTTGCTAATCAATTGCAGACGTATGTGTTAGCTTGTCCAGATCTCTGAGCTAATATTGTTAACGCTCTATTGATCTATAGGACGGAATGATAGGATACGCGTATCCTCCGGCGCTGTTGTTTTAGCAGGTATTGCTAAGATAAACAACCACAATACATTTCTGTTGATAGCATCTCTATCTTCACAGAGATCATGAGTAATTTACTCTCTTGTCTACTGTGGGTCTTAACGTGAAATCTTCCTCTATGTGAGGATCTTTTTCACTGGGTAAATCGTGTCATCTTTATCACAACCAGCAAGGTCGCAACTTTCATGTATTCCGTTGTGTGGTCCGTATTGCATTGTAAGCACTGTACTGGACGAGCTTTGGACGCGATTTCTTACTATAGGAGATCCTCTTCTTCGATATTCTATTCGGCTAAAGTGGAGGCTCTTCCGTCGTGGTGTAGGGATCATTATGTTCATATTGTTGATCCCTCCATACTACTCATTGCTATTTTTTAGTATACTTGTTTCACAAGATCTACTGCAGCCTGTTATTTAGGTTATAGGTTTATGTTACCTCATACCTATGCACTCTACGATAGTTTACAATTGAGTCTTTTGTCTCTTTATCTAAGTCAGTTAGTAACTTTTTGATAAATAGACTTAGAATCTTTAGATTAAATTCCTATACTGATTTTAACTTCGGTTCTTATTTAGCTAAGTAATCATTTGAGCCTCTGGAAACAGTAGTTTTCAAATTCTGACCTTTTAGACAGTAATTCTGTTGGTTTCTCTTTTACTGTAGAGTCAGTGAGTTTCATGCACTATCGATGGATGATTTTCACTTTCATAGTTTCGGAATCAATACTTCCATTACTATTTAGGTTGGATTGTTGCATAAGAGTTAGGCTCCTATTATCCGGAACCTATTATTTTAAGGTCCTTCCGTCTTCGTATGGGCATAGGCCTTTACTCTTTCCGGGTACAGTTTATGTATTTATAAACAGATATCTGTTTATTACAAAGGGCGTAAGCTTCTTCTGTCTTTGATGTCTAGTAGAAGGACGTTACGCTCCATTTTATTGTTAATGGATTCTATTAACTATCGGTACTGCTTATGGTATATCATTGACTTAGCAGTTGTGCTTAAGTTTTCGGCTCATGAAGTAAGAGTTCTTCTACTTCTTGGGCTTACTTTAATAGTGTCGCTATTATAGATTTTTGAAGGCCGCTCATTGCGCTCAGCCATCCACATTCATGAATTTTATCTTAGAAATATCGAGTCCATTTCTGGAGGCCTCTATTGTTAGGTGTATTATCTACTGCTCAGAATGTCATTCACTTAACAGTTGCTACTATAGCTAGGTAGGCTGTCTGTTTCGGCAGTGTCTCCGTTCGGCTGCCCTCTTCGCTCTGGGCTATTTGACCCAGGGCAAGAAAAAGGGGGGGGGGGGGGGGGGGGAGGGTGTTCCCTTGGGTCACCTGTTTTACTATGAAAACAAGGGGATACCTCCTCCGGAGTTAGTAATTCTGAGCTGTTATTGGGATGGTTGTTTAGTGAGAAGTTTAGGTTTTTAAAATTCATTCAAGTCTTAGTTTTTAAAGTATAGCTTTTGAATATTGCATATGTCAACGGACATGATTATGCAATCCTCAGACACTTTTAGGAGTATAAGAGTCTCTATTCTCTAGACTTACTTTATTTATTGGCTTACTTTAAAAATTATTAGTATAAGGATTATATTGGATATTAATAGAGTACATGGATGTATGAAGCTCAATTTTGGAAGGTGTTGTATCTTTCTAATTTATCATAAATAAGAAAGATACATGTAAGGCCTATTACTTCTTTTTCCCTACAGGGGATGACTCTATTTTATTTTATTGAGCGTATTCCATTTTGCTCTATGTCCTTGGCCCTCCAGCCTTTTTACTATTCAGCTATGTCTGGGTCATTGGTACAGTATAAAAATGTTAAAAAATTTATAGTAATTTATATATTTTTTATACTTACCAATGACCCAGACGGGGATGGCCCTCCCAGGAGTTGGGAACTCTTGCCTCCCCGCTGAGTACATAGCGCTTACCAGGCACTGGTTATTAGAATGATTAATGGCGCCAATTTCGGAACGTCCTTGACACTGCGCATGCGCAGTAGGGGCGAAGTGTGGAGGGCCTTTCAGGACATGTTTTCTTTAGTTTTAGATGCAAATTTTGGGGATTGGGGGGCAAAATTTGTGTTTGGCCCTATATTTTAAGAGTTAGCACCAGCTATGTCTGGGTCATTGGTAAGTATAAAAAATATATAAATTACTATAAATTTTTTAACTTTCCCAGCATCAATTTTAACAAATCCATAACACATGTACCGATGTGAAGTTATATTTTTATACTGTACCAATGACCCAGACTTAGCTGGTGCTAACTCTTAAAAATATAGGGCCAAACACAAATTTTGCCCCCCAATCCCCAAAATTTGCATCTAAAACCAAAGAAAACATGTCCTGAATGGCCCTCCACACTTCACCTCTACTGCGCATGCGCAGTGTCAAGGACGTCCCGAAATTGGCACCATTAATCATTCTTTGTTTGGCCCTTCATCAGTTAACATCTGACTGATCTTTGTGCTTGTAAATCTCAGTTTAAATGATGCCAGACACATAAATATTAGAGAAATGGTGATTCTAAGGAGGATATAGAAGGAGGAGAGGAAAAATGAGTGACAGAAAATAATCAGGGCTGTAACTTTAAATTTTTTAATGAAATTATGTTAAGTTACCTATTTTCGAGGCAACAGCCTGTTGTGGTCATTCTTGTTAATCAAATTACACTGCTTGTTCAGTGTTTTCCTCTCTCCCTTTCCTTTAAGTCCCCTCTTGCTATTCTCCCATGCTTTTGGCATATTTTCTGTAATTTTATTACTAAAATTTCTTGGGAGTTTTAGCTGGATAACAGAATGAATTCTGTTCTTTTCCCCATGTTTACGTCTTCACCTATGGATGGTTAGGCGTAGTGTTCTGCATCTACCATCTGATGTTCTGCAGTTTCTTCCCTGGAAGTCTCTGTTTTGCATCAGATAGTGTATTATTGGTAACTGATTTCGAGCCAGGGTGCCTGGAGTCTTGTTCTAGTGTTTTTACACTTATTGTTTACATTTACTACAGCCCTCTGTGTGAGGGGGGATTTCTTGAAAATAATATCTGGATGTTAATTTAATCATAACTAGATACATTATTTTTGTTCGTAAGTGTTGCATAAATTGTTTAAAATATTTTTAGAATTTTTATCCACACCTAGGCTTGGGATCCATTGGGGCTCAACGTTACTTTTCAGAAACTTGGGCTGTTCTGAAAAAATATATTTTTATACTGTACCAATGACCCAGACTTAGCTGGTGCTAACTCTAACAAAACCAGGGCCAAACACAAATTTTGCCCCCCAATCCCCAAAATTTGCATCCAAAACAAAAAGAAATCATGTCCTAAAGGACCTCCATACTACGCCTCTACTGCGCATGCGCAGTGACGCAGTCATCCCGAAATTGGCGCCAATTATCATTCTCTGTTTGGCCCTTCATCAGTCAACATCTCACTGATCTTTGTGCTTGTAAATCTCAGTTTAAAGGATGCCAGACACGTAATTTTTGGAGAAAATGTGATTCTAAGGAGGATAGAAGGAGGAGAGGAAAAAGAAGTGGCAAAAAATAATCAGGGCTGTACTTAAAATTTTTTGATGAAATTATGTTAAGTTGCCTATTTTCGAGGCATGGGCCTCTTGTTGTCATTCTTGCTAATTGTTGCACTGCTTATTCAGTGTTTCCTCTCCCCTGGCCTTCTAAAGTCCCCCCTTGCAATTCTCCCATGCTTTTGGCATATTTTTGAGAAATTTCATTTCTAAAATTTCCTGGGAGAGTTGCTTGGTTACAGAATGTTTTCTGTTATTTTCCCCATAGTTACGTTTTCACCCATGGGTGTATAACGTTTGTGTTCTGCATCTTCCATCTGATGTTCTACAGATTCTCCCCTGGGAGTCTCTGTTTTGCATCAGATAGAGTGTAATTGATGACTGATTCCGGGCCAGTTTTTTCAGTGCCTGGAGTCATGTTTTCTAGTGTGTTTACACTGTTTGTTTTCATTGGCAACAGCCTTTTTTGAGGGGGGCTGTTTGCCTTTGTTGTAGTTTATCTCATTATAAGATACATTTATATTATCCGAAAGTGTCTCATTAATTATTTTATATAAATTTAAAATTTTTGACCACACTTTGCCATCGGATCCATCGGGGCTCAACGTTACTTTTGAGCAACTTGGGCTTCGCTGAAAAAATATTTTTTCAAAATTATTTTGTTTTGCAATTGTTTTTTCATTTATTAATGGATCATGTTATTATGTATCTTTGTGTCAGGGGTTTTTGCGAGTAACTAGGACTTATTGTTGTTCTTTCACAATGAAGGGACGTTGTTCAAATTGTAATAGGAAGAAATCTTCCTCTGACTTTCATGATCATTGTATTAATTGTAGTCAGTGTTCTCGCATTAATCCCTGTCCTATATGTGAACATTGGGATGAGAAACATTGGAAACGTGTGTCACGATATGTTGTTTCTGGAGAAAGAGCGATGCCGGCTCTTTCTCCGCAAGGTCACTCTGCTCTCTCAGTTTCTATTTCAGAGGAACCAGAACAGGGTGATGTTTCCATGTTATCTTCTTCAAGTGTGCGTCCGTCGTCACAAATGAATTCAGAGCTAGCGGCAAAAGTGCTCATGGAGATTAGACAAATGTCGTCCGCTAGCTCGCCCGGTGTAGCGTCCATTCACCGAATGGTTCGGCAGCCGGGTTCGTCTGATGCGGTCCAGGAGGAAATTTTGGGTGATGTGAGCACTATAAACATAATAGATGCACACCCAGTGACGGCGGATAGTAAGCGAGAACGGAGGAAGCCTTTTAGTCCGGTTCCTAGCTCGTCCAGGTCCAGCCGGGCCGCGAGCGAGAGAGGTCCCTCTCTCGTACAACAACATCTGGGACCAGATGTTGTGGTACAAAATGTGTCTTTAGCGGAGCATACGTCCGTCGCTCGGGACGCTCTGTTGTATAAGCAGTCCGCAGAGACTGTTAAGGCTTCCTCTTCTCGTCAGCGCACACGACCGCACCTTGGCTGCGTGACCGCCGATATATTACCAGCTTCGCCGATGAAGGATTCTTCGGCGACCAGGTCACACCATCCGGCAGCCAGGGATTCGAGACCGATGGACTCTGGACGTTCGCATAGGAAAAGTATGCGAGAGCCATCTGATGCGGAGCTGCCCTCGGCGAAGCAGCGAAAGACTGCGCCTCCGCAGGTCTCGACGCCGGACATTCTTGTGCAGATAGCACAGCTTATCGCAGCATCCCAGCAGCCGACAGAAACGGTGTCGGATCGAGAATTATCCGACGGCGCTGGGTCGGTACGCTCCGCCGAAGCATCGGGGGCGGACGACCGGGAACATCATGAGGTCCGACCGGATGGTGAAAGGGATACGGATGACTTGGAGCTATCCCTTTCGGAACAACATAAAGCTGCCGTGGACTTCATCCGGCACTTTCTCCCTCAAGTTGTTCCGTCGGGCCAGACTGCTGCGCTTCCGGACTTAGAGAATTATAGCGTCATTGGACTCTGAATTTTTTGAGCGGTTCAGGGACATCGCTCCCGAGTTTCCGTCGCAGTCCAATAATGTTGCTAGAACATTTGAATTATTGAACGACGCTATATTTAAACTTGCTTCCAGGACGGGGAAAGCAGGTTTCTTGTCCGCTAATACTCTCAACCTGCCTTTCATTAATGCAAGGAATAAATTCGATACGGCAGGACAGGGTATACCGAGAGTTCCTCTGCGTATGGACGACGAGGCGGAAGACTTAGAGCTATCATTACCGTCGTCAGCTTCTATTCCAACCGCGGTGTTGGAAACAGCTATTGCGTCTAACAGAGCCAATTTAGATGCCTTATCTTACGCAGATCACCTTACTAAGGCGTTATCACTGCGCCTTCAAGGGGAAGAGTTTCAGGATATACAATCCTCTTTAAGACTTCTTTCAAGGGCAGTAGCTTATTCCACGTGTAACTCCGCCCTTTCAGTGGCAAATCTGGAGTTGGTTAGACGTGACGCAGCCCTAGCTACATCCACACTAGTGGTTTCTAAGGTGAAGAACTCTCTTAGAGTCGCTTCGGTCTCAGGAGAACTTCTCTTTGACGGCAAGCTTTCCGCTATTTATGATAAAATTAAAAAGAAAGCTAATGATTCTCTGTTGTTCAGATCGGCTCCTAAGAAGTCGGATACAGCAGACACGAATAAGACAGGCACTTCTGGGTCTAATGCGCCCAAGAGAGGTTCCTATAGAGGTTCCGGTGCGTCCTCTTGGTCTTATTCGAGAGACCGTCAGGATAGCGACTCTCGTTCGAGACGTCCTTCAGGCCGGGACAATCGGTCGGACGCCCCGAGGTCGACGAGGCGAGGTGCGGGTCGTGGAAGACGTGGTTTCTCCTACCGCAGGCCTCGCAGGTCCAGGAGGTGATGGCTTAAACCTCTATCGCATTCCGGTTGGCGGAAGGTTGTCGAGTTTTTCACAAGAGTGGGCGTCGATTACGGACGACCCTTGGGTGAGAGGAGTGACTTCGGAAGGTCTGAAGATATCCTTCAAACGAAAGCCTCCATTAACTCGAAGTCCAAAGTGGACTCATCTTCCGTCAAATCCACAGAAAAGAGACGCTCTGTTATCAGAGGTGCAGTCTCTTTTAATGAAGAACGCGGTAGAGGTCGTCGAAAACCAGGAATCTCTGGGATTCTACAGCCATCTGTTTCTGGTTCCGAAACCAGACGGCTCATTCCGTCCAGTCATAGATTTGAGCTGGATAAACAAGCTGATCGTCGCTCCGAAGTTTTATATGGAGACGATTCGATCGGTAAGAGCGACTATTCGGGTGAACGATTATGCAACGAGCATAGATCTCAAAGATGCGTACTTTCACGTCATGGTACATCCGACATTCCGAAAGTATCTAGGCTTCGCAGTCCTTGGAGTGGTGTATCAATTCCGGGCGATGTGCTTCGGATTGAATCTAGCACCCTGGGCTTTCACTCGGGTAATGAACTCGGTAATGATCTACTTCCGAGCTCATTCGTCTGCGGTAACGTCGGCCTACCTGGACGACATTCTTCAGAGGTACGGCAACGAGTTAACGCTTCAGAACAATGTTCAGAATCTTCTTCTATTGCTCCGACGTCTCGGTTTTATAGTAAACGAGGAGAAGTCGGATCTGGTGCCGTCCAAGTCATTCACTCATCTTGGAATGAGCTTCGAGACGCACAACAATCTCGTTCGTCTGCCGTTAACCAGAGCGAAATTAGTCAGTTGTTACGCTCGCTATTGTCTGCACGCGGACAAAGTCACGGCGAGAGAATTTATGAGACTGATAGGTCTGTTCGGAGCCGCCGCGGATCTCATTCCGATGGGGCGGCTACGCACACGTCCTCTTCAAATTTTCCTGACTCAGAATTGGAGTGTGAAAATTCATTCGCTCGATGTAGACGTTCTCTTGTCAGATCAAGTGAAACAAGAGATTCAGACTTGGGCAAACATTCAGTGGTTAACTCAAGGAGTTCCGCTGCAGTTGCCGGATCCGAGTTTTACCGTTATGACGGATGCCAGTCAAACAGGTTGGGGTGCATCATTAATCCCAACGGATTCGAGATGCCAGGGTCTTTGGGATCCGCAATTCCTGTGCAAGCACATAAACATCAAGGAAATGATGTCAATTTGGCTTGCATTACGTCACTGGATGGACATTATTCACGATGCTCATGTCCAAATCCTATCCGACAATACGACAGTAGTGGCGTATATACGGAATCAGGGAGGCACTCATTCAGTTCCGTTGTTCAATCTAACGGAAAGAATCCTTCTGTTTGCGTTAGAACATCACATTCTTCTTTCGGTCCGTCACATACCGGGTCGTCTGAATGTGCTAGCAGACTCCCTTTCACGAAAGGGTCGTTTGTTGCCGTCGGAGTGGACTCTCAACAAACAAGTATTCAATCAGATTTGCTACCAATGGGAACGGCCAATGATAGACTTATTTGCGACACATCTCAACAATCAGTTGCAGACGTATGTGTCTCCGTGTCCAGATCCAAGAGCATTTGCAGTAGACGCTCTGTCGATCCCTTGGGACGGAATGATAGGATATGCGTATCCTCCAGCGCCGTTAATTCAACAAGTATTGCTAAAGATAAAACAATCTCAATGCAAGATTCTGTTGGTAGCATCTCTGTCGCCACAGAGACCGTGGATAAATCTACTCAGGTGTCTGTTGTGGGACCTACCGCGGAAGCTTCCTCCACGAGAGGATCTTCTTTCGCAGGGGAAATCGCGCCAACTCCATCACAACCCGCAAGGTCTCAACCTTCACGTTTTTCCGTTGTGCGGTCCTTCTTGCATGGCAAGCACTTTACAGGACGAGCAGTGGACGCGATTTCTAACTGTAGGAGGACCTCCTCTTCGCTAAACTATGCGGCTAAGTGGAAGGTTTTTCGTCGTTGGTGTAGGGATCATTCTGTAGATATATTTGATCCCTCTATACCAGACATTGCAAACTTTCTAGTATACTTGTTTGACGAAATCAAACTGCAGCCTGTTACTATAAAGGGTTATAGATCTATGTTATCTGATACCTATGCACATCATGATAGTTTACAAATTGGATCTAATGTCTCTTTATCGAAGTTGGTTAGAAACTTTTCGATAAATAGACCAAGAACTCTTAGATTAATTCCTAAGTGGAATTTAGCTTGGGTTCTCCTTAAATTGAAGGAAAAGCCATTTGAACCTCTTGGGACAGTAGATTTCAAATTCCTATCTTATAAGACAGCTTTTCTCTTAGCTTTCTCTTCTGCCAGAAGAGTCAGTGAGCTTCATGCACTATCGGTGGATGATTCTCATTATCGTAGTGTTGGGAACACTATCACCTTCACTACTAATGTGGGTTTTTTAGCTAAGAATCAGGCTCCTAATAAATATCCGGAACCTATTGTTATTAAGGCTCTTCCGTCTTCAGATGGGCGTAGGCCTTTACTCTGTCCTGTTAGAGCACTACGTATCTATAAACAGAGATCTCAGTTTATCAGAAAGGGACGGAAACATTTCTTTCTGTCTTTGATGCCTAATAGAAAGGACATTTCAGTCCATTCTATTGCTAGATGGATTCAGTTAACTATCCGTACTGCTTATGAAGATTTATCTTCTTCTCAGCAGTCTGTGCTTAAGATTTCTGCTCATGAAGTAAGAGCTCTTTCTACTTCCTGGGCTTATGCTAATAGTGTTGCTATTACAGATTTAATGAAGGCTGCTTATTGGTCTCAGCCATCCACATTTACGAATTTTTATCTCAGAAATATTGAGTCCATTTCTGGAGACCTGCATTGTTTAGGTCCGTTATCTGTTGCTCAGAATGTCGTCCACTAAACAGTTGCAACTATAGTTATGCAGGCTTTCTGTTCCGGCAGTGACTCCGTCCGGCTGCCCTCTTCGCTCTGGGCTATTTGACCCAGGGCAAGGGGAAGGGGGGGGGGGGGGGGCGGGTGTTCCCTTAGGTCACCTGCTTTATAGTGAAAAGCAAGGGAATGCCTCCTCCAAGTCAGTATTTCTGAGTCGCTTCCGGGATGGTTTTAAAGTGTAATATTAATGTTTAAATTCATTCATGTCTTATTTTTAAAGTGTAGCTCGGTGTGAAGCATTTGTATATGTCAAGTGTCAAACGGGCTTTAATATACAATACTCGGACACTTTTAAATGACTATAAAGAGTCTCAATTCTCTGGACTACTTTATTTATTGGCTTGCTTTAAAAATAATTAGTATAAGGGTTATACTGGATGTTAATAGAGAACATGAATGTTATTGTGCTCAATTATTAAGGGTAGTGTATCTTTCTAATTTAATATTAAATAAGAAAGATACATGTAAAGCCTAATACTCCTTTTCTCCTTAAGGGGTTACCTCTTTACTATATAGTTGATCTTATTGGATTTTCCTCTATGTCCTAGGCCCTCCAGCCTGTTTACTATTCAGCTAAGTCTGGGTCATTGGTACAGTATAAAAATGTTAAAAAATTTATAGTAATTTATATATTTTTTATACTTACCAATGACCCAGACGGGGATGGCCCTCCCTGGAGTTGGGAACTCTTGCCTCCCCGCTGAGTACATAGCGCTGACCAGGCACTGCCAGTATGAATGATAATTGGCGCCAATTTCGGGACGACTGCGTCACTGCGCATGCGCAGTAGAGGCGTAGTATGGAGGTCCTTTAGGACATGATTTCTTTTTGTTTTGGATGCAAATTTTGGGGATTGGGGGGCAAAATTTGTGTTTGGCCCTGGTTTTGTTAGAGTTAGCACCAGATAAGTCTGGGTCATTGGTAAGTATAAAAAATATATAAATTACTATAAATTTTTTAACTTTTTCAAAATTTTTTGATTGCAATTATTTTTTCTATATTAATGGATCATATTATTATGTATTTTGATTGTCAGGGGTTGGTGCGAGTACTAGGACTTTGTTTTCTTTTCACTATGAAAGGATATTGTTCAATTGTAATAAGAGGAAATCTTCCTCTGACTTTCATAATCATTAGTATATGTAGTCAGTGTACTCGCACTAACTCCTGTTCTGTATGTGTTAATTTCGATGACAAAATGGGAAGCGTATGTCACGTTATGTTAGTGGGGAATTGGCCATTCCGGTCCTTTCCCCGCAGGGTCACTCTACTTTATCAATCTCTATTTCAGACGATCAAGAATAGGGTGATGTATCCGTGATGTCTTCCAAAAGTGTGCCTCTGTCGTCACAATTAATGAAGAGCTAGCGGAAAAGTGCTGATGTAAATACGTCAATTGCCTAAGAGGACCCTAGTAGGTTCGACGGCCGTTGATGTCCACTAGCTCACCCAGTGTAGCGTCCATTCATCGAATGGTTCGGCAGCCGGGTTCGTCCGTTGCGGTCTAGAAGGAGTTTTGGGCTGATGCGAGTACTATAAATCAACCAAATGCACACCCAGTGACGGCGGATTAGAGGGAGAATGGAGGAAGCCTTCAGGCCGGTTCCTAGCTCGTCCAGGTCCATCCGGACTGCGAGCGAGAGAGGCCCCTCTCTCGTACAGCAACATCTGGCCCCAGATGTTGTGGTACAAAATGTTTCGCATTTGGAGCATACGTCCGCCGATCGGGACGCTCCGATATATAGTCAGTCCGGAGAGACTGTCAATAAGGCTTCCTCATTCTCATGGTAGCGCACACGACCGCTCTTGGCTACGTGACCTCGGATAATCAGTCAGCTTCGCCAATCAGAGAATCATCGGCGACCAGGTCACACCATCCGGTAGCCAGGGATACGAGGCCTGCAGACTTCGGACGTTCGCATAAGAAAGTGTGCGGGAATCAACGTACACGGAGCTTCCAGCGGCAATGCATCGTAAGACCGCTACTGCACAGGCCTCGGTGACGGGCGTGCTATCCCAAATAGCACAGCTTATCGCAGCATCCCAGCAATGACAGAATCTGTCGCATCATGTATTATCCGACGACGCTGGGTCAGGACGGTCCGCGGAAGCAGGTACTGACGTCCGAAAATTTCATCCGGTCCGACAGGATGCCAAAAGGGATTCGGAGGATTTCGAGCTTTCCCTTTCGGAACAACATAAGCTGTTGTTTATGTCATCTGACTTTATCTTCTAGAGGTTCTTTCGTCGGACCAGAATGCTGCGATGCCGGATAAGAAACTGATAGCGTCGGTGGACACAGAAATTTTTGGTTCGGTTCAGGGACATCGTCCCTCAGTTCCGACATAGTCCAGTAATGTCACACAACTTTCGAATTATTGAACGACGCTATATATATTATTATTTGCTTGCTATTAACAAGCATGTCTGGTTTCTTGTTCGCAAAAGTTATGGAGATGTCTTTCAAAGTGTGCCTCTGTCGTCATAGTTAATGAAGAGCTAGCGGCAACAAGTGCTCATGGAATATGTCAATCGCCTTAGAGGTCCCTAGTGGGATTGACGGAGTTGACATTCGCTAGCTCACCCGGTGTAGCATCCATTCATCGAATGGTTCGGCAGCCGGGTTCGTCCGTTGCGGTCTAGGAAGGAGATTTGGGTGATGCGAGCACTATAATAAACTTTAGTTCACACCCAGTGACGACGGATTAGAGGACAGATCGGAGGAAGCCTGTTAGTCCGGTTCCTAGCTCGTCCAGGTCCGTCCGGGCTGCGAGCGAGAGAGGTCCCGCTCTCGTACAACAACATATGGGACCGGATGTTGTGGTACAGATATTTCGCATTCGGAGCATATGTCCGCCCCTTGGGACGCTCCGTTATATTGACAGTCCGAGAGACTGTCGATAATGCTTCCTCATCCTCACAGCAGCGCACACGACCGCACATTGGCTACGTGACCTCGAGTATCCGGCCAGCTTCGTCATTCAGTGATTCCACGGCGAACAGGTCACGCCATCCGGTAGCCAAGGGACACAAGGCCTATACACTCCGTTCGTTTGCATAATAGAAGTATGCACGGGGTAATGAACATGGAGCTTCCAGCGGCAATGCATCGTAAGACCGCTTCTCCACAGGCCTCAGTGATGGACGTGCTATCCAAGTTAGCACAGTTTATCGCAGCATCCCAGCAATCGACAGATTCTCGGTCGGATCAGGAATTATCCGACGGCGCTGGGTCGGTGCGCTCCGCTGTTGCATCAGGTTCGGACGACCGAACACTTTATAGGGTCCGACAGGATGGCGAAAGGGATTCGGACGATTTCGAGCTTTCCCTTTCGGAACAACGGAAGCTGCCATACATATCTTCCGGCATTATCTTCCACAGGTTGTTCCGTCGGACTACATTGCTGCGATGCTGGATAAGAGACTAATAGCGTCATTGGACACAGAGTTTTGGATCGGTTCAGGGACATTGTCCCTGACTTACCGACACAGTCCAATAATGTCATTAGAACATTCAAATTATTTAACTGCGCTATATATAAGCTTGCTACCAAGCATGATAGTCTAGTTTCTTGTCCGCAATGCTCTTCTGCCTTTTATCAATTCTAGGAAATAATTTATTTTGGCAGAACAGGGCATACCGAGAGTTCATATGCATCTAGACGGCAGGGTTGAAGACTGGGTATTATCTTTTTCGCCGTCTATGTCAATTCCAACCACGATGTTTGAAACGACAATGATGTCTAATAGACTTAACTTAGACGCTTTATCATACGTAGACCACCTTACTGAGGCGTTATCATTACGTCTTCAAGAGAAAGAATTCCAGGATATGATCCTCAATGTGATTTCTTTCAAGGGCAGTAGTTTTCCACGTATAACTCCGCCCTTCAGTGGCGATCTGGAGTTGGTTAGACGTGACGCAGCCCGAGCTACATCCACGCACGTGGATAGTAAGGTGAAGAACTCTCTCAGAGTCGCTTCGGTCTCGGAGAAGCTTCTCTTCGACGGCAACTCTTCAGCAATCTATGAATTGCTCGATATACACGTTCTCTTGTCTATCAAGTGTAGCAAGAGATTCAGACTGGGGCAACATTCGGTGGTTGACTCAGAGAGTGCCACTGCAGTTGCCGGATCCGAGTTTTACGATTATGACGAATGCCAGTCAAACAGGTTGGGGTACAATATTGATCCCAACGGATTCGAAGTGCCAGGGTCTTTGGGTTCCGCAGTTTCTAGGCAAGCACTTATCTTCCAGGGAATAATGTTCTTTAGGCTTGCACTATGTCATTGGATGAACATTATTCAGAAACGCATGTCCAAATCCTGTCCGATAATACGACAGTAGTTGCGTTTCTCCGGAACCAGGGAGGCACTCATTCGATTCCGTTATTCAATTTAACGGAAAGAATCCTTCTGTTTGTTATAGTACACCAAGTTCTGCTTCGGTCCGTCATATTCCGGGTCGTCTGATTGTATTAGCAGACTCCCTTTCACGTAAGGGTCGCTTGTTGCCGTCAGAATGGACTCTCAACAAACGAGTATTCAATCAGATTTGCTATCAATGGGAACGCCCAACGATAATTTATTTGCGACACAACTCACTATTCATTTGCAGACGTATGTGTTTGCATGTCCGGATCCCTGAGCTTATGTTGTTAACGCTCTATTGATCTAATAGGATGGAATGATAGGGTATACGTATCCTCCAGCGCTGTTGATTCAGCAAGTATTGCTAAGATAAACATCCATAATACATTTCTGTTGATAGCATCTCTGTCTTCACAGAGACCGTGGGTAAATTTACTCAGGTGTCTACTGTGGGACTTACCGCGAAAACTTCCTCCATGAGAGGATCTTCTTTCGCTGGGGAAATCGTGTCAACTTCATCACAACCCGCAAGGTCTTAACCTTCACGTATTCCATTGTGTGGTCCTTCTTGCATGGCAAGCATTGTACAGGACGAGCTTTGGACACGATTTCTTACTGTAGGAGAACCTCTTCTTCGCTATACTATGCGGCTAAATTGGAGGCCCTTCCGTCGTTGGTGTAGGGATCATTATGTTGATATTTTTGATCCCTCCATACTTGACATTGCAACTTTCTAGTATACTTATTTGACAAGATCTACTGCAGCCTGTTACTATTAGGGTTATAGGTCTATGTTATCTCATACCTATGCACTCTATGATAGTTTACAATTGAGTCTTATGTCTCTTTATCTAAGTCAGTTAGAACTTTTCGATAAATAGACCTAGAATCATTAGATTAAATTCCTCTACGGAATTTAGCTTCGGTTCTTATTTAGCTAAGTAATCATTTGAGCCTCTGGAAACAGTAGTTTTCAAATTCTGACCTTTTAAGACAGTAATTCTGTTAGTCTTCTCTTTTACTGAAGAGTCAGTGAGCTTCATCCACTATCGGTTGACGATTCTCACTTTTGTAGTGACGGAAACACTACTTCCTTTACTACTTAGGTTGGATTTTTGGTTAAGAGTCAGGCTCCTAATAATATCCGGAACCTATTGTTATTAAGGTCCTTCCGTCTTCGTACGGGCATAGGCCTTTACTCTGTCCGGTTAGAGTTTACGTATTTATAAACAGATATCAGTTTATTAGTACGGACGTAAGCTTCTTCTGTCTTTGATGCCTAATAGAAGGACATTACGCTCCATTCTATTGCTAATGGATTCAATTAACTATCGGTACTGCTTATGGTATATCATTGACTCAGCAGTTTGTGCTTGAGATTTCGGCTCATGAAGTAAGAGCTCTTTCTACATCTTGGGCTTACACTAATAGTGTTGCTATTATAGATTTTTTAAGGCTGCTCATTGCGCTCAGCCATCCACATTCATGAATTTTTATCTCAGAATATTGAGTCCATTTTTGGAGGCCTCCATTGTTAGGTCTATTATCTACTGCTCAGAATGTCATTCACTTAACAGTTGCTACTATAGCTAGGTAGGCTTTCTGTTCCGGCAGTGACTCCGTCCTGCTGCCCTCTTCGCTCTGGGCTATTTGACCCAGGGCAAGAAAAAGAGGGGGGGGGGGGAGGGTGTTCCCTTGGGTCACCTGTTTTATTATGAAAACAAGGGGATACCTCCTCCGGAGTTAGTAATTCTGAGCTGTTACTGGGATGGCTTTTTAGTGAGAAATTTATGTTTTAAAAATTCATTCAGGTCATAGTTTTTAAAGTATAGCTTTTGAATATATCACGTGTCAAACGGGCGTTATTATACAATCCTCAGACACTTTTAAAGGAGTATAAAAAGTCTCTATTCTCTAGACTTTATTTATTGGCTTACTTTGAAAATTATTAGTATAAGGATTATACTGGATATTAATAGAGTACATGGATGTTATGTTGCTCAATTTTGGAAGGTGTTGTGTCTTTCTAATTTATCATAAATAAGAAAGATACATGTAAGGCCTAATACTCCTTTTCCCCTAGAGGGGAAGACTCTATTTTATATAATTGAGCGTATTTCAACTTGCTCTATGTCCTAGGCCCTCCAGCCTTTTTACTATTCAGCTAAGTCTGGGCATTGGTACAGTATAAAAATGTTAAAAAATTTATAGTAATTTATATATTTTTTATACTTACCAATGACCCAGACGGGGATGGCCCTCCCAGGAGTTGGGAACTCATACCTCCCCGCTGAGTACATAGCGCTTACCAGGCACTGGTTACAAGAATGATTAATGGCGCCAATTTCGGGACGTCTGTGACACTGCGCATGCGCAGTAGAGGTGAAGTATGGAGGGCCATTCAGGACATGTTTTCTTTGGTTTTAGATGCAAATTTTGGGGATTGGGGGGCAAAATTTGTGTTTGGCCCTATATTTTTAAGAGTTAGCACCAGCTAAGTCTGGGTCATTGGTAAGTATAAAAAATATATAAATTACTATAAATTTTTTAACTTTTCAGCCATCATTGTTTTAAAACACCAAATAAACTTGTCAGAGGTCATGTGCATCACCTGTCAGTTACTATATAAACACGCCCCATGAAAATTCTTATGAATGCCCAGCAGTGTTTACTTGTGAAAAATGTAATTGATGCATTGTCGTTTGTTTCTTTGAAGAGTGTTTGTAGGCTGTTTGTAGGCTGTGAATCCATATCATTCACACCAATTACAAACAAGTTCATCTTGTTTGCGCTATAATTAATCACACATGGTTGTATTTACAACACAGTTACAGACAAAATGTGTCTCTTTCAACTCTGCCGATGATCTTATATGGCTTTTTTCACCAATATTATAAAAAGTGTTGCAAGGGGTTATGAAATCAAAACCTTTCTTCTTCTGAAATCAAATCAATCATCGTTACGGAACCCAGCAACACTAAATCAGGAATTCGTACCCGTTACACAATAGCAACTAAACTGGAAGTCATAGAGTGGCATAGAAAAAATGGTAGGAACCAGCAAAAAACTGCAAAACAGTTCAACATAGACAGGAAACAAGTGAGACTGTGGGACAGGGATTACGAGAAGCTGCAATTGAATTACAAGGGAAAAGATCAGAAAAAAACCAACAATACACCAGGGTAAACAGCCTCTATCGTACGAGGTTGATGAACAGACATTTCAGTGGTTGTGCGATCAAAGGGCTGAAGGTCGACCTGTTTCCAACTTTATACTGCAATCAAGGGCAAGGGAGATCGCAGGAAAACTGCACATCAATGGTTTTAAGGCCTCTAATGGCTGGTTAGTCCAATGGAAGAGACGTTATAGCATTGGAATAAGAAAAGGAACAAATGACTCGCAAAAAATGCCTTCTGACTTCAAAGAGAAAATTGAACAATTTAGATCATCCATCAAACAGCTGAGACTCAAACATGACTGCACTTTCCATAATATAGTGAATATGGGCCAAACTATGGTTAGATTTGATACTGTGCCAAATTATACAAACAATATTAAGGGTGAAAAAACAGTTAGGATAGCTAATACAGGTGCAGCTAAGAAAGGATGTACCATGGCCCTGGCTGTGTGTGCAAATGGTGAGAAGCTACCTGCTTATATTATATTCAAAGAGAGGAAAGGTGTGTTAGGACCAAAGGTTCTATCTAGTTTGAAATTTCTCAAAAATGTTAAGGTGTCTGCAACATTGAACGGGTGGATGACATCCGACGAAATGCAGCACTGGATTAGAAAAGTTTGGGGATCCAACACTGATGATGTTCGTAGACTTATTGTGTTAGATACATACAAGCCCCATTATACGAAGGAAACCATTGATAGGTTTGAAAGGAGGGGCACTGATGTAGTTTTAGTGCCAGGTGGTTGTACACCTTTAGTGCAACCTATGGACACGCATGTTAATAATTAGAGTGTTCAAATCAAAACTTCGTGAACAATGGACTGCTTGGTTTGAAAAGGAAGCTACTAGAAACGAGCGTGGAAATTACATTCAACCAACTCGGCAACATGTCATCAGTTGGATAAGTAAGGCATGGGAGCAAATTGATGATTAAATTATTATTAAATCATTCTTGTCATGTTGCATTAGCAACAATTTGGATGGAAGTGGAGATTTCATGATGGGCAACAGAATTAAAAACTGTGGTGTTGATTCTGGTAGTTTTCCTGATGAGAAGTCATCCGATGAGTGTGTCGATGACGAACTTGACTTTGAATCTTTTGTGACTCTCGAGGAAAATTTATAACTTTGTTTGTTGATGTATTGTTTGTTACGGTGTACAAGGGATTGTGTTTTTATGGTATGTTGTGGTGCGCCGGGGGGGGGGGGGATCTGGAAGTTTCGTGTCTAAATATCTGGTCAATTCGCACCCCAAAACATTGTGTTCGAAACGACCAGGTATTTTGTTATGAACTGTTCAATGTGTAACACTTTTCTGGGAACGTAAATTCCCCACTGTTTAATGGGTATTTTCTGTAAGAATAGATTTGCTTTGAAACTCGATTAAATTTCAAGTATATTTCTTCCGTCTGAAAAATAAAATAAATTTTGCCATGGTTAAGTGACTGGCGCGGGGGACATTTTAAGGCTGGAACCCCAAACCAGCAGTCTGCCAGAGAAAGTGCAATACTGGCGTCTTAATCTTCGCTTGAAGTAATAAGGTTTGTTCTGATGTTTTGACTTGTCAGCTTAACGGCACTGCAATGGTGACCAGCATCAAGTGCTTTGATATCTAATTTGATTACCTCCCTTAAACTAGAATTACCATTCCGGAGCACACCAAGTGATTCGCCCTTTAAGTTTAACACATGATTGTGTTTTAGGGTCTGTTGTTGTGATACAGGGGTGGGGGGGGGGGGGGGGGGGCATCTGGACGTTTCGTATCCAAATATCTGACCGATTCATACTCAAAATCATTGGGTTCGGAACGACCAGATATTTTGTTGTGAAGTGTTTAGAATGGTTGCAAAATACCGTTTCACTGTGTGACACTTTTCCTGGAATGTAAATCCCCCACCAAAGATAATGTTTGGTGATGATGCAAGGGGGGGGGGGGGGGGGGGGGGGGGGGGGGGGGGGGGGGGCGCATCTGGACATTTTTGTCCCCAAATATCTGATCATGTTCATTCATTGGCCTGTAGAAATATTTAAGCTGGGCTCTCAATTTCTGTTTTGAACTATGTCTTAACTGTTCTCTTGATGTGCTATTTTTTACTTTTTTTGACTTTGTATGCCTTTGAAGCTATCAGTATCATTGACTTAATTAATTTGTTGTTTGATGATTTTCTTGGAGAATATATTGTTGTTATGTTATGAACATAGTGTTGTTATTTTTT